>SKCR01011683.1:0-441570 GCA_019454045.1 Zanthoxylum bungeanum
GAAAAGTGTATATTATAAGCACCCATCATACCTCCAAACTTGAATTATTGTTTGTCCTCAAATAATGACAAAATGAAAAGAAAAATAAACTAACTTTCTTTTTAGGGATCGCGATTGCATTTAGCATATGCAACAAACGTTTAAATCCCTACATGACCATAATGGACGAGTTATAATCTCGTGAGAGCTTACAATAATGACACCCAAAAATATCATCTAAAACTACTAAATAAACAAACAAACATAACATAACATGGTTAGATTTTAACAATAATGCCTCAAAGATCATTATATAAGATGGCAATAACTCAAAGGAAACTTCAAAATATTACGAACAGTCATAAGTTCTTTCAAAAATTAAATTCATCTCAATTAGATTCTTGCAGTGTGTGTGAATCAATCTCATCATAGTTTATCCCTTAGATCATCAATCTTAAGAGTTTTTCATCTTGACAATCGAAATAAAATGGGTCAAATCAACTTATTTATCTTAAAGTCTCTATATTTTCACATTTCTTTCATATTAACACATTTATATATCAAAAGCTTGTTGTTCATATTTTTTTCACAGTATTATTATTATTATTTTTTTCACAGTATTATTATTCTTTTTTTAATGCTTTCGACTATCGTTCAAGGTAACATTTCTTCTCATGATAGAGCATCCTCTGAATGCAACCATAGTACACGGAAACACAGTACTAGCTTACTCAAGAGTAGCTTCACGCTTAAAGATTATATGTGGCTATTATATATTTTATCTTTCATGCAATTCTAAGATAGAGATGGATATATTGACTAATAGTCATTCAGTCAATCCAATTATCACAATTCAAACTATTTTAATATCAAATTTCAAGTCTAAACTAAAATAGAATTACTATAAGTGCTTGAATATGTAAAAAATCATATTAAGACAAACTCAACTCAATAATTCAACATTGACATTAACCAATATTTATCATTATCTAAGAACCAAAATTTAATGCAGATGAAATCTATATCATAGGTATGTAATATTCTAACCAAAATACAACTCAAAACAAAGCATTTTAAAATAAAAACATAAATTTGTACTCCTTACCCCCAAACATTCGCATACGCAGGACGTGCGTGCGTACATTGGCTCAAGACGGACCAACCCCGAATCGGGTTGTGAACTCGGACGCGTGTGTAGAGAGAGACTCTATCCATAAGTTCTTACCACTCTATAAACAAGCAACTATATATAAACCATTATAGGGTTAGTTGTTTTTTAGATGTGAGATAAGCTTATTTCCTTTAATTTTCCATTCTTAAAGGGTGTACTTTGTGAGACAAATTCTCATTTACCTTAACATCATTTTGAGCATATTAATATACCATTTCGAAATACTCACGAAGAAAAATTCGAATTACTCATGATCTTATCATTCCCATAAGTGGATCCCACTTAAAAATGTGCTTCAAATTATCCAACAATACTAATATATTATGCATATTTTCCAATGGAAAATCTCTACTCTCACCAATCCAATTAGATTCGTACCATCCCATAATATCTTACTAAAGTTTTAGTCAATTATTTTTTAATGGGTTATCTTTGATCTACTAATCCAATCAGGTTGGTACCGTTTCATAATATTTTTTTAGAGTTTTACTCAACTCTTTTTCTTAATCACTTATCTATGGTCTTACCAATTCAATGACTCAGATAACAATTGATACTTAACATAAAAAATCAGTCTCATTGTAATATTTTAAATAAACCACTCTATATTTCTCCCGTTGACGTAGATCAAATGCTGAACCATGTAAAATTATGTGTTATTTATTTTATATTGCTCCCCGTTATTGTTATTATTATTTCTTCTATAGTTCTAATTTCAATATTCTTTCTATTATTTAACTAGTTTTGCGTTGCATTCGTCTGTATTATTATTTTGACAATAGTTTGCTGCTTGGAATATGATATAAGTTAGTTGTAGGTAACAGAACCCCCAGGGACAGAATAGAGCAGGCTATATTCAGCCCCTTCCAATCTCCACTTTCGAAGCAAGGGTGGAATATGTAATGTAGCACATTAAAGAATCTTTTGCTACTATTTTGGTAACATTTAGTATAATGTTGTTCTCAAAAGGGGCGTGACTTAATGGTGTAGGGTTCAAGATTTGATATCCAGGTCATGAGTTCGAATTCAGAGGGTGCGTTTCTTGTAAGAGTCTGGGGCAACCGGGGGTTTTACCTACTCCGATTAAGTCCGGGTCGGATTATTTGGTGACGAAATTTTTAATATTTCCAAAAATAAAATTAGCATAATATTTATGGTTATCCTACAGCTCTTGAAAAAATTGCTGGGCAACTGAACTTACTGCAAGCCACAACTACTGAGTAGAGTTCAGTGGGCTTGGTGGTTCTGGTGACATAGAACCTCAGATTGCTGTCTTCAGAAGCCATTCCCCATCCGAGGAAGATGATCCTCCAAAGGGTGGAGATTCAAAGTTGAAAAATTCGAATTTAGTCATAAGTTTTGACGTTATGCGGAATTAAAGACAGTAAACTAAGATAATTTATAATTATTGTTTCTATGGATTACCAACAAGCATCTTTAGTCTAACAACAATAAATCAAAGCAAATATAACAATGCAAAAAATAAAATCAACACAATAATTTTATTAACGAAGTGAAAAACTCGTGCGAGTAAAAAGCCACTCCAAGTATCTAGGCTACCAGCCAAAATCCACTATAATGAGAAATGCTTACAATGATGGTATAAGACATATGACAGTAGCTCTGCCGATTCTAATACTTCTAGACTATAATAACCCAAAGAATTCCTCGAGCCCGTACCAAACGATATTCTTCAGAACCTCTGAAGTCTCTAAGCGGATCAACTCTGCAGCACGTAATACCAGAACTCCCGACTACTAATCTTCCTCATTGAGAACTCTAAAGGCTTAGGAGATTGAGTTAGGTTGTGTTTGTGTTGATGGTCAATCGAGAAAGAATCTCACCAAAACAGAGAAGGCAGGTAAACAACAAAGTCTTCAAGGTGGATTATCAAGAAGGTTGAAAGCAACAAAAAGCTTAGGCTTTGAATAATTCGTTTTCAACATTTGTGAATGTGGCTCTCAGATTGTTTATTTAGATAGGGCAAATGTAAGGCTTTTCCTTATGTCAAACTGGCTCAAAACGCGTTCAAAATAATCCACTTATGCACGGGTATTCGAACGCACCTCAAATGCAAAGTTTCTGCCTCCGGATGTTCAAACGCTCAGACGAACACAACTCAAACGCATGTCGCAGACTGATTTTTATGTGCAACTTAAAACACTTGTAACTTTCTCGTCCATTGGTCAAATCATGGATTCATTATATGTGTGTGATCGTCTTCGAGTATATTTTCCAATGAAACTGACCTCATGTCAATTGAAGCTCTTAATCTTCTGGAATGTCCGAAAAAGTGAATGTCACTATGATATCTCCATCTGTTATTGTCAAAATACTTGTTCAATTGCTCCGAGATCTTCAAGACTAATTACAACTCAATTGAACTTATTTTGTTATGAAAGTTGCCAACACACATGGAACTAATAAAAGTTATACGGGTGGGATTGTAGCGGCTGCATTGGCGAGACATATGTGTCGGTTAAAAATTTATTAAAATATGACATATAAATTAACAAAAATTATGATTTTTTTTAAAAGTAAGATAAGCTAAAATAAACTGTTTCTTCATTTTTTTTTTTCATGTAAATCATTTTGACCATACTCTGAATTAATTTTCTGAATTTTCCACTGAGCAGCTAGTAAAGATCTATTTATTGACATATAGATGAAATGAAACTAACAACAATTTTAGCTGCAGATAAAAGAGAAACTTGGCTAATATATGTGTTTGTTGATTGCTCTTTAAGTAAGCAATCGTGATTTGTCATTTTTAATTGATGTTTTTTTTTTTGAAATATGAAATTCATTCATAAGTAAAACACCGTTAGGGTGTAAATACATGGTCATATAATTTGATAATAATACTAGGCAAAAAAACCTAAGACTCGGGCTAGTCAAGACACACCCTCATAACATAAAACTCTATGTACCGTGTATTCCACCTATCTAATCAAAACTCAAATTCATACCTAAATCAACTGTGGCCTTAGAAGAATTACAGATTGGGCCTGATTTCCAACTTCTCGACATGAGTTGGTGAATACAAATTTTAAGACCATAAGTGAAATAAACTAGTATACAAAGAAAATAATAAGACCACTATAATAACAAAACAATTTCATTACATATCAACACCCCATAAATCTATAAAGAGTTCTACTTTCATTTTCAGATTTACCATATGAAATCCCACCAATTATCTGCATGTTGTAGCAACGTTCCATGTATTTGTACAAAGACATAAAATCATAAAAAAAAAATCAATATAAAACGAAATCTAATTTGGCAAAATAACCACTATATAAGTGGAATTTCAGATCTAAAGATCAGATTACAAAAGAGACATCAAAGAAAAGAAAAGAAAAAGACAATTAAAAAAAGAGAGAGGAATAGGTTAGATTGAAGGGAGGGGTATGCTTTCTTTGATGTGTCATTTCCTTCATATAAAGCAACCAAAAACAAAAAACAAAACAAAAAGGTTTGTTTAATTGGACACAAAAGTTACACACATGTTTTAAGGAAAAGTATAAAAAAAAATGCGACTTCACTCTTTTAGGAAATCATAATTGTTATTTTTTTCGTGATAAAAGACTATCATATGAATTTGTCTATCAGTAAAAGCTGACAAAACTATTAACACTGATAGTCTGTGATGACATGACATGAATATTTTCGTCCTTCCATGTTTTGACGTTAGCAACCATGTCCATGCTACGTCAACATATACCATGCCACGGCCGGTTTTTGCTCACGAAAAATCATTATTCTGGTTTCATAAATGAGCGAAACTATAATATTTTTTTTTTTAAAATTTATGGATAGACATATTTTCAAAAAAAAAAAAAAAATGAGAGAAGATGCTAAAAATAGAGGAGGGGGACGCTTAGTATTTTTCTTGGTAGTTGGATATGGGTTATGCAAACCCTTGTTCTATTAAAACCCAAAAGGCCCAGAAAATGAATTTTAAAAAAAGGGAAAAAAAAAAAAACAAACACAAAAACAACTGAAAGCCTGACAAAAGTCGTCGCCTTTCTCTTCCTCATCTTTCATTTCATTAGATTCTGCTATCGGAAAATAACCGCCAACGGTAAGCTTTCGGTTCTTTTTTTTTTTTTTTTTTTTTACCTTGAAGAAAATGTTATTTCATTTAATTTCGAATGATGTGATTGAAGGTGATAATGATGATGGACACTCAGCTTCTGTGCTTTAACCGAAGCAACATTTTGTTTATTAAACCTTTGCAGAATCGTAGTTTTGGATTTACCGGCCTCCAGAAATACAGTAATCTTTTTTCATCAGGTACTTGCATATGATTTTATTTTATTTTTTTGGAATTTTTGGTTTAATGTGACTTTGAGGCTTTATTACTCGAATAGATTTGATTTCAGCTTTATGTTCTAATCAATTAGATTAAGGCCTGTTTGGAACTAGGTTTTGCATAGTACTTCTGTATCAATTTAGCTTCAATGGATAAAATGCTTTTTTGATATTAAGGCAAAGTGAAGGGGAAAAAATGGAGGATGATGTATGGTACATTTGCATTTTTGTATGTTTATTTTTTTTATTAATGTATTTTTTTTACCTTTGTTTTTATGTATTTAGGCATGGCTGGGGATGGTTTTAACTCGTTTCACTAATTAATTGTTGTCACAGGTTTAACTTGCAAGAGAATAAGGTGTTCGATGAAGTCCTACAGACTATCAGAACTAAGTCATGCTGAGGTTCAAAGCTTGAAGGCTCGTCCTCGTATTGATTTCTCTTCTATTTTCAGTGTGGTCAGTTGTTTATTTTGTTGCTTGAAGCTCTTTGTGAGGAATCTGTCTCTGATTTTGTATGTACATATAAAATACTGAGTTGGAATATATACTCTGTGTCAGGTCCATCCAATTGTTGATGATGTTCGCAATAGAGGAGATGCTTCCGTTAAAGAGTTTGTGCTGCTTTATTTTCTTTTTATTTTGTACCCTTTTTCAATGTTGTCACAGGAACACTCTGCGGTTAAAACTTTCTTATATCACCATGGTTTTCTTTCATGATGACATTTGATGATGATTATGTATTTATTTTGCAGGTATACTGAAAGATTTGACAAAGTTAAACTAGAAAAAGTAGTTGAAAATGTCTCTGAGCTTCCTGACCCGGAGGTACCACCTTTTGTTTTATTACTGTGCACGAATTAGCTTAGACTGTTTGTTTTATATACTGAACCAGCTACTTTTAATTTGCTCTCTCCCCCCAATGAAAATTTTTCCTCTTATTCTAGCAACTGTTGTTTCACAGCTTGATGCAGCTGTTAAAGAAGCATTTGATGTGGCGTACGACAACATATACGCATTTCATCTCGCTCAAAAGTCAGCTGAGACAAGTGTTGAGAACATGAAAGTAAGTAAATCTTATTGATTGTTTCCTGTTTTTGCCTTGTGCATAAACCTTCCGGTATTGAAAATTTGTCAGGGTGTTAGATGCAAAAGAGTGTCAAGAAGCATTGGTTCTGTAGGTCTTTATGTACCAGGGGGAACTGCTGTTTTACCTTCAACGGCTCTGATGCTTTCAATAGTAAGTTTTGATCAGGTTTATTATACCAAATTATCATTTTTTTTGGTTTACCATCCACATGGTTGACCATTATTGTTGATGATGGGTGGATTTGATTTAACATTTATTTTATTCTGTTTGTCAGCCTGCACAGATTGCTGGATGTAAAACAATTGTCCTTGCGACTCCCCCAAGTCAGGATGGCAGCATATGCAAGGTATTCTCTTAGAACTATTGAGTTATACTATGAAGATTACCTGCTGAGTGCTCTTCAATGAATCTTTCTCTACAGGAAGTACTGTATTGTTCTAAAAAGGCTGGTGTCACTCACATCCTTAAGGCTGGAGGAGCTCAGGTTTGAATGCTGTAAACAATTCTTTATTATGTGGTTGTGAATTTGGGAGCACATTTTCTCCCGGTTAGTTTTTCTCTTTTTTTAGAATTCGTATGTCACAAAAGTTTGACACTTTTTATTTTACAGGCTATATCAGCTATGGCTTGGGGAACAGAATCTTGCCCAAAGGTATAACTTCCTTACAAGTTATTTCCTAGTGATGACTTAGGGATGTGCATGTTCCATTAGCAATTCCTCAATATGAGCTTGAGCGCCATTTTATTTTTATACTATTTTTTGTGCCATTTTATTTTTATACTATTTTATTTTTTAACTTTTATTTAGATTTGACTTCTCTTTGAGGCGAACTGTGGTTTGTGCACTTCCTTTGTTCTGAACTTTTGGAAAGTTGCATGAGGTCTTGTGTTTAAAAGATGTTTAACTTACAAGTTATGCTTTGGAAATGCTTACTCATACAATCTAGTGCTTCAATAATACAAAAATGATGGCAAAATTTTGCTAATAACTGTGCCTTGGTAAAGGAAATGCTTCAAATGCAAATTGGTTAATGAGTATAGTCCTTTATTAAGTGATATTATTGTTCTTTATATATTTGGTTATTTAATCTTCATTACATGAGTGTTTTTTTCATCATTAAATTTTAGGTTGAGAAGATTTTTGGGCCTGGAAATCAGTATGTCACAGCTGCAAAAATGATTCTCCAAGTATGTATTCTTTTTCCCTGCATGTAGGATTCACTTGTGGCTACAGTTTTTTCCACTTGTGGCTACAGTTTTTTCCAGTCGTATTAAAGAAAAGTCACGGAGAAGTGAAAACTGTGCAGCTCTTGCCAATATGACTTGGTTCATTCCATGTTTGTATATGCTAACAGAACAGTGAAGCAATGATTTCAATTGACATGCCTGCTGGCCCTTCAGAAGTCTTGGTCATAGCTGACAGATATGCCAGTCCTATTCACATAGCTGCAGATTTGCTTTCCCAGGTACTTACTTGATTTGGTGTTTCTTTTGGTTTTAGATGGAACTATTTATAGGTTCACCGTTCCCCCTGTTTATTTGTCATGAAGTGACTATGGTTTTGCCTCTAATGTTGTTTAGGCATTTAGAAAGTGCAAGAACTACTACACTAATGGTGCTGTAGTTAAGCAAACTAGGGAAATTGTATCAGAGAGCATTTTGGTTTCAAATCCTTTCTTATGATCATTCTCAATTTCCCTTCCCACTGCCTACATTTTGTAGAAAAATTTGAAATTAACATTTTCTCACTAATGAACAAAGTTTTCTTGAAAGGATTTTCATGCTGAATCATAATTCATCACTTTTCATACTTCATGCTTGATAGATTTCAATTTCTCGAATTATACACTCTACTAGCATAACACATGCATGAATAAGAAATGAGTTTCTCACGTTTTATATTAGTTTCTACAGTTTATGTAACCCGATGTCTTTTCTTTTTGATCAGGCTGAGCATGGACCTGACAGTCAAGTCGTCCTTGTAATTGTTGGGGATGGAGTAGATGTAAAAGCTATAGAAGAAGAAATCAGTAAGCAATGCCAGAGCCTTCCAAGGGGAGAGTTTGCTTCAAAAGCATTGGGCCACAGTTTCATGGTGTTTGCTCGTGACATGATGGAGGTTAGTCAAGAATTTCTTTCTCTGTGTTTGTACTTTTCGATGAAATGACTAAATTCATTCTTTATGAAATGACTTAGGATTGAGGAATAGCAGTCCAGTTGCTATAGCGTGTTCTTCTTGCACTAAATATTTTAGTACCTTTTGAGATTTGTACACCGGCTAGGTTGCTCGTGCCTGCTTCCTGTTGATGAGACTGCACGTTTACTTTTTATCTTTTTGGTTTTACACTAGGAAATTGGTATTGTTAAGAATTATTGCCATAAAGCTTAATGTCCTGCGTTTTATTCTAGAAATCCGAAAACAAATATCATATTATATTTGAAAAGAGCTTTCAAGAAGAAAGATTTTGGTCTCCAAAGATTAATGCTAAGCACAAGAACAGAAACATCTTGTATCCTTTTGAACTATGCTGTCAAAGGCAGTAGGCGGGGCAAAGCGTTTTGGTAGTTCGAGCTGCCCAAGCACTATCCAAGTTCCACCTTTGACCAGTCAAATGGTGGTTTAACTAGTCAAGCAAGCAGAATTTTATCTAATATATTAGGAATCATAACTTACAATACCTAAGGAGCCGCCCGAGTGCCACTTAGGCGGTGCCTTTAACAGCATAGCTTTTGAAGAACATGATTTCAAAAATACTCGATCCTACAACACCGCTAACACAACACTGGAAAATCTTAAATCATATATATTACCGTGCAATAAGTCTTCAATACTTTATTACTATACCTGTCATGATTATTGGTTCTTTTAGGCAATCTCCTTTTCAAACTTATATGCACCTGAGCACCTGATTGTTAATGTAGAAGATGCTGAAAAGTGGGAGTCCATCATCGAGAATGCAGGTACAATTCTGATGTTCTACCTTTCATCTTTCCATCCTTGTTTTGTAACACGCGTTTTTTATGTTTCATCACCACCATTCATTGAAATACTCCAAATACATTGATATATATATATATATATATATATATATTTTTGTTTCAAAACATGTAGTTGAGAGTTCAATGGGAAATAAGTGTCCTATGCGGATACACGTAACTCCAAAAAGGATTAATGGTAAATAACTTTGGTTAATTGTCATTGCAGGGTCAGTATTTTTAGGGGAATGGACTCCAGAAAGTGTGGGAGATTATGCAAGCGGAACAAATCATGTGCTTCCCACGTATGGGTATGCCCGGATGTATGGCGGTGTGTCTCTTGATTCCTTCTTGAAATACATGACAGTGCAATCATTGACAGAGGAAGGTCTGAAAAAGCTGGGCCCATATGTGGCGACCATGGCGGAAATTGAGGGACTAGAAGCCCACAAGAGAGCCGTAACTCTCAGACTTCAGGACATTGAAGCCAGACAAGTTTCCAGTATGAGATGACACAAATGTTGTATTATTTATCATATACATCAATTACCTGTGCAAATTTGTTGGACTGTGCTATTATTTTTGCGGTTTTGGCTGCTGTGACATGATGGAGATCTCTCATTATCCAATTGCTGTGTAAGATTTTAAGACTTCTTGGCTTTTACAATCCATAGATTTTAAGATTCTTAGGGTTTGGATTTTTCAATATTAAGAGTTTGCTCTGTCAAAATTTTATTGGGCATGTTAGATGTGTGGTTTATTAAAAATCTTACACAATGGCATATTTAGATGTGTAACTTTTTGGTACAATGGAGGTATGAGTGACGTGGATGTGTAATTGTATTAATTATAATTACTGTTTATTTAGTAGTTTTTCTAATATTTTAGCATACATGGTAAAATATTATTGGGTTGTTTCATGGATGATGTGGTACCAGTGGAATGGCAGTGGATATGTTTGATGTTGGTTTGCCATTACCAAATCTTACCTGGAAAAAAAAAAAAAAATAATAAAATTACCAAACTATGTCCATTGTAGTTTTTTTGGGATGAAGTATGTCCATTATGGGTTTTAACTATCATCAAACCCAAAGCCTATTATGAGTTTTAATTAGGGTTATTTACGTTTTACTACTAAAGTTATGATCAAATAACAATTGGGTACTATGAATATTAACATATTATATTTTACTACTAAACTTATAAAAATTTAACATTTTATTACTTTTCCATCCAAACCGTCAGTTGACCTTTAAAAGGACTATTTTATCCTCCAAATAAAATAAAAGTGAAAATTATAATTATATCCTTTAAAAAACATATCTAAATCTTATATATAATAATAAAAGAAATACAATCAATAATCACATTTATAAAAATACTTCAATCTCTAAATTATCCATATAACCCAATAAAATAAAGAATTTAATTTACCAAATAATTTAATAATTAAAATTCTCATAATAACCAAAATACTTTAACGTATAACAATAAAAGAGATATACTCAGGAATCATTATTTCCAATATTCTCCATATAATCAAAGTTTCTAAAATATACAATATTGTGCAAATGAATCTCAGATTGTTTCCCACATTATCCATGTAATCAAAATTTCCAAAATAAGCAAGTTAACACCATGCAAGTGATCTTCATGGTTGTGAAAGTGATCCTCATGGTTGTGATTGAGTGACCCATGCATGATACAATAATATTTATTAAAATTTACAATATAAATCAAATAACCTCCAAAAGTAAGAAAACAATAGAATAACATGAAGCTATTTAACCTATGTTTTTTAAATGGTATAATTATAATTTTCACTTTTATTTTATTTGGAGGATAAAACAGTCTTTTTAAAGGTCAACTAACGGTTTGGATGGAAAAGTAGTAAAATGTTAAATTTTTATAAGTTTAGTACCCAATTGTTATTTGATCATAACTTTAGTAGTAAAACGTAAATAACTCTTTTAATTATTATCAAACCCGGTCCGCAATGGTACGTAGTGGGTTTTTATCAGATTCCCAAATTACAAACATGAAATTTATTACGCTTTAGGCTTTTGATTTGTGTTGTAATTAGGGATGGCAATATTGCCTGTAAACCCGTAAAAATCCACCCTTAATGAGTAGGATTTGGTAATATTTAAGCGGGTTTGGTAATTTAAAACGAAACCCATTGCAGGTTTGGTGCATATTTGGTAATTAATCAAAACCAGCGGATATCCACTGTGGGTATCCACTACCCGCAAGTTAAATTTTTTTTTAATATCTTTAGGGTAAAAAAATTCCTCATATAAAAGGACTCACTAACTTACAATTTTTGAATTGCTCTCTCTTAGTATTTTTGAATTACTTTTGGTCATGATTCAATAATTTTAATGATATGAATTTAACATAATGAATGATATTCAGCGAGTGATTCATGAATGTAATTGTGATAATATGAATTTGACATTATGCTATAAATATTTTAAATTTTATTTATGTGTCATAATTTACAAACTGTCAAATACAAATTTTTTTATGTTATGAAAAAGTATCAATGTTTAATTAAAACGATTGTATTATTAAGAGCATAATGGAATTCATTATTTTAAAAACCCGTAAAAAATTCGCTGGGTACCAGTGTGAGTTTGGTAATTTATTTTTATATGCGGGCGCAGGTTTGGTAATGAAAATTAAAACCCGCAGCGGGTATGGTGCGGGTTTGGTAATTTATTTACATATGCGGGTGCATGTTTGATATGGAAAACCCGTACCGAACCCTACCCACTGCCATCACTAGTTGTAACTTTTAGTTGAAGGTGCAATTGAGATTCAGGAATAGGGGTGAGAAAAATCGGTTTCGGTTCCGGTTTCGCATGGAACCGGAACCTACTCGGAAAAAATTGGTTCCTAACTAAGTAGAACCGAAACCTACCCAATTAAATAGGATACCCTATTATTCGGTTCCGGTCCGATTCTGAATTACCCTATTTATATAACATTGTCAAACTTTAAAAATGTAATTATTAGTTGCGTCAATTGTACAAACAACTAAGAATCATATTCCTAACTGAAGAATCCAACAAGGAGACAGTTATCAAACATCACAAAAGAAAATAAAAAAGAACTAATGTACTGAAACACAAAATAATATAAACATGAAAAAATTGATAAACAATCACAAATATCTCCACTCAGTTACTAATTTTCAACCATAGTAACAAAGAATCCTTATCAAGCGACCCACTCATTCAGACGAGCTCACCTCAACCCAAAAGAATCCAAAAACCGCGTGTCGAAAAATCTGAAAATCAAACTTCTAAAACCCACTGATTGTACACAGCACAGTAGACAGAAAATCAAACTTAAGTTCACTTTGACACGGAGAACAGAACAAATAAAGCTCTAAAAGTGTTACAAAAAGAAAAAGTAGAGAAGAACATGCAATAGATGTAGGTTTTACATTCAGGTATCAAATCGGATATCGAATCCGGTTCTAAATTCGTTTCCGATTCCGGTTCTATGGTCCGGTTTCGGTTCCTGTTATTCTGGAACAGGAACCGGACCGGTTAAAAATCGATTCCATCTATTTGGAACCAGAATCAGATCGGTTACAACCGGTTCCGGTTCCAAACCCAGATTTCCGGTCCGGTTCTGGATAGACCCGGAACCGGTGCACACCCTTATTCAGAATTCATTCAATAGCTTATGTTTCAAATTGGGTTCATTTCAATTTGATTTGTTTGTTTCACCATAAAAGTTTTTTAGGAAATTTTTTTTTTTAATTTTACGATATTTTGGTCATTTACGGAAAATTTGGTTAATTTAATATTTTCGGGAAAATCATTTACGAAATATAAATGCGCAAGTCATTTTATGGAAAATAATTTTTTTCCTGTTCTCTAATGTTTTCATAGTTCACTTCTAATCATCAGAAAATATTTTCCGAAAAAATATTATAATGCCAAATATCGAAAAATAATTTTTTAAAAATATTTTTAATTGGTAGTCGAACATCGAAGAATATTTTTCTTTTCGGAAAATATTTTGCCAAATAAACATACTCTTAACAGCTTTGCATTAATTCAAGAATGTGGTTTTCGAGGCTGGGGGCCTCCAATAGTGTAATTGTGTAAATGACGGGAAACGTAATGCTTGCTGAACACAAGCTCTCATACCATTCAGATTTATTTGTTAGCGACATATTCTCAAGATGAATTTTGATGACGCAACACTAGAAGTCTTCGACGCGCATTAGCGAGACATTATAAAATGTTGTCGAAACACATTGGTGGTGAAGAGCAGTGAATGTGAAGACAAGCTGCAAACGAAGAAAATCTTTGTATGGTCTTAGCTTAGAGCTCTCTTTGTAAAGTGAGTTGTTTATTTAAGTCTATAAGCTCATAGGACATATGCACATTCGTATAGATGCATTAGGGTCATGTGCAAAATATTTTAAACCTTCAAATCCTGCATTTTGGCACAGAGACCGGCATACCGGTCCAATAACTGGCATACCAGTGGACCTTCTCTATTTTTGCATGCTCGCCGAAATCGACATAGGACCCCATATCGGCCTACCTGAGGTATACATGCTCGCGAAAACCGGCATGCATCATATCGATTTTCATAACAGGTTTGCAAATAAGTGAACCTCTGTTTTACAGGCTCTCAGAAACCGACACGGACCTTACCAGCCACCATACCGGCCATCGAACCGGTGTAATATTTATATTCTCAAACGGTAATATAGCCGTTGCTTTTGCCAGACTGGCATACCGGTGTCTGGAGACTGGCATACCGGTCTCAGACAGAGCTGTTGGGGGCAGTTTGCACTTTACTATAAATTGAGCCCCAAATTCGTTTTTTTCATATACTTGAACCTTCATATAATTTCTACTAAGGTAAAAACATAGAGTTTACTAAACCTTCATCATCACACACTCTCATACATCAAGCTCACACACTACACCTTCATATTATTAGTAGTGAGCTTAGATTACTCGGGTAAACAACTCACATCTTGAATCTTTATTATCTTTGTGAGTGCCATATTGATATTGTAAAATCTTCATAATCAAACACTTGTGATTTGTTTGTGAGTGAACCTATTGAAAAAACTCATTGTAAGAGGTTTGTGAGTGAACCTATTGAAAAAACATATTGTAAGAAGTTTGTGAGTGAACCTAATAGACAAAACTCATTGTAAGAGGTTTGTAGTGAACTTAGTATGTAAAACTCTTGGTTGCAGGTGAGACACGGAAAACTCGATGTAAGTTGTGGTCCCAACTAAGTGGAAATCTTCAAATGCGTCTTGGGGGAGTGGACATAAACATTATTGGCCGAACCATTATAAATCACCAGTGTTATTTTCTTTATCACTAAACTCTTACTTATTGCAAGTTTTATTATATATATGCTTATTGTTTAGAAACTTGCACTTATGTGATATATTACAATTGAGAAAATTAACCTAAGCTTAATTGGTAAAGCTACAAGCTTTGTAGCGTAAAATCGGTAAAGATTTTTAATTTCGCATATTTAGGCCATTAATCAGTTCACCCATTCTTGGGTACATAGAGTTGTGTTTGTTATGTGCTTGTAGGTAATTTTAATTGGTATCAGAGCGAGGTATTCTACCCAAAGTCTTAACCGTCCGAGAATAGATTATGACCTCTACAAACAACTCATCAAATCTCACCGAAGGATTTTCAACTATTAGACCTCCCTTTTACACCGGAACCGACTAAAATTATTGAAAGATGAGGATGTTGAACTAACTTATTGTCGTTGATGTACAATTCTTCAAAGTAATCACAAAAGGCACAATAATGCCAATAAAGAAGGATAGTAATGGGGTGGAGATTCCAAAGCCGCATATCGAATGAACCGATGATGAATACTTTCAAGCCTCCTTAAATGCTAAGACACTCAACCATATACTTTGTGTAATTGATCAGAGTCAAATAAACAAGCTTCTGAAATTTGGAAATGCATATGGATTGTGAAAGTCTTTGGAAATGGTCAATGAGGGCACGAGCCAATTTAAAGAGTCAAAAATCAACCATTAATGTGTGAGTTAGATAGCTTCAAAATGGAAGCCGGTGAAGAAATTGAACAAATGATTTCGAGATTTACAATGATTGTAAATCAACTTAGTGCTCTAGGTAAAACATTAACCCTAACGATCAAGTGAAGAAAATTCTTAGGTCACTCCCTAAGAATTATAGAAGTTGTACTTCCTCCATCAAAGAAGCAAACAATATGAACACTTTGAAGTTGAAAGACTTGGTGGGAAAATTGTTGGAATATGAAATGAAAATCAAGATGGACAAAAAGGAAGAAGATGAGAGCAGAATAAAAAAAATAGCTTCAAAAGTAAGAAGATGAGATGATGCTAGCTCTAGTGATAAAGAAGAAGATAGTGATGATGAATTGACACATATGACCAATAAGTTCAAGAAGTTCCTCACATCCGAAAAATATAAAGAGAAATCTTGGATGAATAAAAAGAAAGAAGAAAATGGGCCACGGAAGCCCAAGAAACAAGATAATTTGTTATGAGTGTGAAAAGCCAGGTTATGTAGTTGCCGATTGCTCAAAGGAAAATTCAAGAAGCATGCAATGAAGGCAACTTGGAGCGGTAACGACTCTAGCTTATCCGAAGATGAAACTGAAGAGAGAACAAATCTCATTTTTATGCTATTGATGATCTAGATGAAAGCGATGATGAAAATGTACATGACTCTCTTGAATATAATGAATTGTTTGATGCTTTTAATGAATTATATGAATTATGTGAATTGCTTAAGAAGAAGTATAAATTAATTAAAAATGAACATTCATTACTACTAAATGATCATGCATCAATTGTTGAGAAAAATAAAATGCATGAAAAAGAAATTGCATGCTTAAAAATGAAAAGATAAAACTTGAAAAGAGCATATCTAGCATGCCATCTAGCTCAAATACATGTGATTGTGAATCTACTATGAATGAAAATGTTGCATTGAATAAAAAGATTGTAGATTTGCATAACATTGTAACAAAATTCACTTTGGGAGAGAAAAACTTCAATATATTAATTGGATCCCAAAAATATGCTTTTAAAAATGAAGGATTAGGATATAGGCTTTATATCAAAATAAATTTTTGAAGAACTATTTTATAAGGGAATCCAATTCTCATGCAAATGTTGCTATTAATAAAAATATCACATGTCATGCATGCAATAAGAAAGAACGCAAAATATTTGAGTGCATGAACAACAATGTGAATGTAAATGCATGGATTCCTCAAAGAATCAAAATTAACTCCCATGGACCCAAGAAATTTTGGGTACCAAAATGCACTTAAATGATTTTGTAGGGGGAGCTTTGAGAATGATCATCATGAGAAATGCAAATTAATCCCAAAGACTCAAAAAAAATGGGAGCTCAAAAAGAGAAAAATGTCAAATGTAATCCTAAAAAATGAATGAATTTGGATAATTGGTAGATTTGTCACTTGATGACAACGATGATATGTAAAATCCGTATTTATGGAAATATTGATACTCTTTCCTCCAACATGTATGCTTATTCTAATAAATATGAATTGATCTTAATTTTGAAGCATACTAATAATTAGACATTATTGCATTAAATGAATGAAATATGTTTTGATTGCCTATTTATAAGTATTGAGTGTGCATAATGTGTTTTATTTGATATGAATTGTTTGTTTTAAGTATTTATGAATCTCACTAAGTCAATAAATAACTTGTGCGATTCATTAAAAATACTTAAAAATTATTTTTGGGGCCATGTTGTTGATAAATCGATGCGATTCTCCTTCACGACTCTTTTGGAACCGGAATACCGATCTCGGGTAGTGCTTACCGGTCTAGGTTAGCGCTTACCGATCTATGAGACCGGCATATCGGTCTCTACGATTTAAAATGCCATTCGCGACTTCATTCATCATTTTTGTCTCAATCTCTCTCAAAATCTCATGAAACCTCCTCCAATCCATTCCTAAGGAAAATTCGTCACTTTTTTCACTTTCTTTTGGTTATTATCTTACATTATTACTCCTTAAGTTCTTAGATTCCTAATCTTTTAGGTTTAGAAACCCTAAGATCTAAGATCTCTAAATTCAAATTTTTAGGGTGTTTTTGTTAAATTTCTTCTTCACAATCACTCTAGGACGTGTTTAGAACCATTATCTTCCATTACTTTGCATCCATTTTGTTGTTTTTGAAAAAACCCAAAAATTAGCTCATTTTGCACAGCAACCCCATAATTATGCTTTTCTTGCAAATTGATCCTCAACGGTATTTTCAAAATGATCATCAAATTAGGATTTACACCGAATTTATCCAAAAGAAAGTGCTTTCCAAACCAAAATTTTAAAATCTTGATGATTTTGTCACACAATTCTCCATCGTCACACACTTAATCACTTTTGTCAAATATGTGTTCCAATCTATCCAAATCTTGTCAAAGTATTTTACACAAATATGGAGTTTCCTATTAGTACTCATGGCGCTTTTAGGACTACTGTCAACGAAACTCACTTCACAGTGACTCCCAACTCCGTTAACCGTCTCCTTACTCCAAACTCTATACCTATTTGTGCCTACTCCTATAGGAGTTTCCATCAACTTGAGTGCATATCTGAATCCCAAGTTATAGATTTTTTGTAGAAAGGCGCCTGCGTCCCTCATCCATATCTGGGAGTTCACGTTCTTAAGAAGGTTGACTTAGGTTTTGACATGCAAGTCTTCATTGAAATCACTAAATGCATTCTCTTACCTCGAAAATGTCAGATTGATATAGTCAACCTATTTGATATCTGGGTTATGGGTTCCTTAGAGCTAGATGTTCCCATATACATATGGTATATGGTTTGTCAATATATGCAAATTGCTCGTTCTCATCCCCAGCAGAGTCTTCCATATGGTTCTCTGATATCGCAAATTCTTCAGAAATATCATGTTCAGATCGACCCTGATCAGCTTTCCTTCTTCATTCCTCCTCACCAGCGAATTACTTTGGCTACATTTCATGTAAAACAGTGGGAGAAAGTAGACGACATTTGGCGTATGAAGACAAAAAACAAAGCTTTAGAAGCCTCTAGCTCCAAACGACCAAGGACGATCGACGTTGCTGATTCTGATGAAGAAGTTGAAATTGCTTCAGCTGAAACAGCAAGACCATCGAGTTCTAGGCTATCTGCGGACGAGCAACACAAACTTATCAAGGCTAGGCTTGACTCTCTCGCAGACTGTATTACCATAAATTTTACTGACTTAAGCGCTATTATGGAGAAGAAACTCAACGCTCAGCAACAGACCCTTGACGAGTTGAGACATTGTCAAGATTCAATGGAGAAGAAGATCGATTCCATGACTGCAGATCTCTGATTATCATTTAGCCTACATATTTTTTTATATATACATATATTTTAGATTTATTTTGCCTGTTTATGTGGTTGTTCATGGATATTAATGATTATAGCTACTTTTTGAAAGAAATGGATATTGCTTTAATTTATATGCATTTGATGAGTTATGCATTTTTTTATGGCAAAGTTTGCATTTTAATGAATTTTCATATATTTATTGCACATCTAAATTGGTATCTCATAAAGCTTAATTATTGCTTCTCCATTCTTTTTGATAATGTCAAAAATGGGAGAAATCATAGGAATGAGATTAAAACTTGTAACTTGTATTATCCCCACCCTTGTATTAAGGGGGAGCAAATTATTACTAATGTGTTTGTCTAAATTTTATAGAGTTATATTGAAGACACACATTGAGGGAGAGCAAAATCGTCAACAATTTGGACTCTTAAAACTTCATAAGTTTTAAAGGTTGCCATCATAAAAAAATGGGAGATTGTTAGCGACATATTATCAAGATGGATTTTGATAATGCAACACTAGAAGTCTTCGACGCGCATTAGCGCGACATTACAAAAAGATGTCGAATCACATTGCTGGTGAATAGTAACGAATGCGAAGACAAACGACAAACGAATAAAATCTTGTATGATTTAGCTTATGGCTCTCTTTGTAAAGTGGGTTGTTTATTTAAGTCTTTAAGCATATTGGTGGACCTGTTCTGTTTTTGCATGCTCGTAGAAACCGGCATATGACATACCGATCTACCATACCGGCCTACCTGAGGTATACATGCTCGCGAAAATCGACATGCATCATACCGGTTTTCATACCGGTATCCAAACCGGTGAACCTCTGTTTTGTAGGCTCTTGAAAACCAGCACGGACCTTACCGGCTACCATACCGATCATTAAACTGGTGTAACGTTTATATTCTCAAACGATAATATAGTCGTTGCTTTTTCCAGACCGGCATACCAGTGTCTGGAGACCGACATACCGGTCTCAAATAGAGCTGTTAGGTGCAGTTTGTACTTTACTATAAATTGAGCCTCAAATTCATTTTTGCCATATACTTGAACCTTCATATAATTTCTAATAAGGAAAAAACAAAGAGTTTACTAAACCTTCATTATCATATACTCTCATACATCAAGCTCACACACTACACCTTCATATTATTAGTAGTGAGCTTAGAACACTTGGGGGTAAGAAACTCACATCTTGAATCTTCATTATCTTTGTGAGTGCCCTAGTGATATTGTAAAATCTTCATAATCAAACACTTCTGATTTGTAAGAGGTTTGCGAGTGAACCTATTAAGAAAACTCTTTGTAAGAGATTTGTGAGTGAACCTAATAGACAAAACTCATTGTAAGAGGTCTGCAGTGAACCTAGTGTGTAAAACTCTTTGTTGCGGGTAAGCCAGGGAAAACTCGCTGTAAGTTGTCTCTCAACTTAGTGGAAATCTTCAAGCGCGGCTTGAGGGAGTAGACGTAGGCATTGTTAGCCGAACCACTATAAATCACCGATGTTATTTTCTCTTTCCCTAAACTCTTTACTTATTGCAAGTTTATTGTATATATGCTTATTGTTTAGAAACTTACCTTTATGTGATATATTGTAATTGACAAAATTAACCTAAGTTTAATTGATAAAACTACAATCTTCGTAATGTAAAATCAATAAAAAATTTAATTCCTATATTTAAGTCATTACCCAATTCACCCCCCGAATATATAGAGTTGTGTTTATAGGTAATTTCATTATTCTCATCTTACTAACAAGGCTAATGCTATTATACCCAAGGGTATCAAATACCATTGGGTTCAAAGTTACATGTTCAATGAACTTTGAGTAATGAACATGCAACTTCTACCAATAAACATACAATTGATTTCATGTTTTAAAAAATTTCAGGTTTATTGATATAATTTACATGTTTAATGTTCAAAATTGCATGTTCAAGCTCAAAGTTGCATTGAACATGCATCTTTGATACCCAAGAGTATGTGGGTATCATAGACATGCCCAACAACTGTCAACTTTACTGATGCATATTGGTTTCATTCTTAAAGCCGATGGAGTTAGGATGAGGGATTTAAATGGGAAGATTAATATCATTAAAGAAGCATTTTTTGAAAAAAAAATATATGGGGGTTTGGAAGATACCCATAATATCCAAATTCGTAAATGGTTTTAATTTGTATTACGAAATTCGTACTAAAGCCGCAAAAATCACCATCCTTATATTATCGTTGTATTGTAGAAATTTTAATATTAGAGAGGGAAGGCGTGAGAATTCTTAAGGGATTAAATATTGACAAAGACTAATAAGAGAACAATTAAATGAGAGAGAATAACACCACCAGTCATTATTTAACAAAGGCATAAGTAACTCAAATGAGGGAATTGACAAAGATTCATAGAAGAATTAAACGAAAATGAATTCGAGTGACATTATATCATCAATCAAAAATACATCAAATGCTTTGCTAATTGATTATCGAATCCAATCCAATCCGATTCAAACCAATCCTATCCAATCCAATCCAATGGAATCATAAGTTAAGGGTTGAACTTTGAACGTATGGCAGCAACTCTCTGCTTATCAACCAAGAAAGCCTTGCAAATAACATCATCATTGACAGCAGGCTTGGAAGTGAAAAGTGCAGGCGATACAGAAGTGGTACCAGGGTTCTGAGAGTTGAGTGCTGACAGTACAGCAGCAATGCCATTTCCCACATTCCTCTGATAATGGAGCAAACCCAATGGAAAAACAAACGTATCACCTCTGTTCAGTATCTTTGTAAAGTGCCGATACTCAGGGAAAGATGAAATGAATCCAACTTCCAGAGTACCTTCAATAACTGTCATGATTTCCGAGGCACGAGGATGTGTGTGTGGCGGGTTAAGGCCATTTGGCGCATAATCTATACGCGCCATTGACAATCCTAGAGTGTTAAGCCCTGGAATCTGTTTTGCGTAAGCTGGGGTAACTCTAGATCCCATTGGGTTTGCACAGTTTCCCGGTCTGCCAAGTCCGGGGAAGAAAAAATCATCTGCCTGAACTAGATTTGGATCTTTGCATGGGGCACCGTTCACAATCACTGGGCTGTTGGCATCAGCAACACAGAAATCAAGTAGGTTGTTATTGTCAGTTGCCAGACATGCAAATAAGAAGAATGAAAATGAAATGAGTCCTAAGAAGAACAACCGAGTGGAGGCCATTGTTTTTGAAATGGTATGGGAGTTTTTAAGGTCATTGAAGATTTGTTTTTATAGGGGGAGGAAGAAACTTGGTAATGGCTGATTCTGAAAGCTGGAAAGTTAAGAAGGTTGTTAACTTTTGTTCTTAAAACTATAACAGCTGTGTGGCTCTCCATGTTTTGCTTCATTGTTGTTTATGACCATTCTCAATTCAAATGAACGAATGCTATGCTATCGCTTCTGAATTTGGACTAGTTCTAAGCTTCAGCGTAAATTTCACTGAACCTGTCAAATTTCAGGCCAAGCCATGCGAAGATGAAGTTTACTACATGAATCTTTTATTTTTCACGGAACATCATAAAACTTAATATTTTTTTTATGATTTATTTCCATGATTTGTTTTTTTTTTTTTTCACCGGAGCATTTGAAAAATCTACACACACTTAGACATGCCTAAACCGGGGGCCATAATTTTTTTTTATTATGTCATTCGAATTACTTATGATCAAGGGCTCCAATTTTTTTATTATAATATTTTATTATGTCCAATGACCTCAAAATGTAAAATTAGCTTTGGCATGCGAAGATATCAAGGCCCACTTTGCTAGAACCATCTTAATCATGTGAATTACTTGATATAAAATAATAATTAGCTTATAAAATCTTGTGTACCTTCTTTATTTATTATTATAATATTCTTTTTTTCTTTTTGGGCATTTTTATGGAAAATATATATTTGGTGTGCTGGACAATAAACACGCATGTATAGTTATGCATATACTTGATTGGTTATCAAAAAATAACTTTAATGAATAATAAAAACAACAGCAAATTTTGGATTTGGTAATTCTTCACTTACCTAACAAATAAATAACAAACAAATTTCTGAAACGACACAGAGAATTTTCATATCAGGGAAAGAGAGAAATATTTTATGTGTTGTTGGTGTTATGAAAATATAAATTATATGAATGTTTAAAAAGTAAATTTTTTATATTCTCATTACCAATCTTATGTCTGAAGTTATGATCCATTATGTATTTATTGATAATCTATTTATTTTACTTTATGATTATGTGATTATAAAATGAGGGCTTGTCTTCTTATTTATACACACTTGATCTATGAATATTATGAGATGACAATGAGTTTTTACGGTTGAAAAAGATAAGTTTCATATTTTATCTTTACAATATTCTTATTTGGCTTTATTATTTAACACGTTATCAGCACGAGTTTTTACAGAGGTTCAAGGTTTCATTCATGAAAGTATGGTAAATTTACATGTCTTTTATTCCTATTTGCAAATGTAGGAAAATATTTATTTTAATTCTTAAATAAATTTGATTTGATTTAATTTTATGTTAGTGCAATTTGATAATCTAAATGATGCATATATGAATATTTAAACGTTTACATAGTATTTACTATTATTTTGTTAATTATTATATAATTCACCTTGAAGTGTGAATATGAAAAAATATGGAATAAAATAAAATTATGTACGCATCCTTGAAGGATTGCAAAAATTTTATTTCGTTATATGTTCTTGAAGAACTATACCAAAATTTAATTGATCATCAAGTCCCAGAATGACTAAAAAAATTTAAAAATTTATGATATTTGTTAATAATCGTTAAAGAACTACACGAATTAAAATATTACGATGATCTTTTATCTTTATCTCCTTAAGGAGATGAAATTAAATATTTTATGATGAGTACTCAAATTGTTCTTTATGACAATTAAAAATATATTGATAAATAAAATCAATCGTCCCTAAAGGATAAAAATAATCAAAATTTTATTTTGTATTTAATACAAAAATTATGATAATTCGTTTGTCCATGTAGGACTGGAAAAATTAAATTATTGTAACTTTTTTCTTTAACAAAATCATCTCCCTGAAGGAGGAAAAATAATTTATGAGAAAATGATTAATTTATTTCTTGAAGAAATTTGAAGAATAAAGAATTGATATCAAGTGCCTAGAAAACTCATATGGTTTCTTATTTTAAATTATATAAAAAGAAACTATTACAATTGAAAGGTTCAAATATGCTATAGAAGTAGCAAACTAATTATGTTAATTTCAAGTGATATTTATGATATTGAAAATAATTATGAAGGAAAATTAAGAATCCCTGAAGGATGAAAGAATCATGAAAAATATTATTTCATATGTCCATGAAGCATTATCGAAAATATAGTTTGGTCATGATGTCGTTATATATATGACTTTAGAAAATGATTTTCTTTTACAATTTCACATTGAAGGAGTAAAAGTTGAATTTGTTTCTTTGAAACAACTTGTAAAAAATATATAACCATTGAAAAATAAAATAATATTTTATAAATCTCATGTGTTTCTCTCATTGGAAATTTTAAAGAGAGTAAATTAGAGAAAGCATATTTAGTATTTATATCTCAAATATGACTGAAAGTAGCAAAATTGAGAGTGTTTTCTTATATTGAATAAAATAATGGGCGTTTGATGGAAAATAATATCTATCATCATCATTCATTGAAGTGGATGAATTTTTATTTATGGGAGTAGAAAGCATGCATTATTTATTTATCAAAATGATCATGGTAATAAACTTATTTTTTGAAATAAGAAAACAAGATGTATTATTAGACTACCGTAAGTGGAATAAAAATTAAATCATGTCTATAATGAACCGGAAGTTCAGCAAATCTAAAATTTTTCAATAATTTGGTATGATAACTTTTACAAAATATGCAACCAATAATTATGTATCACATTGTTGAATATATATTCAAATGGTTTTTCATGAAAGAATTAAAGTTTTTTTTTTTAATTACTTTTGCATTAGATTTGTTATTGTTACTTTTTGTATAAATCAATTAAGATGGAATTCAAGTAATGACTTGAAATTTTTATTTTGTTTGACTTATAAATTATTATTTTTTTGGCTAAACCTTTTTTGATTAATTATTTTATTACATATTTATTATGAATTTTCAACATTGATAAAAAAAATCATCTCATCATGAGAGGAAGTAAAGATGTATGTAACAAATGACATGAAGTTATCATAATGGTATGTATTATTTTATATCATCTAAATTTTATGTTAATCATTTTGAACTTGAAGTTCAAATGAATATTTTACATGCATTATTAATTACTTGTTAAATTTATTAATATACAAAAAGTGATAAAGACCACTTATTGATGTTCTTGAAGGACTATAGTCATACAAATAGATATGTGAAGACCTGATGCGTGATAAACCAAGTGGTGATACCAATATATGTAAAAACACATCAAGCATGATATATTATTTCTCAGGGAGATGATGTGAAAAATATATGAAATAATTAGGTATTCTTGAAGAGACCATGTTTACATATGTAACAAAATATTGATATATATGAAATAATTATATAGATTGCACTTAAAGAAGTGTGTGTGGGTGAATTGGAAACTCTGCCGTCAAACCATCTGATCCGAGCTTAAGCGAAGCAGGTAAAACCCTTGTTGTCCCAAGCTCTTACAAGAAACTCACATCCTGGATTCGAACTCAGGACCTGGAGGCCAGATCCTAAACAGTATACCACCAAGTCAAGTCTCTTGGGGACAAGAGGTGTATATATACCAACAAGTAAATGAATATCAATTACCATTGAAGAGGTATATAGTGAAAAATAAAGAGATTCAAATTGCCATAAAAGACATGCATGCAAATGATGAAGAGATCTAAATCGCCATTGCAGAGGCTAATAGTTTATAAATATTTAAAGATCACATTGGGCATAGATATGAGAAACGAAAGATTTTTCTATCAATTATATGTTGGTATATAAAGAAATTTAGAAATTGACATAAGATTAATTTAAAAAATATATTTGCATTTGTTATTGTTGATAGTAAGAAAAATAATATCCAGGATCCTAAATATAAAAATGTGAATGATTATCGAAATATATAATTGGCCAAAATTATAAGATATTTGGATATGTAGTCAATACGCCTGATTATAGGGGTGTTCATAGGGTCAGGTCGACCCGCGACCCGACCCGCAATGACCTGACCCAACCCGGTCGGGTTCATAAAAAAAATTACAAAATTTTGAACCGACCTGAAATTTTCGGGTTGGGCAACGGGTTTGATTCCCTTGACCCGACCCGACCCGACCCTATATAAATTTTATTATTTTTTAAATTTTTATTATTTTTCTAAAATTTTTATAATTTTTCTAAAATATTTATTATTATTTTAAAGTTTTTACTATTATTTCATTGTAATCATTAGTCTGTAGAGTTTATCCAGCTTTTAGAACTTTTTGTTAACTTGTCATTGTTTCATTGTCTTTCTTTAATTTGATACCTTTGTCATTCATTTAGCTGGAAAGTATTGGTGAGGATTCGGTTGTTGTGGAAAGAAAACAGATCATGTCGACAAACGTTGCCCCTGCCTTGCGATCAGGAGAGTGGTCTGACATTGGGGATTGTCCATTTATGGAGGATACTTATGTATCTGCATTAGTGACTTGGCTAAGAAGTTTGGTAATAAATTACTGGTTGATGAAGCTATTTCATTCTATGGGGTGGTAAGTTCTTATCTAATTACACTGTTTGTTTGCTGAGTTGGATTATAATTCATTTGTTCCAACTCTTCAGAAAAAAAATTCACTTTTATAAATATATGTTCCTCCGTTCATTTGTTGAAATTCTATTATGTTGGGACATAAAATAACTAATATTTATATTTTAAAATAATTAATTCAAAAAAAAAATTTAAATGACCCAACGACCCGACCCGAACCCGATCGGGTTCCACTTCCCACGACCCGACTTTCCCTTGACCCGACCCGATCGGGTCTAACAAAATTTTAAAAAACCCGACCCGTGAACACCCCTACGCCTGAAGACGTAAGCAAAATTTGAAACATTTCGTACTTGTAGTCTATATGCCTGAAGTCATAAAATTATTAACTAAATTTGAAATGGACTTATTGTCTAGACACTCGAAAAGTTAAAATTATTGTGTTAAGATAAATGTCTGTAATATGTATTTGAAGTACAAAATTAAAATCATACATGTTAAAACGACAGTGATCCCAATAATCCATTTACATATTTTGCATAATTACTATAGAAAATCATTATAATAAGTAGAATATGCTAATATCCATTTTCTCATTAGATTTTATTAAAATTACAAATTGATTTTGTGATTTATGAAAAATATATTGATGATTAATTTCAATAGAAAATAGCTCCTGAAGAGCTGAAAATATTATTATTTTTTAAAAAAATTATCAAATTAATATATTAACTAATATTATAAAAATACCTAAAGTATTTCATATAGAAAAATTGTTATGAAAAATTATTATTTTCTTATTTTAGAATAAGAAATATTATTTATGAGTAATGAAGTACCATATTTTATTGTAAAATATCTTGTGATCAATTACACATTATATAATATTTGTATTCTTGCAAATTATTCATGGTAAGCTTTAAGATATGAAAATGATATGTAAACATATACCTTTATGCAACAAATGATCAAGCTTTATTCAAGATGGTCAACGCAATTATAAGATATGTACATGATCGTATTTCTCAATAAAGATAGTCAAGTCATGAGCTCAAACTTTATTTATCAAGTGATCTACCATAATATTTCACCCAAGGCATTATCAATTTGATGATTGATCAATAAAGCAATAATGTCACGTTGAGAAGAAACATCCATTGAAAGGAAGTTTGCTTTATCTAAGAGGAGTTGATGATTTAAAGGAAACTATATATACTATACTCTTTTTCCTTCACTAGTTTTTTTGTTTTTATCAGTCATCAGATTTTTCCTAATAAGATTTTAAGTTATAATGAATGATGTACTCTTTTTCCTTCGCTATAACTCCCATTACTAATTTTATATCTTTTTATAACTCCTACTACTTTATAGAAATTATAATCCATTATGTATCCATTGATTATCTGTTTATTTTACTTTATGTTTATGTAGCTATAAAAGGAGGGTTTACATTCTTATTTGTTCAAATTTTATATATGAATAATATGAGAAAGGAATGAGTTCATATGGCCGAAGAAAACAAGTGTCATATTTTTATTTTTACAACATTCTTATTTATCTTTATTATTTAACAGTTTGAATGGATTGTTTTTGAGTTTCAAAAATAAACTTTTGATGGGTCCTTACGATGATAAAGTTTAATTAAATAAAATTTATACTATTATTGAAAGTAAATTACACTAAGATTATTTCAGTAATACAACTGTTTGCGCAATTTTCTGTCTGAAGAAAACGTGTAAGGTCAAACCTCCTGAGACAAAGTCCCAGCAAGGGGTGTTTTATTAAGTGAATAAGCCTTTAAGGGGCACAAGCACACAAATTACAGATTCTAAAACTACGAAATAAAAAATAAGATTCTTGTTTGAGTCTTCATTTGATCGGGCTCCAAATATTTGCATGAATGAGCCTTTTATAGTGGAACTTGTAAACCGCTCGTATGGTTTCGGCTCATAACTTCTCTGCAACTGCTGGGTCATGCCTCCAACTGTTGGGTTGTGCGCCATAACTGCTTGATTGTGGAAGGAAATGTCTAACTGCTGTAATCGTGGGATCAACTACAGCATGTGTTCGATCGTCCTGAGTCCTTTATCGTTCTAATCGTTGTTTCGATTGTCTTAAGTCATATGTCGTTCTAATCACTATGTCATCTGGTGATTGCTCTGATCGCTCTTCCCTTCGTCGCCCTGCTTGTCTTCGTCATTTACCCCTTCGTTCTAGGGTAATTTCGCTCTAGGGTGATTTTCTTTTGTCAACAATTGTCCCCCAAATTCACCTTGATTGAATTTGGAAACGAAATCGAGGTGAATTTCTTCATGTCAGGGTGGTAGACGTCGGTCTACAAGTCCTCGTGTTACGACACCTGTCTAGGGCGACTTTATAATTTCTTCCTCATTTCCCCGCTCTTTCTTCTCGTTCGGCTGCACTTATTGAAGACTGGCGCTCTTTCTTCTCGTTCGGCTGCCCTGATTGAAGACTGGCGCTCTTTCTTCTCGTTCAGGGGAGGCCACTGCACTAATTGAGGACTGGCCCGATGGGCATTCCTTCTCGCCCTCGGCTGCTAGCTACCCGACCGATCTTTCAGTACATGTAATCTGCGAAACCGGGGGGTGCAGTACCTTCCCACAGAGGAACTCGGTCAGCCGCTGCCAACGGACGTAACCCATCCAAACCGTTACATTCCATTTCACAACTCAATCCGTGTGGATGGCCGTTGGCTAACCTTCTTACATTCCATTCCACAACTCATTAAAGAAAAGTTTTTGTTTCCGACAGCCCCTTTTCAATACAGATCTTTTCATTTCCCGGCTCTGCTCTGCTCATTCTGTTCCTTCCCCCTTCCATCCATTCTGCTATTGAACTAGTCACCAACCTACGGTCTCTACCTCCCACTATCGTCTTACTATGGAAGTTACTTTTCATCGGTTCCTCACAAACAGCGCCAGATGTTGACGGTCGATTTTCATCTCAGAGGGCAATATGGGAATGCCATTACCGGGACAAATCCTCCTTCAATAATGAATTTGTTTGGTTATGGGAGACCAAACCAAGATGTTTTGAGTAGGGTTGGCGTATGGCCAAGCAGTTGAAAGAGGTTATAGTTGTTATTTTCCTATTGTTTACAAGCTGTTATTCGGAGCATCATTTTTAACCCTCCCATTTATATACTTCCAAAACATGATACTGTTATTATTTGCAATGTTTCCCATGTGCTACTTGACCGATTGACGAGTTTTCTGCCCTAGGCCTGACTTTGCCGAAAGTAAACCTGTAGCCTGATGGTTTTGTCACATCAATTCTGTTTTCTCCTCTACCACACGCAACAATAATGGTGACAGCCTGAACGATGCTTCCAGGGAACGACTCGTGTTGACACATGTAAAGAAAAATTATAGATTTTAGGTTTCTGTCGGTTGCCAAATGAGCGGCCAGATAAACTGCTGAGCTTCCCAGAATCACTTCTGCCATGGCCTGAGTTTGAGAATGGCTTGGCCGATATAGTGAAAAGTCGATGCTGAGATGCTGAGAGAGTGGCAGAACCTGGGGAAGAAGTTCTCGCTTCTGAAGGATTCGCCTGACGAGCTTCAGCGATCTTTGGTCGGCCAATAATTATGTAATAATATAGGACGTTTCGTCGTCCAGACATTGTACTTTTGAAGACGTTTTCGTCCCGTGTTCTTATATTTCTTAGCTTTGTCTTTATTGCAAAGACATTACGTTCTCGTGCTCCCATAATGAGGGCACATATTTTTTCAAGTATTTACCGTTTATCGCTATAACATGCACTTTTCCATTTACAATCTTTAAATGATAGGCTCCGTTTGGCAATACGTTTTTTACCTCGAATGGGCCTTCCAAATTAGGCGACCATTTGCCATATGCCGGATCTTTGGCATCAAGTGGCAATATGATTTTCCACACTAATTCGCCTTTTCTAAACGATTTAGCCATGACTTTCTGATTGTATTCCTTGGCCATTTTTTTTCTTTTGTGCTTCCAAACGATTTATGACATCGCATTTAATATCGTCCAATTCCAACAAATTTTGGATCATTGCTTCGATGTAGTCCTCATTTGTCAATTCTTTTTGCAACATCAACCTAATGGACTCAATATTAACTTCAATTGGTAGTACAGCCTCTTGACCATATACTAATTGAAATGGCGTGACCGAGGTACTCGTTCGCGGTGACGTTCTATATGCCCATAGAGTCTGACTCAAACACTCGTCCCATCGCCTGACATTGTCCGTCATCATTTTCCGAATCAACCCTTTAAGGGTTTTATAGGACGATTCTGCCTGACCGTTTGATTGAGGGTAATATGAAGTGGTGTTTACTATCCGGATCCCATATTCGGCCAGGAAGCTTTTTACCCTTTCGCCATTTAACGAAGTACCATGGTCTACCATTATTGTTTGTGGTATACCGAATCGGTGAATGATGTGCTCTTTTATGAACTTGATGATTTGTTCTTGAGAGATTTCCACTACTGGAATAACTTCCACCTATTTGGTAAAGAAATCGTGGCGACGATAATGAAGGTGTGTCTCTTGCTAGATTCATGATAGATTTTTCCTATCAAATCTATCGCCCATCCTATGAACGACCATGGTTTAATGACATGGACCATTTCGGTTGCTGGTGCCCTCTGAATGGGCCCATGCTTCTGACAGGCGACACACCCCTTGGCATACGATATGCACGACTCTCCCATTTTCGGCCAATAATATCTACTCCGTATGATCAGCCACCTCATCTTTATTCCGGCCTGGTGAGCTCCACAAACACCCTCTTGTATTTCGGCCATAATAGTTTTGGATTCCAATGGCCCCACGCATTTCAACAACAGACCGTCTTGGCATTTTTTATATAACACGTCTCCTGACACCACGTAATTCAAGGCTTTGAGTTTCATCCTTCGATCTTTCCCATTTTCGGGCTATTTTAAAAATTCTTTGATCTCTCGTCTCCAATCGTCATCGTCTTGGACCTCAACGGTCATGACATCTGTCACCCTCTTTCTTCTCATTAGGGTTGGCTCGACCTCTTCGCTCCTATATACACCGTCTATGCTTGTCTGTTTATATCCTGAAGCCACTTGGGCCAAATTGTTGGCCACTTCGTTCTTCGTTCTTGGAACGTGTTCTAGCTCCGCATAGTCAAATTGGTCTAGCAACTCTTTAGCTATATCTGATTGTGCCGTGACTGATGGGCTCTGGCATTTAAAGGCTCTGTTACCTGTTGGATTACTAGTTGCGAGTCTCCTCTAATGGACACGTGTGTTACTCTCATATTGAGGAGTAATTCCAACCCAAATATCAAGGCCTCGTACTCGGCTTGGTTGTTGGTGCAATATTCGTCCAACCTGATTATGAAAATGAATGATTCTCCCATTGGACTGACTAAAATTATTCCTATCCCTGCTACTTTCATCGTGCTATATCCATCAAAATACATCGTCCATGGTTTCAAGCTGCATTCGTCTAATTCCATTTCCATTTCTCTAATGGTACTTAAACATGGGTGATCGGCTAAGAAATCTGCCAATGCCTGATTTTTTACAGCCTTTTGAGGTTCATGTCGTATATCGAATTCTGACAATGATAATGACCAGTAACCAACTCTTTGGTGTAAAATAGGACGAGAAAACATGTATTTTATTATATTAACTTTATTAATTAAATACACTGTGGTCGGCCTAAGGTAGGCATGTAGTTTAGTACATGTAAAATATAAAGCCAAACACAATTTCTCCATTGGAGAATAATTACATTCATATTTTAGTAATTGTTTGCTGATGTAATAGATGGCTCTTTCGACGTCCATGTCATCATCTTGCGTGATCATCCCAGCTATGGATTGCTCTTCCACTGATATGTATAACTTCATTGGCCGTCCTGGCACATGGGGTACCATCACCGACGGTTGTGAAAAATATTTCTTCAGGCTCTCGAAAGCCTTTTGATGTTCTTCGGTCCAGACGAACTCGTCCTTATCCTTTAGCCTCAACAGAGACGAGAACACTTTAGTTTTTCCTGCACAGTTAGAGATAAATATTCTTAAGAAATTAATTTTCCCTAGAAATCTTTGCAACTCTTTCTTATTTCGGGGTGGTTTGGCTTCAGTGATTGCCCGAGATTTATTGGTATCAATCTCAATTCCCCGTTGGTTTACTAGAAAACCCAGGAAATTTCCTGCACTCACCCCAAAAGCACACTTGGCAGGGTTTAACTTCAATTTAAAGAGCCTGGGCACCTAAAGGCCGTTTTATGTATATCGCTTTCGGCGATATAGATCTGATTATATCCTACGTACCCGTCCATAAAAGAGTACATCTGATACCCCACCGTGGAGTCTACTAAAGAATCTACCATCGGTATGGGGTATTGATCTTTTGGCGTGGCCAAGTTTAAATTCCTAAAGTCTATGCATATTCTTAGCTTTCCATTCTTTTTCATGACATAGACTATATTTGACAACTATTCTACATATCTGGTCGTCCTAATGAACTTCGCCTCCAAAAGGCGTTCGACTTCTCTCTTGATGTCAGGCATCACGTTGGGTGCAAACCTCCGGGGAGGCTGTTTATACGGCCTATGGTTTGCCATGATTGGCAACCTATGTTCTACTAACGTTCTATCTAAACCATGCATTTCATTATAATCCCAAGCAAAATAATCTTTATATTTTTGTAATAAATGGATCTATTTTTCGCGTACCTGGGCCTCTAGTTCCTTGCTGATGTAGGTGATACGTCTCTCGTCCTCGCTTCCCAGGTTTACTTCGTCCAATACATCCTGCACCCTTATGATGCTCGCCTTATGTCGCATGTTCAGAGATTATTCTTCCTCTTCCATTTGTTGTTCGCTCTTATGACTCCTTTCCATCAAACAATCTACCTCGCATGCCTATTTTATTATGTCATCTGTCTGGTGCGCTAACAATTTATCCCTTAAGGCCGAAATCACGGCCTGAGTTTCGGCTTCATTTTCTCGTTCCGTTACATAGGCCATTAAGATGCCCCTGGTGGTCGCGAGTGCAACTTGCTTTTTACTCTGCTCGTTCTTCTTCATTTGAATTGCTGTGCATTGACTCTCCAAAGACCATTGTGGTTGGCATTTTTTTTGCGAACAAGTCGTTTAGCAGACTTGCGGGGTATGACTCGTCATTTTGAGCCACAATGGCTGAATTTTCTCCTTCGTTCAGAACCATGGTCGGCCCGTAATTCCCTTCATACATGTAGTATTCGGCCGAATTTGTCTTTGCAGCGAAAGGCTTGTTGTCGGCATGTACTATTTCCACTTCGTCTCTCTGGTTCCAGAAAACTAGGCATTGATGAAGAGATAAAGGAATGCATCGGCTGTCGTGTATCCAATCCTGATCGGAGCGTAAACACACACGTATAACGTAGGCGTACGTATCGTTCAAGTAGTATAAAAAGTATCGATCCCACGAGGACTTAATACCTAAGCTATTAATTTTATGAGGTCAAATGATTACTAGTATCTAACAGGTTGTTTGATTGATTTGAAATGGCGACGATTCTAAATTTAAAGACAAGTAAATAAAATTGTTCGAAAGAAAGTTTTAAGAAAATTCAATTTTAAAAACTATCTAGGTTGTGAATCTTTTCAATATTATTAAAGATGAAGTGGTTATCCTATAGCTGGGTAATATATTGATTTATTAACCTGGAACACTAAATTATGTGAAAGCCTCTGTCGATGGTCAATTACAAATACCTAGTATAATCCAATTGAACCATATGTCTATGTCAATCAAATTACCTAGATTCATTACGATTAAGTTCCAATTAAGGCTACCCCCGCCCGACAGGTATATTCCTATCCTGTAAGGAAATCTATTAAAGGGTTATCTATCCCCAAGGAAGATCGTGGGCTATTGAGTCTAAGGTCTTAAACTTAAAATCCCTATGTCTAGTTCATTTTAAGTTTACCTAGTCAATTTTATTAATGGCCAGTTAATTAAAAAGCATTAAGATTAAGACTCAATAAATAAATCTTATATTACCCAAACTATAATCTAACCCTTATAAACCGGTGATAATGAAATTCATCACAACCCTAGATAACTAACTTAGTTATGACACATGGTTAGGGCTAGTAAAAACTTAAAAGTAAAAGCCATAAAGTAAAAATGCAAAATAGTAAATGTGGTAAAGTAAATACTGAAAAGTAAATAACAATAAAATAAAATGCTAAGGTAAAATGAATTACTTTTACTATTTACTATTATAGATATCTCCCATAAAATAATATATAAACTTGTGATAATATTACCAACCAGCCATATAGGCAGTAACCTGATTAATTCAAATTAAGTTCGACCAGCCATAAAGGCGGTATGATTTGTCCATGAACCTGCCATATAGGCGGTAAGAAAATTTAATTATCAACCAGCCATATAGGCGGTATCCTTGATTAGTCAGGTTTAAACTAATTTAAATTAATAGCCAACCGACCAATATGGCGGTATCCTTATTAAGTCAAATTTTAAATAGTAAATATATTATATTTAGGGGAGATTAATCTAAATAGTAATAGTAAAAGAATTACCTTTCACCTTAGCAAGGAGAAATTACCTCATCATGGTTGAATAGTAAAACTGAAACAGTAAAAACAAGATAAATTACTATTACTATTACAAAAAGTAATTACTATTACAGAATGTAATTAAAAATTAATTACAAAACTTAAATTAAAAGAAATTAGAGAGAGAAACTCCCTATTTACATCAAAGAAATGAGAGAGAATGGTGCAACTAAAACTGAAATCTCGAGCTCAATTTATAGAAAATTTTTGGGTCCAGCATCGCGACGCTGAAGTGCTTGGCGTCGCGACGCCAGAACGCGTTTTCAGTCAACGCGGCTTTTGACCACGCGTATTGTTGGCAGAATCTGGTGATTACACGTGTCACGCGGTAAAGGTGGTGCAATGAGAAGATGACACGTGGCAGACGGTGATTGGCTGAGCTTTCGGTCTAATGAACATCTGACACGTGGCACGCGTTTAGGATTGGTCCAATGAGAGATTAACACGTGGCAGCATGTGATTCGCCGGTGATTCGGTCCAATGAAAACTCGACACGTGGCACGCGCTTGCTTTGGTCCAATTAGATTTCGACACGTGGTAGACGGCGTATTTTAGCTGATCTTCTGTGATGATGACACGTGTCACGGCGCACGTTAGCAAGGTCGGCGCATGTTAGCAAGTCCAATTTCTCAGAATCTGACACGTGTCCCTCGGCGCATGTTAGCATGTCCGGCGCACTTTAGGCGTCGCGACGCGTAGGGTCCTGGCGTCGCGACACGGAAAAATTACCGAATTGCCCTTTTGTCATTTTTTCTCTATTTTGGCCCCAAATTGCTTCCAATGCTTTCCCAACTTTATTTATCTGCAAAATAATATAAAACACATCAAAACGTTCACAAAACTCAAGAAACTATACAAAATATTAGATTAAATGAGTGGGAAATAGTGATAGATTTACTACTCATCAAATCCCGTCCTAATGGCATGTTATATGTGGTCGGTCTATCTATAACGAAGAATACTATCGTCTTCGTAGTGCTCCTCACTTGCAAGTAAGGATGGCAACGGGCCGGGCTCGGGCCGGGCTTATCAAAGCCCGGCCCGGGCCCGTACTGTCATCGGGCCGGGCCGGGCAAGCCCGGTCGGGCTCGGACCGGGCTCGGGCCGGGTCCGGGCCTAATTTTTTAATTATAAATAATATTATTTTAAGCCCGGATCCGATTTTTTTATTATAAAAATTATAAATATAAAAAATTTACTATAAAAAATATATATATTTATGAATTAAAATATTTATTATTTATTTTAAGCATGAATTCGATTTTTTTATTATAAAAATTATAAATATAAAAAATTTATTATAAAAATTTATATATTTTATAAATTAAAATTTATTTATTTATTTTAAACCCGGGCCGGGCCGGGCTCGGGGTTTTTGGGTGAAGCCCGGCCCGGGCCCGTGTTACCCCGGGCCGGGCCAAAGCCCGCCGGGCCGGGCCGGGCTTACCGGGCCGGGCCGGGCTTCGGGCTTTTGTGCCACCCCTACTTGCAAGTCTAGTGGGACGACCCATTTTACCGTCGTCGCTCCTCCATTGAAACTTGTTAGCACCACTTCTGTAGGGATGAGGTCTCCTTCTGACTTTGCTAAACGCCTCAACATCCTTATCGGGATTGCATTGATGGCTGCTCCATTGTCAATCAACACTTTGGTGATGGGTATTCCGTTGGCCTTTGTGTAGGCATTGCATTTTTGCATGTGAAACCCGATGATGAGTCTCATTTGGAGGCACTACCTTTTGAGTCACGAAAGCCGCGGGAAACGGATATCGGAAGGGGAAATTCAGAATAAACAAGGTTCACTGTTTTCGTTCGTGCTGCGTTCGTGTATGCGTTCGAACGGAAAACAGATTGCGGGCGTTCGTGTCGCGTTCGAGGAAGCGTTCGAACGGTGTCGGTAATTCTGGTTTTGCTGCTAGCCTCACACCCCAGCCCATTTAGCTCCCCAAAGCCCATAAAACACATCCAAATTAAATAAATAAATATTAATTTAAACATTAAACATTAAATAAATATTTAAACCATTTACCAATTAAATAAAACATTTACCAAACTTAAACTAAAATCATGCCTAATTTAAAATATTTGAATATATTATATACTAAAACTAAAAAGAAGATATACCTAATTAAAATCAATCCTAACCAATTAAAGCCAATCATATATTTGACTTCCTAATCTAACAAGACATCTACCAATTTAAAATAGTTGACTTCCTAATTTAAAATATTTTGTCCCCCCTCAATCTTGTGTATACCATCCTTAGGACTCCTAATTTGGAAACTAGATCTCTTCCTTGTGAGACAAGGGTAAACCCTAGCTCTCTTCTATATAAACATGCATTAACCTAGCCACACACATCTCCCCACTCTCTCTAATACACGCCCAAGACAAAAAAAAAAACACTTGACATATACACAAAAAAGAACAAAGAGCCCTAACCATCTCCTCCATAGCCGAGACCACCACAAGCAATAACCCTCCTTAGCCGAATCAAAACACTCCCCTCCTTCACCGAGAACACATCCCCCCCCCCATACAGCCCTTACAATCACTGAAACACCCCCCCCTAAAACACGCCTAAACAGCCCTTGAATCACCTTAAAACAGCAGCCCAAATCCTCTTAAAACAGTCCCTAAAAACCTTAAAAACAGTAACATAAAACTGCATTCATAATCTTAAAAATAATCACACACAACTGCACTAAGAACCCACACAAACTTGGAACAGTTCATTGAAACATCAAAACAGGTGGCCTGAGCAGTGAGCAGCAAAACAGAGGCCGAACAGGAGCAGAACGGAGTTCGAACCGCAAGCAAAACAGCAAAGTAGTGAGCTAGGACGCTAAACCAGTGAACCGGAGAAGTTGAGGAGCTGTACCCTTCCGACGTCCGTGAAACGCAAGCCTGAAAGTTGGCAAAAAGGTTAGACCTGAGGGTATCTTTCACACTCGTTTTTTTTTTTGTATTATTTATTAATATTACTTGCATGATTGTCATGTTGAAATGCATGTTGTGGCCCTTGAGTAGATAAATATGCATGAATTATGAGATGTAGTATGTTGTGGCTGTGGAATAAAATGAGAGACGTGTCAACTCTCGCGGTATATCGGATGGAAACCCGGACATAAATTCATAGCCGATTCCAAATGGATGGTAATATGATCTGTACTCGGGACACAACTCCACGTACCGCTTGAGTAAACGGCACCCTCTTTTGTTTTGTGTTGCTTTTGTTTATTTTTTTTCACTTGAATTCTGTATGTTGTTTATTTATGCATGATTCAATCGAGCGCATGGGCTTAGTAAGTGGAATGAACGATCCCCTATGGGGAGGGGTTAGAGCCCTTTACCACGATGGTTTGCCGCGCCGGTTGATGTGTGTTCGGTTGGATGCAAGATACGTTCAATCGGGCATACTTAGTTTGATATGATTGTCTTTATGTTTTTATGCATTACTCAATCGAGCGCATGGGCTTAGTAAGTGGAATGAGAGATCCCATGGGGAGGGGTTAAAGCCCTTTACCACGATGCTTTGTCGCGCCGGTTGATGTGTGTTCGGTTGGATGTAAGATGTGTTCAATCGGGCATACTTGGTTTTGATATGATTGGCTCTATTCTTGTATATATGATGTGATGTGACGCGCATGGGCTTAGTATGTTGGTCTAAAGGTCCTCTCTTTGAGAGACCAAGAGCCCCAAAAGGCCACCTTTACGGCAGTACTTCGCCGCGCCCCTTTATTTTGTGTTTTTATGTATTGCGTCCCATTTCATGCATCAGGTCTGTTCCCGTTCGAACGCATTTACGAACGCAACTCGAACGCGCATGCATTTTGCCTTATCATGCATCAGGTCTCATTTCTGTTCGAACGTGTTGACGAACGCCATATGAACGTGAGCATTTTGTTTCATTTCCGTTCGAATGCGTTAACAAACGCCATACTATGTGAGCATTCTGTTTCATTTCCGTTCGAACGCGTTAACAAACGCCATACGAACGTGAGCATTCTGTTTCATTTCCGTTCGAACACGTTATGAAACGCTATACGAACGCGAACCTTCTGTTTACTGTTCGAACGCGTTTACGAACGCTACACGAATACGCACCCACTGAACTGAGTCCTCTTCATTAGATTTCATGCATAGTTTTCCTAGTAACTATCCCCACATGTATGAATACAAATGTGCTTAATGTATCACGATTCATATGCTTATGTGATGATAACATTTGAGTATTGTTTCTTGTGGTATATCGGATGGAAACCCAGACGTAAATCCGTAGCCGAATCCGAATGGACGGTAGTGCGGTCTGTACTTGGGATACAATTCCACGTACCACTTGGAAAAGTGCCCATATGTATGCTTGTATGTTTAGTATGTATGTTTGTGTTTTCTTGAACATGGTATGCCAATGAAGTTGTATGTTCGTTGCTACTTTGATGTATTTTCAAGCATGCAATCTTAGATGTGAGATATATGTGAAATGCATGTATGAGTTTTATTTTGTATATGTGAATTTAGAAGCATGATACTCTTGGAAATAAGTGTTATTTAAGCCTGATTAAATTATTACATAAATCCTTTTATTACAAGTGACATAAGTAAGGGACCATTCCGAACCCAACGGTTTGAGGTCTTCCCTTGCGAGGGGTGAGTGCGGCCTTAAATCTCATTTTCCCGGTTCACACCGGGTGGCGACTCCATTACTCTCCGGTTTAGTCCCTCGTGGCTACTCCGTACTCCCGACTAGGCCGCGAGCCTAGAACAGCATGCGTCGCCCGGATCCTGTGTTCCCACAGTCTGGCGACTCCACTGGGGATAGAGAATTGGCCCCGAAATATTGTCTTGTAATGTTTGGATTTATGTTTTAATTGACCGTGTCTATAGTGGATAAAGTGAGGGTTTAATCAAAGGCATTTTAAGGCTAGGTAATGGTTTGGTGTCTTCCTTCACTCACTACTACCTTTCTAGAAGGAAAAGCTGTGAAGGCACCTAGATAGCCATTTACTCGTAGCCTTTTGTGATGGACTAATTTGGAGGACTCGTTGTTTATTCCTGACACCAAGCGATAAGAGCCTAAGAGGCTTGGGTATTTAAGTGAGCCTCGCTCCACCTTCCCTCTGGGGAATCTACAACGGAAATCCATCTGACAGTCCATCACACACCATAGCTCATTGGCACGTACCTTAGTGTATAAAAAGGGGTGCGCTCACTTGGTTGCTCGAACCCTTGAGTGGGGAAACCTGGTTGTGGGCCATCCTTCGCCGTGAGAGCCTTTGTCTATACTCTTGCTAACCCACCCATAGACCGGGTTGGCTAAAGTAACAATTATTTCCTTGAGTATGTGCTTGTGGACCATCCTCATTTGGATGCAGTTGGACTATTGTCAAAAATGCGGACTTGCTGGGCCATTTAAACTGGGGCGAGTTCGTACCTTATGACTATTAGGCCCAAAGCTTCTGAAATGTTGATGGGCCATTATGTAGAAATTATTACGTTATGTTTGCATTATCTTTCTTCCATGCTTGTGCTTGGGAACATCGTCGTTTGGATCCATTTGGACCATTTGTCATGGGATATGGGCTTGTTGGGCCATTTAAACTGGGACAAGAACGTATTTCATGACGATTGGGCCAAAGGCTTCTAAGTGTTGATGGGCCACTTTGTGCTTGTGTTCGGAACATTATCATTTGGATTTAGTTGGGCTCCTTGTCATAAGATGTGAACTCGTTGGGCCATTTAAACTGGAATGGGTTCACTCCTATAAAAATTAGCCCGAAAGATTCTAAAATGGTAATGGGCCGATTTGTTTGAAAATTTTAAATTGATTTAATATCTATGTTACATGCATCTCGTGCACCTCATGCATACATATATCATGTTAACACCGTCTATGTCTCAAAAAGACAACATAGATACCGTTTGGGTTAGAGAAGGGACAAGACTCACTAAAAGAACAAGTATGAGTGAATCCGATAATGAGGTGTCCCGTATGGATCAGTTAGAGAACGGTCTTGCCAAGGTCACTAAACAGTTGCAAGCTTTGACTACTGTTATGGCTGGTATAGTTGGGTCTCGTGCTGGGGTTAATTCTGGGGATGTGAGGCAAGAGGAATCTCCGAACAGATTGGGGGATGATACCCCCGCTTTTGATGATGATATGGCAGAGTATCAGCGGGCAGAGTATCTGGGTCTCAGGCAGAGTTACAGAAACTTCGGGATCAGGTTGAGTCGGTTACCCGCAAGATGAATGTAAGAATGAAGATTTGTTGGATTATGACACACTGACTTTCGAGGAACAGTTGCCGACATAGTTCAAGATGCCTGATATGGCTAAGTTTAACGGGAATGGGGATCCAAGGGTGCATCTCCGACAGTTTGTATCAGTCATGAGTTCAGTTGGCCTGTCTCAGCACCAAGTGTAGAAAATGTTTGGAATGTCGCTTGAAGGAGCTCCCGTGGTGTGGTACCACAGCTTGGAGAAGAAAGTAAAGGAGATTGGAGGGAGTTAGCTGATGCTTTCCTGAAGCATTATGTCACTGACCTAGAGATCGATCTGTCACTCCGCGATCTGGAGAATGTTAAGCAGAAATCGGAGGAGAGTTTTAAGGAGTACGTGGACCGATGGAGGGGTCAGTTGTTGAAAATGCAGACTAGGCCCTCAGAAAAGGACCAGATTAAAATGATCATCAAGGGAACCAAGCCCTCCATCTATGGGAAGCTGAGGAGGATGACCTCCATGATTACTGATTTTCGGCAGTTGAGGGAAACTGTCATGGACATTGAGGAAGAAGAGGCCGAGAATAGAAAATTCTATGGTCTGAACAGGAGGCCCATTGGGGGAACATCGGGAGCAAAGCCCGTTTCTGCTGAGATTGCCGTTATCCGGAACCGGCAGTTTTCTAACTTGGGAAGGCCCCTGTCAAAAGTGCTAGAGAAACTGAAGAGGCAATGGCTTTTAAAGCCTTTAGAAGCCAAACCTATCCCAAACCCACCACCACCACATTTCAATATCAACCTTTACTGTTATTTCCATCAGCAGAAGGGCCATGACACTGACAACTGTGCCCGACTGCGCCCGAGATCCAAGACCTCATTGACTCCAAAAAGATACCTGACCCCGAAACCGAACAACCAGACACAAACAGACACCCCTTACCCAATTACCGAGCTGTACCCCCACCAACCTACATGATTAGTTCTGGCCTTCCAGAAGACTATGTCCCTAAAAACCTTCCACCATGAAGCCTTTTTGCCTTGGAATTTGGGACTGCAGTAGTGAGGGTGAACCTGAGTTGGGGAGGAATTTCTGGCTTGACTTCTCTAGCAGTGATGAAGAAGAAGTAAAGGGAATGACACGCAGTGGGCGTTTTTATAATGATGTGGCGGATAAGGGCAAAGAAACCTTGACTGATGGGAGAGAAATGCTTGAGAATTCAGAGAATATTGAAGGAGATGTAGTGCTGAGACAATTGAGGAAGACAAGAGCTCAAGTCAGCATATGGGAGTTATTGTGTGCATCTAAAGAGCATAGGCAGGCTATGGTTGAGGCCTTGAGCAAGATTGTGGTATCGGAAGACGCCAACCCTGCAATGTTTGTTGGGTCAGTTCAGAAAGAAGCTTTGCAGATATCTTTTTTCTGAGGATGAACTCCCGACGGAAGGAATAAATCATAACAGGCCTTTATTTATCAGGGCCGAGGTGAGGGGCAAGAGAACTTCATGTGTAATGGTGGATGACGGTTCGTCCATCAATGTGTGCCGTTGAAAATTCTGGCAAGATTGGGTATGAAAGCAACCGACTTAGACCCCTCCAGCATGACTATCAAGGCTTATGATGACAGTAAAGAGGGGTTGAGGGTACTTTTATGGCTATGGTCAAGGTAGGGCCAATTGAAGATGAGTTGAGGTCACAGTGCTAGACATCCCAGCCACTTTTGCCTTATTGTTGGGAAGGCCTTGGTTTCATAAACTTGGAGGCGTGCCTTCCACTTTGCATCAGATGATCAAGTTCCCGTGTGAGGGAGAAGTTGTTACTATCCGGGCTGAGGTAGATAATGCCGTGGCTACCTTGGAGATACAGCCTTTCACAAGGTTTCAGGTATCAACTACTTTTGAGGAATGGGTGGATCCTAGGGTGGCTAGGATCATGGAGAAAATGAAGTTTGAGCCCGGTAAAGGTTCGAAATTGCCAGATTTCAGAGGACAAACCACTCGGAAAGGTTTGGGGTACAGATCTGATGAAGAAAAGCCAAAGGTCAAGAAAAAGGGCCTGAAACTGATGGAATGTTTTGTGAAAGCTTCAGGATATCAAGGAGAGCCTGAACCTGTGGAAGTTAATGGGATTGTGGTACCTGGATTTGAGATCTTCCAGGATTTGTTGGGTGAGAAACCGCTAATTAAAGAAACTGTGGAAGCAGAGAATTGGGAAGAAGAACTGATGAAGTTGGAGAGCCTGACTCTGGGAGAGGATGAAAAGTCTGAGGAAGACTTGATTGCAAAGGAAGAAGTGTCTATAGATGATGAAGACATTTACCTTCCTGATTTGTTTGAATGTACTTCCGCATTATCCAATAATAAAGACATTTCTTTTGCTTACTTGCCTGAGTCATTTCCATTTACTCTGCACGAATCAAGCATATTTGATATCAGTTCGGCCAGAACTACTGCATTTAACTTGGGTACACTTGAGAACCCCAAGGAAATTCTGATTGCAAATGAAGTAACCTCCGAAGAGGGAGAAACTAGAAGAAATGTTGGTCAGATATGCCAAAGTGTTTGCTTGGTCTTATGAAGACATGTCTGGGGTAGATAGAAACATTGCCCACCACACGATACCAACTTATCCGAATATGAGGCCAGTAAAACAGAAACTCCGACGGATGCGACCAGAATAGGCTGAGAAAGTCAGAGAAGAGGTTAAGAAACAGATAGATGTGGGGTTCCTGGAAGTAGTAAAGTATCTTGAATGGTTGGCTAATATAGTACCGGTGCCGAAGAAAGACGGGAAGGTCAGAATTGTGTGTAGACTACAAAGATCTCAACAAGGTTACAATCAGGTTCTCATGGCTGAGGGAGATTAAACATAAGACTGCATTTGTTACTGAGTGGGGTACTTATGTTACAAGGTAATGCCATTTGGGCTTAAGAATGCAGGAGTACTTATCAGCGGATGGCCACTACATTATTCCACGACTTGAGCACAAAGAGATTGAGGTGTTATGTGGATGACATGATGGTGAAATCAGAGACAAGGGTTGGGCATATTGAAGCACTGGAAAGGTTCATTCAGAGGTGACAGATACAACCTGCGTTAAATCCCAAGAAATGTGTGTTTGGGGTAACGTCAGGAAAACAACTGCTGGGACATACAGTTGGAATGGGAGGAATAGAAGTAGACTCTGAGAAGATCAAAGCAATCACCGAGATGCCAGCAGATCCGACGACAGAAAGAGAGGTCAGGGCGTTCCTGGGAAGATTCAGTATATCAGTCGGTTCATTGCCAAGTTGACTTCAGTGTGTGAGCCTATCTTTAAGCTGTTGAGAAAAGACCAGCCAGTAAATGGAATGAACGTGTCAGACAGCCTTCGACAGAATCAGAGAGTACTTGGTAAAGCCTCTTGTATTGAAACTCCGAGGCCGGGCAGACCTTTGATATTGTATTTGGCTATAGAATCAGAAGCACTGGGGGCAATGATGGTACAGGCAGATGAGACAGGGGTAGAACATGCATTCTATTATCTGAGTAAGAAGATGCTCCCGTATGAGGTCGGTATCAAGAAGTGAGAAGATCTGTCTTGCGGTGGTATGGGCTTCCAGAAAATTGCGGCATTACTTCCAGTCATATAAGATCCAGGTAGTGGCAAAGGAGAATCCTCTGAAGTATCTTCATTCGGTTCCTTCACTAGTGGGAAAGTTGGCAGATGGTTGGTATTGCTGACAGAGTTTGACATTGAATATCTCACCTCCAAAGTGATCAAAGGGCGAGCAGTAGCGGAGTTTCTGGCAATGCACCTGTTGAGGGGGATCAGTATAAGTTTGGAATTTCCAGATGGAGAGATCCAAGCAATAACAGTTCAGAGATGGAAGATGTATTTCGACGGAGCAGTTAATTACAAGGGAGCTGGAATTGGAATCGTGATAGTGACCCCCGAAGGGGAGACTTTGCCTTTAGCCAAGAGGTTGACATTCAGAGTGACTAATAACATGGCCGAATATGAAGCCTGTGCTTTTGGGTTGACTGCATTGATAGCCTTGAAAGCCGAAAAGTTGAGGTCTACGGAGATTCGATGCTGGTAATCCGTCAGTTGCAAGGAGAAGGGAATTGAAAGAAGAACGATTGAAGCCCTATCTTTTCCACCTCAGAGAGTTGGCCCAGGCCATCCCCAATTGTAAGTTTCAACACTTGCCGCGAGAAGAGAATCAGATGGCAGATGCACTGGCCACACTTGCAGCTACTTGGGAGAATCCAGAGAAGTTAGTGATGAGACCATTGTATTGACTACAGCAAACGGCCGATTTATGAGACAGAGAAAGTTCTGGAAATGGAAATTGACGACGGTAAGCCTTGGTACCATGACATTCAGAGGTATCTAGAGCACGGGGAATTCCCAAAAGGGGCCGGCAGAAAAGACAGATTGGCCATTCAGAAATTGGCCTCCCAGTATGTGATCATAAAAGGGGAACTGTACAAAAGGCAAGCAAACGGCATTCAGTTGAAATGTTTGGGAAAAGAAGAAGCTCAGAAAGTGATGGAAGAGGTACATGCCGGGGTATGTGGTCCGCACATGAATGGGTTGAACTTGTCCCGCAAGATAGTGAGACAGGGGTTTTATTGGTCGACTATGGAGACAGACTGCGCAAAGGTAGTAAAGCACTGTCATGACTGTCAGATACATGGCAATCTGAGTCATCTGCCACATACAGAGTTGCACGGGCTGTCAGAGCCATGGCCATTCTCAGCATGGGGGATTGACATGATCGGGGAAATTCGACCGAATGCATCTAATGGGCATCGCTTCATAGTAGTAGCAGTGGATTACTTCTCAAAATGGGTAGAAGCTGAGTCGTTCCGGAACGTTACAGCAAAACAGATGGCCAAGTTCATAGCACGGAACCTTATTTTATCGGTATGGTATGCCGCACCACGTGGTCACAGACAATGGGGTACAGTTTTCAAGGAGAGACAAAGCAATGCTACAAAGGTACGGGATGCCCTCATCATAAGTCACCTTCCCTTACAGGCCCAAGGATGGGGCAGTTTGAGGCAGCCAACAGACTGTAAAGACAATTCTGGCTTATGATGTAGAGAACCAGGATTGGGCTGAGAAACTACCGTATGCCTTGTGGGGGTACAGAACGTCAGTCAGAACAGCAACGGGTGCAACGCCTTACTCTTTAGTGTACGGGATGGAAGCGGTACTGCCGGTGGAAATGGAAATACAGTCTATGAGGGTATTAGCAGAGACAGAGTTACCTGAGTCAGAATGGGCCGCACAGAGATTTGATCAGTTAGCACTTTTGGACGAGAAAAGGATAAGAGTCTTACATCACATGCAGTTGTATCAGAAGAGACTGGCCCGGGCCTTCAACAAGAAAGTACGTCCCACAAAGATCAGAAAGGGTGATTTGGTACTTAAGCAGTCGAGGTCGTCGACGACAGATCCAAGAGGGAAATTCAGGCCTAACTGGGAAGGACCTTACATCGTTCAGAAAGTCATGGGAAATGGAGCAGTGAAGTTGTCAGACCTCGAGGGAATGAATTCACAGAACCAATCAATGTTGACAGGTTGAAGTTGTACTTTGCTTGAGAAGACTTGGTCGCCAGTGGAAGACCTAACCCAACCGAATAAGAAAACTCCTGCATACATGCATACACGTAACCTATATTGCATATTTTTATGTTTGTTCTGTTTTGTGTAAACAGGTGTTGAAGACGGAAAAAAGCGAGCAGTAAGCCAATCAGAGATAGTAAAAGTACAGTATTTGATATGGGCAGTAATCTGAAGATTGAGGTCCCAATGAAGTTAAGTTCCGGGTATGGGTCTCGGAGGGCGAAGTCCACATCACATCATATCAGCTTGGGGGCGAGGCCCATATCGGCTGAGGAGCGAGGCTCCACATCACATTATATCAACTTGGGGGCGAAGCCCATATCGGCTGAGGAGCGAGGCTCCACATTGTACCAGCTTGGGGGCGAGGCCCATATCGGCTGGGGAGCGAGGCTCCACATCACATTATATCAGCTTGGGGGCGAAGCCCATATCGGCTGAGGAGCGAGGCTCCACATTGTACCAGCTTTAGGGCGAGGCCCATATCGGCTGGGGAGCGAGGCTCCACATCACATCATACCAGCTTGGGGGCGAAGCCCATATCGGCTGAGGAGCGGGATCCACATTGTAGTACCATCTTGGGGGCGAGGCCCATATCGGTTGGGGAGCGAGGCTCCACATCACATCATGTCAGCTTGGGGGCGAAGCCCATATCGGCTGAGGAGCGAAGCTCCACATCACATCATTTTGCGGGCGAGGCCCACATCATCAGCAGTATCGAGATGCGTCTTAGGATCGAGGTCCACTGCAGTATCAGCTCAGCTCGAGACAGCTAGCTAGCCAGGTAAGTAAAAAAAAAAATGCATTGCATAGACTTTGATAGGACTGTCACTGTCACACACTGCACAAGCCCCATCAAAGTGGGGGCGACTGTAGGCATTGCATTTTTGCATGTGAAACCCGATGATGAGTCTCATTTGGAGGCACTACCTTTTGAGTCACGAAAGCCGCGGGAAACTGATATCGGAAGGGGAAATTCATAATAAACAAGGTTCACTGTTTTTGTTCGTGCTGCGTTCGTGTATGCGTTCGAACGGCAAACAGATTGCGGGCGTTCGTGTCGCGTTCGAGGAAGCATTCGAACGGTGTCGGTAATTCTGGTTTTGCTGCTAGCCTCACACCCCAGCCCATTTAGCTCCCCAAGCCCATAAAACACATCCCAAATTAAATAAATAAATATTAATTTAAACATTAAACATTAAATAAAATATTTAAACCATTTACCAATTAAATAAAACATTACCAAACTTAAACTAAAATCATGCCTAATTTAAATCATTTGAATATATTATATACTAAAACTAAAAAGAAGATATACCTAATTAAATCAATCCTAACCAATTAAAGCCAATCATATATTTGACTTCCTAATCTAACAAGACATCTACCAATTTAAAATAGTTGACTTCCTAATTTAAAATATTTTGTCCCCCCTCAATCTTGTGTATACCATCCTTAGGACTCCTAATTTGGAAACTAGATCTCTTCCTTGTGAGACAAGGGCAAACCCTAGCTCTCTTCTATATAAACATGCATTAACCTAGCCACACCATCTCCCCACTCTCTCTAATACACGCCCAAGACAAAAAAAAACACTTGACATATACACAAAAAGAGAACAAAGAGCCCTAACCATCTCCTACATAGCCGAGACCACCACAAGCAATAACCCTCCTTAGCCGAATCAAAACACTCCCCTCCTTCACCGAGAACACATCCCCCCATACAGCCCTTACAATCACTGAAACACCCCCTAAAACACGCCTAAACAGCCCTTGAATCACCTTAAAACACAGCAGCCCAAATCCTCTTAAAACAGTCCCTAAAAACCTTAAAAACAGTAACATAAAACTGCATTCATAATCTTAAAAATAATCACACACAACTGCACTAAGAACCCACACAAACTTGGAACAGTTCATTGAAACATCAAAACAGGTGGCCTGAGCAGTGAGCAGCAAAACAGAGGCCGAACAGGAGCAGAACGAAGTTCGAACCGCAAGCAAAACAGCAAAGTAGTGAGCTAGGACGCTAAACCAGTGAACCGGAGAAGTTGAGGAGCTGTACCCTTCCGACGTCCGTGAAACGCAAGCCTGAAAGTTGGCAAAAAGTTAGACCTGAGGGTATCTTTCACACTCGTTTTTTTTGTATTATTTATTAAATATTACTTGCATGATTGTCATGTTGAAATGCATGTTGTGGCCCTTGAGTAGATAAATATGCATGAATTATGAGATGTAGTATGTTGTGGCTGTGGAATAAAATGAGAGACGTGTCAACTCTCGCGGTATATCGGATGGAAACCCGGACATAAATTTCATAGCCGATTCCAATGGATGGTAATATGATCTGTACTCGGGACACAACTCCACGTACCGCTTGAGTAAACGGCACCCTCTTTTGTTTTGTGTTGCTTTTGTTTATTTTTCGTCACTTGAATTCTGTATGTTGTTTATTTATGCATGATTCAATCGAGCGCATGGGCTTAGTAAGTGGAATGAAAGATCCCCTATGGGGAGGGGTTAGAGCCCTTACCACGATGGTTTGCCACGCCGTTGATGTATGTTCGGTTGGATGCAAGATACGTTCAATCGGGCATACTTAGTTTGATATGATTGTCTTTATGTTTTTATGCATTACTCAATCGAGCGCATGGGCTTAGTAAGTGGAATGAGAGATCCCCTATGGGGAGGGGTTAAAGCCCTTTACCACGATGCTTTGTCGCGCCGGTTGATGTGTGTTCGGTTGGATGTAAGATGTGTTCAATCAGGCATACTTGGTTTTGATATGATTGGCTCTATTCTTGTATATATGATGTTATGTGACGCGCATGGGCTTAGTATGTTGGTCTAAAGGTCCTCTCTTTGAGAGACCAAGAGCCCCAAAAGGCCACCTTTACGGCAGTAGTACTTCGCTGCGCCCCTTTATTTTGTTGTTTATGTATTGCGTCCCATTTCATGCATCAGGTCTGTTCCCGTTCGAACGCATTTACGAACGCAACTCGAACGTGAGCATTCTATTTTATTTCTGTTCGAACGCGTTAACAAACGCCATACGAACGTGAGCATTTTGTTTCATTTCCGTTCGAACGCGTTAACAAACGCCATACGAACGTGAGAATTCTGTTTCATTTCCGTTCGAACGCGTTATCAAACGCCATACGAATGCAAACCTTCTGTTTACCATTCGAACGCGTTTACGAATGCTACACGAACGCGCACCCACTGAACTGAGTCATCTTCATTAGATTTCATGCATAGTTTTCCTAGTAACTATCCCCACATGTATGAATACAAATGTGCTTAATGTATCACGATTCATATGCTTATGTGATGATAACATTTGAGTATTGTTTCTTGTGATATATCGGATGGAAACCCAGACGTAAATCCGTAGCCGAATCCGAATGGACGGTAGTGCGGTCTGTACTTGGGATACATTTCACGTACCACTTGGAAAAGTGCCCATATGTATGCTTGTATGTTTAGTATGTATGTTTGTGTTTTCTTGAACATGGTATGCCAATGAAGTTGTATGTTCGTTGCTACTTTGATGTATTTTCAAGCATGCAATCTTAGATGTGAGATATATGTGAAATGCATGTATGAGTTTTATTTTGTATATGTGAATTTAGAAGCATGATACTCTTGGAAATAAGTGTTATTTAAGCCTGATTAAATTATTACATAAATCCTTTTATTACAAGTGACATAAGTAAGGACTATTCCGAACCCAACGGTTTGAGGTCTTCCCTTGCGAGGGGTGAGTGTGGCCTTAAATGTCATTTTCCCGGTTCACACCGGGTGGCAACTCCATTACTCTCCGGTTTAGTCCCTCGTGGCTACTCCGTACTCCCGACTAGGCCGCGAGCCTAGAACAGCATGCGTCGCCCGGATCCTGTGTTCCCACACTTTGCTTTCACATACAAAGGCCGCAGGTGTTTAGTCATTTGTGGTGGTGGTTTTGGGAATATCACTTTCCCTGATAGGCCTACCTCCATTGTTGGTTCGTTCCTGGCATTGGATTGAGGCAGTTCTCCCTCCATGTCCCATCTATGAGGTGGTAATGTGACCGGCGCATTGTGAGAAACATTATTGATGGCCAGTCTTCGCTTTTCTGCCTTGGTAATGGTCTGTTTTACTTTGGGTGTTCCGTATAGGACGAGGTATGGGGATCGTCCCAAGTCTTCTCCTAATGTACCGACTGCAGGGTTTCCGGCCTCGTATAATTCTTTGAGAAACCGATTCTGTGATATTCTCATTCTTCGTGCTTCGGTCCTGATGTCTATTTCTTCTTCTATGTCAGTCATTTCCTCGTCTGAAGCCTCTCTGTCTGTTATCGAGAGTGCTGTAAATTTTGTTTCATCACCATCATAGACATCTTCATTATTTCCAACCCTTTCACCGTTGTCCCTTTTGAATTTCTCGGACAACAAGTAATGATTCGCCACAACTGGTGGCATACTGTCGAACTGAATGATGATAGAGGGGTCTTCGTCGTATGTCTCGTCCCATTTTCATCTATCAAATTTGGTGTGCTCCTCGCAGTTCGTTGTTGTCTCTTCTCTGTCGTCACTCTTGTTGCCACTTACACCCGGTTTCTCCCGTGTATAAGCACCACGGCCTGTGGTGACTTTCATTTCATCTTGTCGGCGCATCATACAGCCATAATTTCTCTGATGTCGCCTCAGTTGCGTCCTTGTCATTTCGTCCACATGAGGGTAGTTCCTTCCTGGACGTTGTCCCGAATGTGGCCTACGGTACGAATGTCATACGTTGGGCCGATGAATTTTCGTCCTAAACGCCCTTACATTTTCGACGAAATTGAAATTCTCACCGTAGAACCTTGTTGCGAAGGTCCTCGGTTGCCATGCCAGTGGCTCTTTCTTTACAGGCCTTTCACAGGTATCTTCCAACTCTCTCATCCATTCTATACTGTTCTTACACCGTACACAGAGATTTTGCCGATCTTTCCGTTCTTGAGGTGTTTTAATTCTTTCCAGAGCGCTTGTACAATGACAGTCTTGATTTTCATCCACGACCGACTTAAACTTTGGCAAGTTGGTAAGGTCAGAGTTGATCATGTTCAATTCCACTGGCTTTGGAAAAGGGTTGGCGTCCACGACCATCTTTTTTTCGAACGTTATTCGTCCAGATTCTATGGCATCCTGCAAAACATTCCGAAAAATAAGACAATTATTAGTTGAATGGGACCACACATTATGCCACTTACAATATTGTTTACCACTGATTTATTCGGCGCTTGGCAATGTGTGGCGATCGCTCAAACTAATTTGCTTGTCTTTATATAACTGATCGAATATGGCATCGACTTTTGTGATATCGAAAGAGAAGTTTCTAATCTTTTTATCATTATTCTCTTTGGCCTGGGGTTCAGCCCACGCTTTACAAACGTATGGCTTCCCCTTAACCAATTCGGCCAAACATAAATCGGCCGATTCGATGTCCATTTCGCCTATTTCATAATCGATGCTCCTGTAGTAAGTTCATTTGCTGTAATTTTTCATCTGCTCATCCTCTCTCAAAAATTGTTCATAACGCACTACACTAGTGGTGAGTTGGGGGAGATGCCAGAATTCCCATCTTGAAATTTCTTTTTCAGATCGAAATTGAGACAGCTTTGAGCAATTCTCACAAATTTTTTTTCCGGCAAAGGCACGTAACATCGGCCTCGAGCCACTTTAAACCTCTGTAAGAACGTCTCGGCCCACTCTCCTGGTAACTGTCTCAAGTTTGCCAAATCTGCCAAGGCTACTTTAGATTCAGCCTTGTAGAATTGCGCATGGAAAATCTGTTCCATTTGTTGCCAATTTTCCACCGAATTGGGCGACAGGCTGACATATCAGGAGAAAGCTACTCCTGACAGTGAGCCGTAGAACATCCTCAACTTATGGAAATCTGTTGTTTCTCCACACTGAAAAGTAAATCGTCCTATGTGTTCCATGGTAGAAACTTCCCAGACCCTGTAAACAGAGAAAAGTCTGGTATTTTGTAATTCATAGGCCACGGATATGCCACATCGATCCAATCCGGATATGGCTTCCAATACCTTGGCCGAATTGGTCATACTCCCAGACCGAATTGATTTTGGAGAATCTCGGTCATCTGTTCTCTCAACATGTCATTACCATTGAATGGCATTGCTATGGGTGGCGGTTATGGTCCTCTCACAAGTGGGACATAGTCGGGATTCTGCCTCTGAGAAGCCTGGAGACCTTAGGGCAACACCACTTCATGTTGCGCCATATTTGGCCCTTGGTGTAGGTTTGGCCCTAGATGTAGGCTATTGCCCCCAGGGCTTATTCCTCCTCTGGAGGTCATAAGGACAGTGACCCCTTGCGGAGGGATATTGCTCGGACCAGCCTCATGACTGCTCGGTGCAAGAGAAGGTGTTGTCCACGGTAGGGTTGTCCCTCCATTTACACATTTAACCATTAACTCATTTAATGAGCTTAGGTGTTTTGCCATATTTTCATAATGTGAGTTACTAGTCGAAGTAAACTTATATATGATATGAGCATTTTGGAGCCTAACCTGCTCGACAACATCCTGCGTGAATTCACCGAACAATGCGCGAATCACGTTAGGGCTGAGCTCTCACACAGGTTCATATCGACTAGCGGCTGGAACGTGGGGCTGGTTGGTTTGCTCCAGTCCTTCTTCCTCCGTACTTAAGCCAGTTTGAGTGTTTCTTTTTGGATGTATTTCCACTTTTTACACAAATTCTCCCACTATGATCGCAAAAAAACTGTTTGCGCAATTTTCTGCCTGAAGAAAACGTGTAAGGTTCAAACCTCCTGAGACAAAGTCCCAGCAATGGGTGTTTGATTAAGTGAATAAGCCTCCAAGGGGCACAAGCACACAAATTACATATTCTAAAACTACGAAATAAAAAATAAGATGCTCGTTTGAGTCTTCATTTGATCGGGCTCCAAATCTTCGCATGAGTGAGCCTTTTATAGTGGAACTTGTAAATCGCTCGTATGGTTTCGGCTCATAACTTCTCTGCAACTGCTGGGTCATGCCTCCAATCGTTGGGTTGTGCGCCATAACTGCTTGATTGTGGAAGGAAATGTCTAACTGCTGTAATCGTGGGATCAACTGCAGCATATGTTCGATTGTCATGAGTCCTTTATCGTTATAATCGTTGTTTCGGTCGTCTTAAGTCCTATGTCGTTTTAATCGCTGTGTCATCTGGTGATTGCTCCGATCGCTCTTCCTTTCATCGCTCTACTTGCCTTCGTCTTTTACCCCTTCGTTTCAGGGTGATTTCGCTCTAGGGTGTTTTTCTTTTGCCAACAACAACATTTTTTTTAATAGCTCCACCCTTCATATAATTTACTTAATCATCTAGGAGATGAATCAAATTCTTGTCAACTTGGAAAGATCGCTAGATATTTCAGACTTAAAACAAAAAAACTACCAGTGCAGTTCCGATAGTTTCAGGATTATGGGTTCTAATGGACAAGCAACATTCATTGAATAATTAAAAGGATTTGTTGTTGGACGAATAATGAGATAACGGTTCACTTCTCCACGTCCTCAATGAGCGTGGCTTGGTGATATAGGATTTAAGATTTCACAATGAAGTTCCGAGTTCGAATCTAGAGAGTACGTTTCTTGTAAGAGCCAGGAATAGCCAGAGATTTTACATGCTTCGCTTAAACCCAAAAAAGATGATTTAACGGCGAGATTTCTAACGATTTCAAATAAAAATAAAAAAAGTTCACTTTATGTGCAATATTGAATCCTTTTTTCGAGTGATTAAAAGTGAAATGGATTGTTTTTTTTACTTAAATTATTGATTGGAGTACCAATAAAAGTAAGCATGGCATTATTATGAACATATACTAATACTTCACGACTTAATTTTCTCAATTTTTTCGACCTTGTTTACATAGTAGTAAGTCAAGAAAATCGATAAATAGAACCATCTATTTAATTCCTTCTTGAATCCTTTGCCTGGACTCGCTTTGAATCTTTGCAGGCAAAACCTTAATGTCAGATTTCTTTGTTATGGCCTAGGAAATTTTCTTTGAACGAACATTCTGAGAGTTCATATGAGGGGAGGTTTCTCATTGTTTTTTAAAATCTTGACGTCTAAGTTAATTACTAGGAAACCTAGGGGGATTGAAGAAATAATTGCCTGTGTCGAACCTAGGGAGGTAAGTGATAATTTCTTTTTCAAATATTTTTTTAAAAAATAAACAATAATAAGACGTCGACAGCAGGGTTCGAACCTGCGCGGGCGAAGCCCAACAGATTTCAAGTCTGTCTCCTTAACCACTCGGACATATCGACATTGATATTACCGGGATTCAACAAACTATATTATTCTGTGGATTCGGGTTTAATTAATTAATAAATCCGTTTAAGTTCTCCATAATTCGAACTTGGAAGCATGCAGCATGTATGATCCTCCCCAATTCATTTCATAGTTACATAATAGTTTAATCGAAAATCAATAATAATAATTAGTGATAAGTTAGGAATTAATTAGAAAATTAATTGTGAAAAATAAAATTAATATTTTTTTATGATTGAGAATAAAAAATATATTCAAAATTCATTGCTCAATATCAGACCCGGCCCTTGGACAGTGCCACAAGGGCTACTGTCCAGGGCCCAATATAATAAAAGTGCACCAAAATTAAAGATGTCATCAATTTGTTGTTCTTTTCAGTTTTCATCTTTTTGAGTCTTTGTGCCTTTGCTGTGCCTCAAAAGAGGCTTTAGGGTTTCCCATAGCATCTTCAGTTTCAGTGCCCAAACAAAGTTTAATTTATGGTTCGAGCTTTAGGGTTTGCTGATTCTTCACCTCATTCGGTAATCAAAAGTTTAATTTCTTCTTTAGATAAGTTGCCGTTTCGCTTGTTGTTGTTGTTCGGTTTATTTTTCATTTATATTTATTTTTTTGTGCGTTTTGCTTTTATTCCAGTTAATTAGTGTTGATAAATAGAATTTGTGTATATTTTAATACCAAGTATGATGATTTTATATTATCAAACGGATATAATCAAGTTACATAATTGATATGAAATTAATTAAATGTTTTTTAAAAGTGAAAATTTGTTGGGGGTTGGTTATGCTTTGTATGCAGTTGCTGTTATGATGATTTTATGTCATGGTAAAGCCAAATCAAAGATTTTCATACTTTTGAGTGTTGGTTGTAGAAAATGGTATTAATTTCTTGTTATTTTGGCTAAAATTGAATCATTTATTGCTGGTGAAGTCAATGGACAATGAGACTAATATTTTGATTTGCTTGTTCTTGTTAAGTTTGTAAGGTACTGTACCTTCAAAATGGGTTTATGCCTTGGCCGATAGTATATAATATATGTTGGAATGATAATTTTGATCGGAAATTTTTGTTATATCATGTGTAGGTAATTTTTGCAAACAAATTATCGTAGCCATGTCTTTTAGGAAACAACTCTCTGGTAATATGAAAAGGAAAAAAAAAAACAAAAGATAATGAAATTGCTGAAAGTTTAAGAGGATCTCTTAATAAATTTTTCTCTACAAAGAATGAGTCGGTTGAAAATTTGAGAGAAAATGATGTTGGTGAAGAGTCACAAAATGTTGTTAGGGAGTCTCATGATCATGAAATTGGTGGTTATGATGGTGGTGATTTAGAAGAAAATGGTAGTGATATAGATTTAAATGTTGATGATGATCATATTGGAGTAGAGGAAAATATTGAATCTCCCGAACCTACATTCCATTTAAACATTTATGATCCAAGAAATTGGTATGGTCTTAATGCAGAAATGAGAGCCTTACTTGTAGAAAATGGACCAATTCGAGAAACTAATCTCACTTACCCTAAGGACAAACTCTCTAGAAAATTTTCCTCACACTACTATGATCGAAAATTACCAACGGGTGAAATTTATGATAGGAAATGGCTCATGTACTCAAAAGAGTTGGATAAAATCTTTTGCTTTTGTTGTAAATTGTTTAAAACAATTGCCTCAAAAATTGAGTTAGCAAAAGATAGAATTAGTGATTGGAGACATCTCGGTGTGAAACTTGATCAACATAAAAAGAGTAAAGAGCATCTCACTAATTCGAGAACTTGGGTTGAGTTGAAACATAGATTGACAAAAAATCAGACGATTGACAAAGAATTTCAAATGCGAATCAAGAAAGAGACAAGTTATGATAATGAATCTAACATGAAAGGGAAACACCAAGATGTTTAGAAAAGATTGCTAGAGATAAATCCCAGAGCCTTTTACATGCCATGAGGTTCTCATTGTCTTAATTTAGTAGTTTGTGATATGGCAAGTTCATGTGTTAAAGCAATTTGGAGCATGCCAATGCATATATACGGTGTTTTCCAACTCTACAAAGCGTTGGAATATTTTGCTTGAACATATTGATGGGTTAACTTTGAAGTCATTGTTAACTACTCGATGGGAAAGTCACATTAAGTAGCCCAGGTTAGAAATGCTTTGTTTACGTTGGTGGAAATTACTGAGAATCCCCAATTGAGTAGGGATGCAGGATGTTTAGCATCAGGAGAACTTTCCAGTTTTGATTTTGTATTAAGTTTGGTTATTTGGTATGACATTTTATTGAAGATTAACATGGTGAGCAAAAAATTACAATCTGAAGACATGCGTCTTGATGTTGCTGTAAAGGCACTGGAAGCACTTGTTATCTTTTTTGAAAACTACAGAGAAACTGGTTTTGCTTCTGCAATGCGTGATGCTAAAGAAATTGCACTTGATTCGGAAATTGAACTTGTTTTTCAAACTAAACGTCATAGACCTAGAAAAAGACATCATGATGAAATTGATGGTAATGAGAGGGAATAACAGTCTGTTGAAGAATCATTTAGAACATATTATTTTCTTGTTATAGTGGATATTGCTCTTTCTCAACTGAAAAACAGATTTGAACAGTTAAAGGCTTTTGAATCTATTTTTGGCTTATTGTTTGATGCACCGAAATTAATTTCATTGGATGATCAACAGCTAAAAGAAATTTGTATGAATCTTGAAGCACATTTGAAACACGGAAATACCATGGATATAGATGGAGCATACTTATGTTCTGAATTACAGGTGTTGCAAATGATGTTACCTGAAGAAGCATTTCTCTCTAATAACCCTTGGACATCCATGGAAATAGCAAACTTTGTAAAAGAAACCGACATGTGTCCTAAGGTTATGATTGCTTATCGTGTACTATTGACTGTACCTGTGACCGTGGCATCTGCAGAAAGAAGTTTTTCAAAATTGAAATTATTAAAATCTTACTTGCGGACCACTATGACTCAAGATAGGCTAAATGGATTAGCAATCTTATGCATTGAAAATGATGATATTGAAGACTTGGAGTATGCTGATATAATTGATGATTTTGCTTCAAAAAATGCTAGAAGACAATTTCTTAAAGGTTGAAATTTCAAGGAACTTTGTTAGGAATGGTTGTACTTGTATATGATTGTATTTTTTGTTGTCGGGATTTAGATACTATGTCCTCCCTTTGTATATTTTCTCAAGTAATATAATTTGGGCGTGATGGCCTAGCCCCCCAGCCTCGACTGGTTTCCAGCCCTCGTTAAATATTTTTTTTTTTTTAAAGATATGTTTTCGTAATAAAAAATGGCATATTTTGAACTTTTGCACCAGGCACCAAAAAACTCAGGACCAGCCCTGCTCAATATCCTCAAAAAACTATTAAAATAATTTACTTATGATGAAAAGTGTCAAACAATTTAAAAAACTTAGTAAATCTGAATAAGACATGTTTTGATACAAATAGAAAAAATTATCCTAATTTTAGGAATGTATTATTATCCCAATAATAATTCATATTCTTACTCTTTTTCACCGTTTCTAATGAAATCTTCTATTTTTCATACAAAATCATCAATAAAAACCTAAAAATAGATTGAAAAATTAAAAATAAATAAAATCAGACAATATTTGAGGAATTAAAAATCGGTTAACTGATCATAATCGCTCAAATTCCAATGTTAGCTTAAAATAATCAAAATTGACCGGATCGAAACACTCTAATAACGATCCGCGATTAAGTGCATTAAATATAATATAATCACTTGCAAGTTGATATACAAAATTTGGATTATAATATTGATGAGACAGGTGATGTATCAGAATTACTACATTTGCACAGTTGAGATTCTATACGATGCATCTGCTTAGTATTACGCTGTTGTAAGATACCTAATTGCAGTCTTGGAAAGCCTTAACCAGAAGATCACTTTGAGATTTTTGGGTCCAAATCAAACACAGTAGTGGTAATTGTATCAACTCCAGGATTCTAAGACAAGCAAGGGCAAATGCAATAGAACGAGTTAAGGAAATTAGTGATAACAGGAGAATCTTGGCTGGCATTTTGAAGTAATTAATTCGTGTTTGAAACTCTAGTTCTAGAAAATGCTTCCAATAATTGTTCATATACAACTGAGAAAGCCAGAAGCCAATTTGTTCAATTGACCCTAGTTATACAAAGGGAAAAAAAAAACTGCTACATAAATATTAAGTTTAAGTGATATTTTCAACCGCTTATATTACAAACATGCATCACTCATATTGGAACACAGCAAACCAATTCTCGGATACAATGACACACATTACATAAACATTGGCAGCACAATCTAAGATGATTCCTCACTAACAGAAACAATTATCACAAACTGAAAGAGAGCCAACAAGAAACAAATTTCAGACAAACTGAAAAGGAAGAGAAGAAAAAAGCACACCTCAAGCTGCAACTTCCTCTTCTTCTTCTTCTTCCCCATACTCCTCATCGTCAACAGTTGCATCCTGATACTGCTGGTACTCCGCCACCAAATCATTCATGTTACTCTCAGCCTCGGTGAACTCCATCTCATCCATTCCCTCACCGGTGTACCAATGAAGGAAAGCCTTCCTCCTAAACATTGCTGTAAATTGCTCACTAACACGCCGAACATCTCCTGAATTGAAGTTGAATTTCCAATGAAAGTGGATGCCATTGTCAGACCCTTAGGAGGGATGTCACACACGCTGGACTTAACATTATTTGGTATCCACTCAACAAAGTATGACGAGTTCTTATTCTGGACATTGATCATTTGTTCGTCAACCTCTTTGGTACTCATCTTACCACGGAACATGGCTGAAGCAGTTAGGTAACGACCGTGTCGTGGGTCAGCAGCACACATCATGTTCTTGGCATCCCACATCTGCTGGGTTAGTTCCGGCACAGTAAGGGAACGATACTGCTGTGATCCTCTTGATGTCAAAGGTGCAAACCCAACCATGAAGAAATGGAGACGCGGGAAAGGGATAAGGTTAACTGCAAGCTTCCTGAGGTCAGAGTTCAGCTGTCCAGGGAATCGAAGACAGCATGTGACACCGCTCATGGTAGCAGAGATGAGATGGTTAAGATCACCAACTGAGATAAGGTGCAACAAACAAAATACAGAATGATGGTCAGCTCATAAGTTTTCCTAAGAATTGTAAAAATGAGTATAATTACTTTGAACAAGATAATAATGCACAAGGATGATATTTTTTCAGAGTTCTATAAACAAAAATGTTTAGTATGGACATAAAGTATAGATGTCATTATCTTCTTTATTCGTGGAGGAAAAAAGAAATGGTAGATGGGTAGGTGCAAGAGAAAGTATAGCACAATAGAGACTTCAGACCAACCATCTGTGAGTGTCCACCCAATGACAAAACAGACACAAGTAACATGTTCTCTACTACAAGAACGGACTATTGAGTTGCAACTATGAGAACCACGATTCATCAATGGATGAAAAAACTAAATCATACTTGTACATGAGGTACCAAATTATAAAATTATCACCAACGTCACTCTATTCTTCTTCAACTCAGAACACAAAGTTTAAGCTAAATCGAAAAAAAAATGAAAATCAAAATATTTGGACATACAAGTAGGGGTGGAGAGCTTGAGAGTTCTGAAACAAATATCATAGAGAGCTTCATTATCCAGCACCATACATTCATCAGCATTCTCAACAAGCTGATGCACGGATAGGGTAGCGTTGTATGGTTCAACAACTGTATCAGATACTTTAGGAGATGGGAAGACGGAAAAAGTCAACATCATGCGATCTGGATATTCCTCCCTGATTTTGGAAATAAGAAGAGTTCCCATACCAGAACCAGTACCTCCTCCCAAAGAATGACATACTTGGAATCCTGTTCAAAATTTTAACAAGCTGAGTGGTGAAACAGACAGAAATACCAAATAGCCCATAATATGAATCAACAAAAATTGTCCAAAAGGATGTGCAATATCGTAATTTCATTGTTCATATGAAGCAAAACATAAACTAAGAAGATAATTGTAAACAATCAAGATGTAAGAAATTGATTCTGTAACGGTTGCAAGATCAGTAATAATCCTACAAAGTCATAATTTGAAGCTACAATCAGAAGAACAAGAACAAAAAGACATGAAATGAAAAGTCAACTCAAGACCCAACAATCAATTAATCAAAATCAAAATCGTTGAATTTACCCTGTAAGCAATCACAATTCTCGGCTTCCTTTCTAACAACATCAAGAACTGAATCGATCAACTCAGCGCCTTCGGTGTAATGACCCTTGGCCCAATTATTGCCAGCGCCAGACTGCCCGAACACGAAGTTATCGGGCCGGAATATCTGACCGAAAGGGCCGGATCTAAGGGAGTCCATGGTCCCAGGCTCCAGATCCATCAAAACAGCGCGTGGCACGTACCTGCCGCCGCTAGCCTCGTTGTAGTAGACGTTGATGCGTTCGAGTTGGAGATCAGAGTCTCCGCTGTACTTTCCCGTGTGATCAATACCGTGCTCGTCGCAGATCACCTCCCAGAACTTGGCTCCGATCTGGTTCCCGCACTGGCCGCCCTGGATGTGTAGGATTTCTCTCATTGTTTATGTTTGTTTCCCGGGAAACGGAGAGAAAATTTGCAAGAGATTTTGGGGAAAATCGAGAGGTTTCGAGTGAGGACGGGAAAAATTGCGGGAGGTTATGTACGTATTATGACCATTGGATCCATTTTAACTAGATCCAATGGCTGAGGTTTAAAGAACAAAAATTAAAATAAAATAAAAAATTATGGCTTCACCGGATTGTTGAAGCCGGTAATCCAGAGAGGATAGGAGTAGCAAACCTCGTGTCATTCAGTGCCATGAATGTGAAGAGTAGAGGCACATTAAATTTGAGTGTCCCACATGTTGGAGTTGGTGTTTGGAGCGTCAATCTGAATATTGTATTGTACATTTTATTATTTATTAATAAAATAACTACATTTTCATTTCAAACATTATTAATAGTAATGTATTAGATTAATATATTAATTTGCTAAGAATGACATCGACCTTAGAATAGTCTTGTAGTAATACTGGACATTAGGTGGTCCGACATTGTGATAGTATTACTATTATAATTTATTCTTAAAGTAAATATTCATAATCGTTGGTTTTGAAATACGGTCGAATTCATATAACCTAGAAGACTAGCACATGCCGTATATTGGAATTGGAGTTCTAATGATTTAACCCGATGTACCATGAGCTTTGGAAGCTCGTATAGACGTGTGGGTATTAGTTGGACCGAATACTGAATGACTCACAAATTATTCTTAATAGTTGGAAGTACATATCACTGTAAATAGAAATCTTCTCGAGCCGAGTAGTATATGTGATCCTTTGACTATAGGATAATATTGATTTTGTGTGAGATCCTCCACACTTTGTTACTATGTATGTCAGAAACCTTTCATGGTATGGCCTCTAGATGTTCGTTGGGTATGGATTGATGCACTTCTTAATCAAGTGCGAATCAAGATAAAATCCATCGGCCCGTATATGTACCATAAAGAGTTTAGGTATCCATGTGAGTAAGTCACGGTTCTTAAAGACTTTGGCCAAAGCCGATCACCTAGGGTGGATCACATTAGTTATAAAGAATCGTGGACATGTTGACATGAAATGTGCACCTCGGAAAACTTGACGGTGTATTCTATATTTCATAAGCACAATTTGGATAGCCTACGACGGAGGGATTGATAAAAATATGTGATGAATTTGACTTGTATAGTTCTGAAAGGTCGTTCGTGTTCTTCGCGAATTCAAAGGTGGCCAAATTGCGTACATGTCTGAACTTAGAGAGTCTCAATATGAAGTATACTGATTGATCACTTGGGTAGCCGATAATTTTGGATAATAAATAATATTCGATATTATAATTATCAACTAAGATAATTAAGTGTTATTAGATAATATTGATTATTTACTTTGACCTAATTGGATTAATTAGATTAATCCAAAATTTACACAAGGGCTTTGTCGAATTTCATAAATAATAAGGATATTTTGATAATTGCAAATATAAAATTATAGGTGTTTGTGGCTTGATTTAAATGGATTAAATCAGAGTGGTAGACATGTAACTAATTCATTAATTAAACTTTATCTTGATTTACTTAGATTAAATCAAAGTGGTAGAAAAATGTGATTAGTCACACCTAATTATACGTATTTGGAAAAAATAGATTAAGCCCACATAAAAATTTATTAGAACTTTTATTAATTAAAAATCGCCTAATTTTTTCTATAAATGGCAAACTTTAGCAAATGTTTTAATCAAGTTTAAGAAAGCTAAAGCAAACAAGAGTTAGAGAAATTAACCTAAGTTAGCGAAGTGTTTAGAGAAGATTTGGAAGATCTCTACAATATTTCAATAAGGAGAAATCAAGATTGGATCTTGGAGTGAAGCTTGCTAGCATTGAAATCAAGATTGGATCTTGGAGTCAGGCTTGCCAAACCTTGGAAGTTCTCAAACCAGTTTTTTCTTATACACTCTTAATGGAATATAGTATTTCATTAAATAATTTAAAATTACACACATACTTGATTTTCCGACCCTAGGGGTTCCACAACTGCCCCAACAGAATGGTATCAAAGCAAAGGCTTAACCATACGACACATGTTTTGAATCTATGCCATAGTAATTTTAATTTAATTATGCATAAGACATATTGGATATGTATTGCATGTTTTAAATTAAAAATTTGACCTAATAAAATTAATGACTTGATTGTCATAAATTTCTCGTGATTAGGTGATTACTTTTAAGTAATAGTATTAATAATGTTGGAGCATTATTGGATGGTCTGTCTTTTCAATACGGAGATGAATGAGTTTTTACTACTTATATCCAATATCGTCATTAGTGTGAGGGTATAAGTGCTTGAAACTTAGGTCGCTCCGGTAAAACATTAGATGTAGCGTGATGAGTTAACGTAATCACTCAATATCGTCATTAGTGTGAGGGTGTACATACGAAACTCATTAGTGCACATTGACAATTATACACCTAGAACACGTCTTAATCCAATATCGTCATTAATGTGAGGATAAGAAACAGTTCATGACCAAACTATGAGTCACATGAAGTGATTGACCTTGGAGGTCTACCTAATGAGTTTATAACGGTCAATATCGTCATTAGTGTGAGGCTGGAGTAAATGTCATGAGATCCATTTCCTGTTATGAAATTTTAATAGTCAAATTTATATTTTTCCGTTAAGGGAAATTACAGAATTACGTAAAGCAGTGGGAGGGCACTAATAGATTTAAAATTCCATAATCAATTAGTGTTTTCACTTTTGAATTGAAAAATTGTTCTACTACTACTCAAAAATATTGTCTTGTAGATGGTTGCCGCAAATCTATTGATGAAACTTTTGGATTCCTATAAGCTAAAAGGAGCCGAAAACTATTTCAAATTGGAAATGAACATGCGCCTTGTCTTGGAGTATGAAAAGTTGACTTATGTCACGATCAATCCACACTCGAGAAGAGCGAGAAACTTTTGATAGATGGAAGGTTGTAACCTGAAGGTGAAATCCTACATCTTGGGATCGATGGTTCCAGATTTACTAAGATAGTACATTGAAGTACCAGATGCTTGGAGCATCATGCGAACACTCAAGGAGTTGTTCGAGGCAAACCAAGAAATGGAACTTTATCGAAGGTCTAAGGAATTGTTCCGTGCTGAACTTAAGTAGGGAGGAGCTGTCAACACTCATGTTTTGAACATGATAGACCAGATTCGATATCTGGAATGACATGGCATTGTGTTTCATGAACGTCTGGGCCGTAATTTGATTATGTCTTCTTTGCCCGGTTCTTATGCTGGCTTTGTATTAAATTTCTATATGCATTCGATGCAAGCCACATACGAAGAACTTCATAACATGTTACGCACGGCTGAACAAGATTTGAAGAAAGGCAACCCCATACTGTATCTCCATAGTGGAGCTGACTCTTCAAAGACTTCTGGGAAGTCAAGGAAAATAAAGATGGAGAATAATAAGAAATCAAAGAAAAACTCCAAGAATCGCAAAGGCGCAAAATTGAAAGTAGCTCGTGATCAATGTCTACAATGCAAGTGTTGGACAATTATGACCCATAACATCACTATTTATAAAAGACATTGTGTTTTTGTACAAATTAACTATGTGACAAAAGGAAATTGTTATTTTATCATAATTGTAATTTGATTACTTGGATATATATAATGATAAAAGTCTATATGGTTAAATCGGATTAATAAGATATGAGACAGTATTAATCCACGAACGATTTAATCATTAAATATCCCTAGTCGTAGTATTATCGAGACTGGACATCGATAATACGGAATAGACTAATATTACACTTGTGCGCGTTATGGAAGCTTAACGGCATAATTCTTATATATTTAGGTACTGGATACTTATGCAAGTGTAATAAGAGGTTCTGTTAGCTGTTGGACCGGGAACAGTTTCGCTCTGGATAGACCCTTCAGAATCCCATTGGTAGTATGACTATGTGTCCATGGGAATCTGAATCAGGGTAGGTGTATGTGATCTTTAACCTGAGACTTGCATCGCTATTACTTGCGACAATCAGTTTACTTTGATATTGGTAGCCTCTCACTAATTTGACTCGAATAGAATTAATCTGGGATTAATTATAAGAGAGAAAATTAATCTGGTATTAATTGCGGCAAGAATTAATCTGGGATTAAATTCGTATAGAAGAGAGAACGCGATTAATTTAGAATTAATCGATAAAATAAATATATCTGATATATTAATTGAAATTGGATTTCAATACGAAATTAAAATTGGATTTTAATTCGGGCGAACGAATTAATTTGGAATTAATTCATAAGCGACTATTGTAATAATTTTGCGAGACATAATTATTTAATTAAATTGGATTTAATTATGTCGCGATGACAAATTCATTTAATTCGAAATTAAACGAACCCGGGCCTAAGTCTAGTTGTGTGTTGGAGAAGCCAATTTAAATTTAGAATTTAAAAGTGGTGGGACCCACTTCACTTATATCAATTGTCAAAAGATTGATGGAAGTAGTTGGCCTTATTAAATGTGGCATTTACAAACACAACAACCAACTTGTGTGAAACTATTCACTCTCTCTTTGCTTCTCCCATTGCCGATTTCTACTACTCTCCAATAGAGAAATTTTGCTTCAAAAATTTCTTACAAGCTAGCACTTTTGGGGTCATTTGAGGTGATAGGGAAACTCACCCATAGAGAAAACAACAAATCTAAAGCTTGGAGCTTCATCCTACAAAGTGAAAATTTTGAATTTCACCCAATAATCAATGTAAGTCTTTCCGTAACTTACTTGTTAATTTCACACTCAAATCATGTTTAGGATCTTGGAAGCATGTCTTAGAGACTAACAATGGTATCTAGAGCCTACAAAACTTGATTTGGAAATCTAGGGTTCATAACTTTAATTTGGGTATTTTTGCTTGGAGCATGAAATTTCTAAATTGAGTGTTTGGTTGATGTTACATGATGATAACTTAGAGTTGTGCATCATTGGATTGTTAAAAATTGATTGGATCAAATTTCCCCTAAATCCTCTACCTTGGCCGAATGTACCTACAGCCCCTTTGTGCTACAGTGCACGTGCATTGTAGCGCGCGTGTTGAAATTTATTTTCTCTCGATTTTGAGCTTCCAGACTCTAATTTTTCCCCGGTTTTTTCTGTGAACTCGTAATGAAATATAATATTCTATTTTATTATTTGAAAATACACTCATTTTCAATATCCACGAGTTATATCAATTTTCGCTGCGCGGGGCACCAATCTAATATTAGGGATTCCACATCCTCCCCAAATGCTCATACATTAGCTAAATAAGCTAGTAGTAACTTGAGCACTAGATTTTGGTTGGAAGATATACTAGGAGATGTAATTTCCTTATTATCATTTATCATAATTAATGAAGATATTCATTCTCAAAAAAAAAAAAAAAAAAATGAAAAAGTAAAATTCTTAATACATTTTATTTAAAATATACAATGGATAAATCCATCTCTATACTGACAAATTCACATGACCATGCAGACAAACTTAGACCCACTCACATCCTCAGCCCACATGGATCTGAGTATGAGTTTGAAACCTACATCACATGTGACCCACAAAACAAAAACTTGCCAGCATAAAAATCAATAATTTAAAAAAAAAAAATTATACTTTTGGTGCCAACTCTTTTTTACAGTTTTATTTACTTTCACGAGACATTTTTCAAGACAAGTTGATGATATTAAGAGACATTCCTATTTCTTGTAGCTGTCTTTCCTTGTGTTTTAGGCTTTCAGACGTATCTACCTCTTTCTTGGATCTGCAAACACAGATTCCTTTTTACTGTATTATTCATTGGTCTTAATTTTATTATTATTATTATTATTATTATTATTTGGTGAGGTAATGTTTTTGATAATTATATCATAACAGTGACTTTTGTGTAAGCAGTAAGCATATTTGTAAATGGGCATCGAGTAATTGGGCCCCTTCTCCTGTTCTATTGGCTCTATTGGATGTGTTAAATGCATGAAATAAATGTTGAATGTTGATTTAATTGGATTAAAATCAAATTGGACGTTATTTTCATGTAATTGCCGTGAATGAGCATGTTGTTGGAAGACTTGATTTTGCTTCAATTTGTGTTGGACATGAATTGGAATGATAAAGCATGATTAATTAGATTAATTAATATTTTGGAAATATTAGATTAATTAATTAGTTGTGTTAATTACACTTAAATTGAATTAATGAAATATTTGGAATATTGTATTAATCTAATTTGGTTATATTTGGATTAATGGGCTTGGTTGGGCCAAGTATGACTGTGGACAATTGGGTTGGATCCAATTGGGCCTAAACCATTTCCATAGAAAGTCCAAAATATGATTTTGTGTCTTTAATAATTTAATTAGGCCTAATGGGCCAAAATTAATTTTTGGCATATGGTGATTCCTAAATGGGCCAATGCATTATGGGTTTGATCTATAATGGCCAAAAGCCCATGCCTAAAGAATTAATTAAAAACCCATTAGACCTAATAGAATTGGCATTGGATGCTAATTGGGTCTTTGAGACCCATTTGGATTGGATTTGGAATCTAAGTCTAAAAAGGCACTATAATAAGTGTAATTGTTTAATTTGGAATTAAACATGAATTAGTATTTGATACAATTTAAATTGGATTTAAAATTGTAGTTCGATATAATTCAAGAATACTTACTTTGAGTATTTATTCTTAAACGAGTTGGACTCGCGCAAATCAAATCGTTGTATGAACATTGGATGGTCATTAATTAAAGAATTAATTAATTGGATTAGATTGATTGACAACATGCTATGTGTGAATACTTGAATGTATTTGTTGAATAATGTATATCGGATAGATATTAGATGAGTGGGGCAATTTTGGAAATTGTTGTAAATATGATATTTATTTGAAATTGGACCTGCGTGTCCAACCTATCACCTCTTATTCTCATTGTATTTCTCTTCTCACCAATTCTCCTCAATGTAAATGAGGTTTCTTATAGTGTTATGTAATTGGGTATAGAAGAATGTAAAGTGCTAGCGGGAGAGAGGAGAGAGAGAGATTTGTTCTAGGAACAAATTGTATATATATCCATTCGCATATCATAATTAAATTTATCGCACCTTATTATGCTTTTAGAATGCATGTTTAAGGGTGTATGATGAGACCTAATCAAAGATAATAAATTGGTTGCCAATTTATGAAAACGCACTCACATTTAATATTAAGCGTTTCCTTCCATTGAGTGGTTCTCTCTCAAGATCCAAGATTGGCTTTGATTTGTTGGCTAAAGTCAAGATCATTGTCTATCGCGGATGTATTTGAACCATGAAAGCTTTGTTAATATCGCATGTCTTGGGCAGTTGTGACTTGTTGGCCAAAGTCAATGTCACTTTTGTACATCGACGTGGATTACGAAGCTTTCCCATTGTCAATGGGTCGCGCTTAACTGGAATTATTAAGCTTGTTGAGCCAATGCCAAGGCTTAGTTGATTAAGAGGAAACAGGTTAGGAAATATATTGGATATATGTTTTGGACTTGGAGGTCCACCTACCGGATCTAGGAATTAGATGGGATCCAATTGATCTTAGAGATATACCTAGTTACGTTTTATACAACTTATTGGCCAAAGTCAAGGTTGTGTATTATTTAACGGGATCCTAGCTCATTAGGAAACTAGGTTTCCCGAGTACTCAACGGAGGGTTAGAGGCTCGCCGAAAATTAGTGGGAGGCTAGTATTAAATTTGTAATTTCATTTAATACTTGCTAATGTGTGCTCCATTTTATTTATCGTCATTATATATATTAGTTGGACTAATATTATTTTATTGTTTTCTTTGAACAGTTAGACTGTACTCCATACTACTCCATTTGTAGTTGGTTATATAGTTGGACTATAGTAACCATTGCATTTGAGTGTACCCGAAATCATTGATTGGATAATTGGACTATAACAATCAAGATGGCTAGATAGATAAGCATTAGGGACATAATCATAGGCGAGAATGTCTTTAACGACATAAATTTTCCAGATTGGGAAATGAATCTCAGGATAGTCCTGGAAGCTGAGAAGTTACTCTATGTAATAGAGAGACCTCTCAAGCCTGAGCCCGGACTTGAGCAGCCAGTAGAGCATGAGTTTTGGAAGACTCATCGTGATGATAAATTTACTGCTCAATCTGTTATGCTTGCTGCAATGACTCATAAGTTTCGTCGTCAGAACAAAGGATTGGATCCTTATAACATGATGTTGAAGCTGAAGGATATTCATAGATCTAATCTTAGATCTCAGAAGTATGATTTGCAGAAGAAGCTCTTTCGCTCGCATATGTCAGAGGGTAAATCTGTCTAACACTACGTGTCGTAGATGATTGCTGACATCGAACAACTAGGTCAGCTGGGCATTACATTCGAGGCCGAGACTTCCATAGATTTGATCTTACAGTCTCTTCCCGACTGCTGGGGCGGGTTCATCATGAACTATAATATGATGAACCAAGAGAAAACCCTTGGATAGTTAATGGCTATACTGAAAGAGGAAGAGCCAGAGCTTCTGAAAGGTAAGAAGCGCGGGGCACATCTTACTTCGACATCCCAGAAGGCCAAGGCTTGGCCGGAGGCTTCTGGGGGTGTGAAGAAGAAAAAGAAAAAAAGGCAAGGGTAAATCGTCACAGTCTTATAGGAAGACAAATGATAAATCCCAAGACGTCTGCCTACATTGTGGCAAACGGGGTCACTGGTAGCGTGACTGCCGTAAGTACCAGACAGACTTGAAGGAAGCGAAGGCGGGCAAGGCTCCGACTTCATGTATGTTTGTTATTAAAATAAACATGTCCACTATTAGTTTTAAAAATTAGATTTTTGATACTGGAGATGTGTAGGATTTGCAGATTAGTAGGAGACTGGCTTCAGGTGAGATCGACATGCGAGTCGGAAATTGGACGAGAGTCGCCGTTTTGGCCGTTGGCACTTATGTTTTGAATCTGCCCTTGAGGCATGTACTTACATTAGGCGACTATTATTATGTACCTAGTTTGACTATGAGTATAATCTCTGTATCTAGTTTAACCCAATACGGGTATACCTTTGTATTCCGGAACACTGAGTGTTTTGTTTATAAAGATGATATTGAGATATGTACAGTAGATGTAAATAATGGTATTTATATTTTGAATATAAACGAATCTCAAACATATAACATGACAAACAAAAGGCTCAAATTTAGTAACACATATGAGACTTATTTATGACATTATCGTCTGTGACACATTAACAAGACTCATATATCCACTCTTTCGAAGAATGGATACTTGGACGGATTTGATCCTAATTCATATGATGTCTGCGAATCTTGTTTGTTAGGCAAAATGCCTAAAACACCTTTTAGTGGTAATAGTGTACGTGCCACCAAGCTGTTAGCTCTCGTTCATAATGACGTATGCGGGCCCATGTCTAGCCAGGCTAGAGGTGGATACGAATACTTTGTAACCTTTACGGATGATGCATCGCGTTATGGTTATGTGTATCTTATGAAACACAAGTCAGAAACTTTTGAGAAATTCAAAGAGTTTCGACACAAAGTAGAAAAACTGACTGACAAAAGTATTAAAACATTATGGTCAGACCGTGGTGGAGAATACTTAAGCAATGAGTTTCAAAATTACTTGAAAGAATATGGTATTCTTTCACATTGGACTCCTCCCGGAACACCTCAATTGAACGGTGTGTCCGAACAGAGAAACCGAACTTTGTTGGACATGGTAAGGTCAATGATGAGTCGCACGGAGCTACCGATTTCCTTCTGGGGATACGTATTAAACAGTGCAATACTTATCCGTCAAAGTCTGTTGGACAGACTCCATATGAAATATGGACAGGAAAGAAACCGGGTTTCTCATTCATGAAGATTTGGGGATGCTGGGCATATGTTAAACATTTGGATGGTACCAAACTAGAACCCAAATCGGATAAGTGCGTATTTGTAGGATATCCTAGGGAAACCAAATGATATTACTTCTACAACCCACAAGAGAATAAAATATTTGTTGCTTTTCATGCAGTTTTCCTAGAAAATGAATTCATAAATACAGTGGAAAGTGGGAGGAAAGTATAACTCGATGAAAATTGGAGTGATACTGTTCCTGGCACTGACCCCCTCACGGAACATGAACGGTCCATCAAGGATGAGACTGTTCCACAATCTTCTAATACACAAGAACCACGTAAGTTGGAGAGAGTTAGAAAATACCCTGAGAGGTATGGGTTTCTGATCTCACCTCAGTAGACATTAATCTCATTGAGGAAGATGAACCGACTACGTATGAGGAAGCGATACAAGGTATCTACTCCGCTTTATGGAAAAAAACCATGAAGTCCGAAATGGATTCCATGTATACCAACCAAGTTTGGACACTGGTTGATGTACCATAAGGTATTAAGCCTATTGGTTGTAAATGGGTCTTCAAAAGGAAGACAGACATGGATGGCAACATACAAACGTACAAAGCTAGAGTTGTAGCTAAAGGTTATCGTCAACGACATGGTGTCGATTACGACGAAACTTTTTCACTCGTTGCCATGATTAAATCCATTCAGATAATTGATGAGTGGTAAATATATCACTATTTTCCACTCATTTGACCTAATATTTTGTATAGATTCTTGAGTTTTGTGAATGTTTTGATGTGTTTTGTGTTATTTTGTAGATAAATAAAGTTTCAGGACTATTTGGAGGTGATTTGGGGCCAAAATAGTGAAAAACGGACAAAAAATGTAAAACTGTAATTTCGGAGTCGCGACCGCTAATTTGCGCCAGAACATGCTAACGTGCACCAGGACACGTGTCACAATCTGAGAAGTTTTATCTTGCTAACGTGCGCCGGACACGTGTCACCATCACATGCTGCCGACAATCCACATCGCCACGTCAGCACAATTATTGAGTTAATCATCCAAAATGCACGTCAGCAGATAAGAGAATCGAAGCAACCAAGCAGCGCATGCCACGTGGCGCGTCGCAACGTGCCAAGGTTGTCGCGTTGCGACGCCCCCCACATTATGATGTCTATAAATTGAGCCAAATTTTCTAATTCAAATCATACTCTCTTCTGAATTCTTTCCTAAGGATTTTAAGAAGTTTGTATCTTGTTTGTTTATTTTCAGTTCTGTAATTAATTTATTTTACTTTTACGCAACGTACTTTCTTTTCTTTACTTTTCAGTCTTTACTTTCTGCAATTTACTTTTACGCACAGTACTTTCCTTTCTTTACTTTTCAGCAATTTACTTTTCAGTAATGAGGAGGTAACTCCCTATTGCTGAGGTAAAAGGTAAAACTTTTATTACTAATATTCAAATTAATCTCCCTTAATTATAATATAATAACTATTTAAAACTTGACTTAATGAGGATACCGCTATATTGGCCGGTTGGTAATTATTGAAATTGGTTTTAACCTGACTAAACTGGATACTGCCTGATTGGTCGGTCGGTAATAATTATTAATTTGACTTAATCTGGATACCACCTATATGGCTGACTGGTGCGTAATCACATGCGTATAACGCAAACGCACGTATCGTTCAAGTAGTATAAAAAGTATCGATCCCACGATGACTTAATACCTAATCTATTAATTTTATGAGGTCAAATGATTACTAGTATCTAACAGGTTGATTGATTGATTTGAAATGGTGATGATTTTGAATTTAAAAACAAGTAAATAAAGTAAATAAAATTGCGCGAAAGTAGGTTTAAGAAAATTCAATATTAGAAAACTATCTAGGGTTGTGAATCTTCCAATATCATTTTAAAGATGAAGTGGTTATTTCATTTTTGTGTAATATATCGGTTTACTAACCTGGAACACTAAATTATGCGAAAGCCTCTGTCGATGGTTAGACGCAAATACCCAGTATAACCCAATTGAACCATATGTCTATGTCAACCAAATTACCTGGATTCATTAAGTTTAAGTTCCAATTATGGCTACCCCCGCCCGACATGTATATGTCTATCATGTAAGGAAATCTATTAAAGGGTTATCTATCCTCAAGGAAGATCGTGGGCTATTAAGTCTAAGGCTGAAACCTAAAATTCATTTGTTAAGTTTATTTTAGATTTACGAGATCAATCTTATTAGTGGCTAATTAACAAGATGCATTAAGCTTAAGACTTAATAAGTAAACCTTTAAATTACCCAAACTATAAAATAACCCCTTATAAACCGGTGATGTTAGAATTCATCACAACCCCAGATAACTAACTTAGTTACGACACATAACTAGGGCTAGTAAAAACTTAAATAAAATAAAAGACATAAAGTAAAATGCTGAAAATTAAATTGCTGAAAAGTAAATGACGGAAAGTAAATGATGAAATTAAATACTGAAAATTAAATGCTGAAAGTAAATGCTGAAAGTAAATTGCTGAAAAGTAAATGCTGAAAATAAATTGCTGAAAGTAAATTGCTGAAAAGTAAATGCTGAAAGTAAATTGCTGAAAAGTAAATAAAGTAAAAATACAATAAAAGAAAATGCTGAGGTAAAAAGATCCAATTTTATTACTTCTATTTTAGATATCTCCCTTAATATAATATATTAACTTTGCATGATAATTACCAACCAGCCACATATGCGGTATCCAGATTGAGTCAAATTAATAATTAATTACCAACTGACCAATCAGGCGGTGTCAAGTTTAGTCAGGTTAAAACCAATTTAAATAATTACCAACCGACCAATATGGCGGTATCCTCGTTAAGTCGGGTTTTAACTAGTTTATATATTATAATTAAGGGAGATTAATCTAAATATTAGTAATAAAAGTTTTACCTTTTACTCCAGCAAATGGGAGTTACCTCCTCATTACTGAAAAGTAAAAACTGAAAATTAAAGAAAGAAAATTATTGTGCGTAAAAGTAAATTGCGGAAAGTAAAAACTGAAAAGTAAAGAAAAGAAAGTGCGAAAGCAGAAATTAATTACTGAAAGCTGTAAATAAACAAACAAGATACAATCTTCTTAGTATTCTTAAGGAATTCCTTAGAATAAAGTATGAATTTAGAAATGAAATGGCTTGGTATTTATAGGCAAAATTTTACCTCCATCAAATCATCCACCAAATCCATTATTAATTGCTCCACCAAATCCATTATTAATTGCTCCACTAATTGCTTATCATGTTTGGTGGTGATTTGATAATTTTTATTATTTATTTATTAATTTATTTTTTTGCTTTGAAAATGATTGAAAATGACTTTAATAATTACACACAACACACTTCTGGATGTTTCATCCATTTCGGACATAAAATATTCAGAATTCGAAATTATTTTGTCTTCAAAAGTTGTAGATCTTTGAGTCTTCTTTAATCTGGAACTTGAATCAGCACAATCCGATATCGGAGTAAAAAGTTATGCCTAAATTACGACAGATACGCAAAACTGGAATTTCCAAAACCGCACTTCGTTAAAACGCCCTTTCAAGTTTCCAATCTCCAAAATTAATATGTCAAGTCCAATTTTTGCCCTTATTTGACCCACATTTCGTCCTAAATGATTTCATTGTGTCCCAATATTATTTTATCTGTAAAATAAACTAAAACACATCAAAACGTTCATCAAACCCGAGAAACTAAAATATTAAGTAAAAGGGGCGGTAAATATTGATATATTTTCCGCTCATCAATGGCTGGTTGGTAATTATCATGCAAAGTAAATATATTATATTAACTTTGATATCTAAAACAAAAGTAATAAAAGTTGATCCTTTTACCTCAGCATTTTCTTTTATTGTACTTTTATTTTATTTATTTTTCAGCATTTACTTTCCAGCTTTTACTTTTAAGCATTTAATTTTCAATATTTACTTTTTAGCATTTAATTTCCGTCATTTACTTTTAAGTATTTAATTTCCAGCAATTTACTTTATGTCTTTTATTTTATTTAATCTTTTACCAGTCCTAAATATGTGTCGTAACTAAGTCAGTTATATAGGGTTGTGATGAAGTCCAATATCACCGATTTATAAGGGGTTAATTTACAGTTTGGGTATTATAAAGGTTTATTTATTGAGTCTTAAGCTTAATGCTTCTTGTTAACTGGCCATTAATAAGATTGATTTGGTAAACTTAAAATGAACTTGGAAAATGGATTTTAGGTTTAAACCCTAGACTCAATAGCCCACGATATTCCTTGATGATAGATAACCCTTTAATAGATTTCCTTACAGGATAGGAATATACCTGTCGGGCGGGGGTAGCCATAATTGGAACTTAATCTTAAAAAATTCAGGTAACTTGGTTGACATAGGAATATGATTAATTAAGTTACACTAGGTATTTGTATCTGACCATCGGAAAAGGCTTTTGCATAATTTCGAGTTCCAATTTAATAAACTGATATATTACACAAACGTAAAATAACCAATTCATCTTTTAAAAAGATAATGGAAAGATTCACAACCCTAAATAGTTTTATAAATTTGAATTTTCTTCAATCTATTTTCGAGCAATTTTATTTACTTGTTTTAATTTATAAAGTCACCACCCAATCAAACAATCAATCCATTAGATACTTGTAAACATTTAACTTCATAAATTGATAACAAAAAGGTTTTAAGTCATCGTGGGATCGATACTTTTTATACTACTTGAACGATACGTGCGCTTGCATTATACGCGTTTGATTACACTACATGAGATGAACCAGAAGCTTTGAAGTCCGACCGCTTGACCCAGAAATTGAAAGAACCATCAGACAGTTGAGAAGGGAAAGACAAGAAGGACAAGAAGCATTAGTCAACATGGAACCTGAACCTTTGGAGGTTGCACCACCAATTCCCATTCGAGACAGAACCATTCCAGTGGTTGACGGCCTCATTTCTTGTATTTTGCTTCCTCCCTTACCAGCAAATGCATGTGACATCAAAACATACATTCAGATGATACAACAGTTAGTTCGATTGGGGGGAATGCAACTGAAGATCCTAATGCCCACATCAGCAACTTCCTGGAAGTTTGCGGTACTTTCAACTACAACCGAGCAGCTAAAGAAGCAATGAGACTGTGAGTTTTTCCATATTCCTTGAAAGAAAGAGCTAAGGCTTGGCTACATTCACTACCAGCAGGTTCCATCACAACTTGGAACACTCTAGCCACAAAATTCCTTGCAAAGTACTTTCCACCAGCCAGAACTGCAAAGCTAAGGAATGACATTACATCTTTTGTGCAACAAGACTCAAAATCCCTCTGCGAAGCTTGGGAAAGGTTCAAGGATTTACTCCAGAAATGTCCTCACCATGAGATTGCAAAATGGCTACAAGTCCAAAACTTATACAATGGACTTTCTGGAATAATGAGAACCACAATTGATGCTGTTGCTGGAGGAGCTTTAATGGAAAAATGAGAAGATCAAGCCTAGGACCTAATTGAAGAAATGGCTAACAATAATTCTCTATTGCCAACAAAAAGGAGTTTGTTCCAACGAATTGCTGGAATTTATGAAGTTGGAGCCAATACAGCAGTAAATGCCAAGCTGGATATGATTTGCAAGAATCTAGAAACTCTTAACATGAAGGTTAATGGTGGATCCACAAGTTCACCATATGGAGGAGCACCAGAGTCAGAATCTTTCAACCAACATAAAGAAACGGTGATTTATGTCAACAATTTCAACAGACAGGGGAATAATCCATATTCCAACACCTACAACCCAGGGTAGAGGAATCATCCCAATTTCGCATGGAGCAATAATTCAGGGCAAATGAACAATTCACCACCCAGATTCCAACAGCAGAACAAAGGCCAGAAGTATGACAAAGAAACAGGAATAACAGAAGTGCTGACCCACTTGAAAAAGATAGAAGCGAAACACGACTCTCAAGCAGCTAGATATGATGCTTTGTTTCAATCCCAAACAGTATTAATTCAAAGTCAATCTGCTTCTATTAAAGCACTAGAGAATCAAATTGGACCACTGGCCAATGCTCAGAGTTACAGACCGCCAGGATATCTTCCCAGCAACATATAACCAAATCCAAGGAACATGGGAAATGAGCAATGTCATGCCATCATGTTAAAAAGCGGTACTGAAATCAACAAAGATGTTAGAGTCAAAACATCATGTGAGGAAGTTCTAAAAGAAATCAGCGAAGCAGTTCCATAGATGGAGGAAAAAGAAGCAAAGGAAAAAGATCAAGAAATGATCACTTTACCTCCACCTTTTCCACACCGTCTTCAGAGGAATAAACTAGACAAGCAGTTTTCTCGATTCCTAGAGATCTTCAAAAAGCTGTATATCAACATTCCATTTGTAGAAGCGTTGGAACAAATGCCCAGCTATGCCAAATTCATGAAAGACATTCTTTCACGAAATTGAAGATTGGGAGATTACGAGACAATAACATTAACAGAAGAATACAACGCTATCATCCAGAGGAAGCTTCCCCCAAAGTTGAAATATCCTGGCAGTTTTATTGTTCCTTGCACCATAGGAGAACATGACTTCAGTAAGGCTTTGTGTGATTTAGGTGCAAGTGTTAACTTGATGTCTTTTTCTATTTACAGGAAACTGCAGATTGGAGAAACAATGTCCACCCCAGTCTCTCTACAACTTGCTGATATAACGCTCGTATTTCCGAGAGGTGTAGTTGAAGATGTGCTGTCAAGGTTGATAAATTTATTTTCCCAGCAGATTTTATTATCCTTGATATGTAGGAAGACGAAGACGTGTCAATCATCCTCGGGAGACCATTCTTGGCTACAGGTCGAACCATTATTGGTGTACAAAAAGGAGAACTAACCATGAGGGTATATGACCAAGAAGTAACATTTAATGTTTTCAAAGCCATGAGTATCCCGAATGATGAGAATGAGGAATGTTTCAGACTTGATGTGATAAATAGTACCATCCAGACCTGCGATGCAATGCAAAGTTCTACTGACAAACTTAAAGCATGTCATTTGCTTGTGGAGCCTGAAGATAAAGCATATTGCGTACTGAAGAAGCCTATTCTTGCACTACAAGCAATAGAAGAGAAACAGTTCCACCAGCTCAACGAATTGGAGGATTTTCATATTCAGCATTTTGAGAATGCCAAATTATACAAAGAAAAGGCCAGAAAGAAACATGATGAGAAGTTAGTGCGCATTCAACTGGAACCATGGCAGAAGGTATTGTTAAATAAATCTAGGTTGAAACTCTTCCCATGGAAGCCAAAATCACGGTGGTCAGGTCCATTCTTAATCACCAAAGTTTTATCATATAGAGCCGTTGAGATACATGATCCCAACTCCAACAAAACATTCAAGGTTAAGAACAAGCGTGTCAAGCACTACTGGAGAGAATCAATTGAGCGACAAAAAGAAAGTGTCACACTTTCAGATCCAGCCTAATGTTCGGGAAACCATGTTTAGCTGATGACTTTAAACTTAGCGCTAGCTGGAAGGCAACCCATGCAACTCGTGTATATATTATGATTTGGTGTGTTTTATTTTTATGTGTTTAATTTGTGTAGGTAAAATCACATTTCAGGATGGAAGATGCTCTCACAAATCTTCACAAGCAATTTCCTTCTCTCCCTCAAAATTCTCTGATGAAAGTCTACAAAGGTCGCTTGGAAAAAATGAGACTACTGATGAACAAAGGTATTCCTAATGACATTCGTTGGATTATTGAAGCACGAATCCAATTAGCAGGTGAGTTTTCTGACTCTTTTATTTCACATCTGCCTGGTTTAGGAAGAAGCACATATGCTAAAAAGAGAAGAGCTAAAAGAATGGGTGTTTGCTATAAATGTGCTCGCATGACATGTAATACTCGTTGTCGTTCTTTAGGAATAGTGTCTGATAACCGCGAAGATAAGATTAAATTCATTAGGGATGGCTTGAGTAAGAAGTCTTTGGATGACATATCTAAGACTCTTGAGACGCATCCCAATAGATATGTGTATCATGAAATTCATATATTATATGCACAATTCCGTAGAGAAAGACAACAATATAGTCTCGGGAATCTGACTTAAAAAGACCCTATTTGCCAATTTATAAGAAAATTGGATGGGAAGCTTGTCCCTGACTCATAGACGTCAATCAAGCTGTTACTTTCTTGTAAATATTATATTTCTTTGTCTTTTCCTAATAATTGTGATTTGTTTTATTGTTTTATTTTATTTTCTCCAACAAGATCCAGACCTTTTGACCTTTCACGATTTACTATTTTGCTACTAATCTTCATTTGGAAGATACTAGTGCTATTATTACTCACCCTTTTTCAGGTATTATAAATTCAACTCATCATTGCATTTTTGAAAGCATCCAGAGCTGGGAAAGAAATACATAAAAATGGAAGCTACTTCAAAAAGAAGAGTTGAAAACATCTGTGTTTTTTGCGATACTAGTGTTGGTACTAAGCCACAATACATAGAGGTAGCACAAGAATTGGGTCGAGTCTTAGCTGAAAGGAATATGCACTTGGTATATGGCGGTAAACCAATTGGACTGTTCAACGCAGATGGATTTTATGATTTTCTTTGTGTATTTCTTGATGATGTCCGGAGAAATGGATTCGTTTCAAAACCTTTAAAATAACTCCTCTTCACTACCAGAACTGCACCTGATTTAATTGACCAAATCTTAGCTTTTGAACCACAAATTGACCCTATCCTTTCCAAGATAAACTGGTCCGATAATGATCGTAGTAAAAAACGTCGGATAAATTGGATCTTAACCTTTAATTTCTTTGTAGATGTAGAATTTCAGCTAACCAGGTACTATCTTCTAAACTCATCTTCTACTTTTTACGACATTGGGGACAATGTCTCATTTAGGTTTGGGGGTGGAATAGTTGACTAATATCTTGTTTTTATTATGTTATTTTTATTTTTAGTCCAAAAGTTTTGAAAAAATTCAAAAAAAATTAAATTTTTTACAAAAATAAAAAAAAATATTTTGTGTTTTTAATTTGATTAATCAGGTGAATTTGGTGTGAAATAGCTGTGTAAGGAATTTCCACTCCTGAGACGTATCTCAACCTATTTCGGAACACGTTAATTTTTGTTTATTTCCTTTTGAATTATTTAATTTGTGAATTCTCCATAAAATTGACTAAAAAGAATCTTCATATGCTCAGTTGACAGGTATTATCAACATACATGGTAACATATGAACATGAGATGTAATTGAAAAGTTTGTAATATTCAGTGCTCTAGTTTAATTGGAGGAAGCATTTATAAAAAAATGATGGGAAAAAAAACGTCTGAGATCCGAGTTATTAAGTCTGTTGGGGTGTTTTAACACCTGGTGCCCTAAAACCAACTGGTTTGGGAGCCACTGGCCCAAAGCTTGCTACATGGACCAACGATGTTGTAATATATATATATATATATATATATATATATATATCTAAAGTCTGAGTAATTAAGTCCGTAGGGGTGTCTTAACACCTAGTGCCCTAAAGCCAACTGGTTTGGGAGTCACTGGCCTAAAGCTCGTTACATAGATGTAAGATATTGTATATAAATAAAAAAAATCATCAGAAAAATCAGAAAAATATTCCATTGCTTAAAAAAGGTGTGAATTCTGATATAACTTTAGCACAAAAATATTACTCTCTTCTCAACTGCACTTGTGACTATTATGGGCAAAAAAAGTTGATTAATACCTTGTTGGTTGTGTGTATAGAGAATGGTAAAAATAAACGGAGAATTTACTTATTCGGTAATTTAGAAAGAAAGATAACAACTCTTAACTTGGATTAGAAGTTTCACATGTTTAGTCATTAACTTCTTTTTTCTCTTTTCTCTTGTCTTTTTGCTTTTGTGTGCATTAGTTTTACTTTCTTTTTACTTTTATCAAATGTTTGTGGGTATCATTGTTGTAAGCCCTCACGAGACTACAACTCGTCCACTAGGGACACCTAGAGGTTTAAAGGCTTTTTGCATACGCTAAATGCAACCGTGGTCCCTACGAAAGTGGCTTTGTTTAATTTTTATTTTAAAGATGTTTATGTTATTTTGATGTTTTGCTCGAGGACTAGCAAAATGTTAGGTTTGTGGGTGTGATGAGTGGTAAATATATCACTATTTTCCACTCATTTGAACTAATATTTTGTATAGATTCTTGAGTTTTGTGAATGTTTTGATGTGTTTTGTGTTATTTTGTAGATAAATAAAGTTTCAGGACTATTTGGAGGTGATTTGGGGCCAAAATAGTGAAAAACGGACAAAAAGGGGCAAAACTGTAACGTGCGTCGGAACATGCTAACATTCACCGGGACACGTGTCACAGTCTGAGAAGTTTGATCTTGCTAACGTGCGCCGATCTTACTAGCGTGCGCCGATCTTGCTAACGTGCACCGCTAACATGCGCTGATTGGTATCTTGATATTTTTTTTTACAAAAATAAAAAAAAATATTTTGTGTTTTTAATTTGATTAATCAGGTGAATTTGGTGTGAAATAGCTGTGTAAGGAATTTCCACTCCTGAGACATATCTCAACCTATTTCGGAACACGTTAATTTTGTTTATTTCCTTTTGAATTATTTAATTTGTGAATTCTCCATAAAATTGACTAAAAAGAATCTTCATATGCTCAGTTGACAGGTATTATCAACATACATGGTAACATACGAACATGAGATGTAATTGAAAAGTTTGTAATATTCAGTGCTCTAGTTTAATTGGAGGAAGCATTTATAAAAAAATGATGGGAAAAAAAACGTCTGAGATCCGAGTTATTAAGTCTGTTGGGGTGTTTTAACACCTGGTGCCCTAAAACCAACTGGTTTGGGAGCCACTGGCCCAAAGCTTGCTACATGGACCAACGATGTTGTAATATATATATATATATATATATATATATATATATATATATATATATTATATATATATATATATATATCTAAAGTCTGAGTAATTAAGTCCGTAGGGGTGTCTTAACACCTAGTGCCCTAAAGCCAACTGGTTTGGGAGTCACTGGCCTAAAGCTCGTTACATAGATGTAAGATATTGTATATAAATAAAAAAAATCATCAGAAAAATCAGAAAAATATTCCATTGCTTAAAAAAGGTGTGAATTCTGATATAACTTTAGCACAAAAATATTACTCTCTTCTCAACTGCACTTGTGACTATTATGGGCAAAAAAAGTTGATTAATACCTTGTTGGTTGTGTGTATAGAGAATGGTAAAAATAAACGGAGAATTTACTTATTCGGTAATTTAGAAAGAAAGATAACAACTCTTAACTTGGATTAGAAGTTTCACATGTTTAGTCATTAACTTCTTTTTTCTCTTTTCTCTTGTCTTTTTGCTTTTGTGTGCATTAGTTTTACTTTCTTTTTACTTTTATCAAATGTTTGTGGGTATCATTGTTGTAAGCCCTCACGAGACTACAACTCGTCCACTAGGGACACCTAGAGGTTTAAAGGCTTTTTGCATACGCTAAATGCAACCGTGGTCCCTACGAAAGTGGCTTTGTTTAATTTTTATTTTAAAGATGTTTATGTTATTTTGATGTTTTGCTCGAGGACTAGCAAAATGTTAGGTTTGTGGGTGTGATGAGTGGTAAATATATCACTATTTTCCACTCATTTGAACTAATATTTTGTATAGATTCTTGAGTTTTGTGAATGTTTTGATGTGTTTTGTGTTATTTTGTAGATAAATAAAGTTTCAGGACTATTTGGAGGTGATTTGGGGCCAAAATAGTGAAAAACGGACAAAAAGGGGCAAAACTGTAACGTGCGTCGGAACATGCTAACATTCACCGGGACACGTGTCACAGTCTGAGAAGTTTGATCTTGCTAACGTGCGCCGATCTTACTAGCGTGCGCCGATCTTGCTAACGTGCACCGCTAACATGCGCTGATTGGTATCTTGATATTTTTTTTTACAAAAATAAAAAAAATATTTTGTGTTTTTAATTTGATTAATCAGGTGAATTTGGTGTGAAATAGCTGTGTAAGGAATTTCCACTCCTGAGACATATCTCAACCTATTTCGGAACACGTTAATTTTGTTTATTTCCTTTTGAATTATTTAATTTGTGAATTCTCCATAAAATTGACTAAAAAGAATCTTCATATGCTCAGTTGACAGGTATTATCAACATACATGGTAACATACGAACATGAGATGTAATTGAAAAGTTGTAATATTCAGTGCTCTAGTTTAATTGGAGGAAGCATTTATAAAAAAATGATGGGAAAAAAAACGTCTGAGATCCGAGTTATTAAGTCTGTTGGGGTGTTTTAACACCTGGTGCCCTAAAACCAACTGGTTTGGGAGCCACTGGCCCAAAGCTTGCTACATGGACCAACGATGTTGTAATATATATATATATATATATATATATTATATATATATATATATATAATATATATATATATATATAAAGTCTGAGTAATTAAGTCCGTAGGGGTGTCTTAACACCTAGTGCCCTAAAGCCAACTGGTTTGGGAGTCACTGGCCTAAAGCTCGTTACATAGATGTAAGATATTGTATATAAATAAAAAAAATCATCTGAAAAATCAGAAAAATATTCCATTGCTTAAAAAAGGTGTGAATTCTGATATAACTTTAGCACAAAAATATTACTCTCTTCTGAACTGCACTTGTGACTATTATGGGCAAAAAAGTTGATTAATACCTTGTTGGTTGTGTGTATAGAGAATGGTAAAAATAATCGGAGAATTTACTTATTCGGTAATTTAGAAAGAAAGATAACAACTCTTAACTTGGATTAGAAGTTTCACATGTTTAGTCATTAACTTCTTTTTTCTCTTTTCTCTTGTCTTTTTGCTTTTGTGTGCATTAGTTTTACTTTTTTTTTTACTTTTATCAAATGTTTGTGGGTATCATTGTTGTAAGCCCTCACGAGACTACAACTCGTCCACTAGGGACACCTAGAGGTTTAAAGGCTTTTTGCATACGCTAAATGCAACCGTGATCCCTACGAAAGTGGCTTTGTTTAATTTTTATTTTAAAGATGTTTATGTTATTTTGATGTTTTGCTCGAGGACTAGCAAAATGTTAGGTTTGTGGGTGTGATGAGTGGTAAATATATCACTATTTTCCACTCATTTGAACTAATATTTTGTATAGATTCTTGAGTTTTGTGAATGTTTTGATGTGTTTTGTGTTATTTTGTAGATAAATAAAGTTTCAGGACTCTTTGGAGGTGATTTGGGGCCAAAATAGTGAAAAACGGACAAAAAAGGGCAAAACTGTAACGTGCGTCGGAACATGCTAACATTCACCGGGACACGTGTCACAATCTGAGAAGTTTGATCTTGCTAACGTGCGCCGATCTTACTAACGTGCGCCGATCTTGCTAACGTGCACCGCTAACGTGCGCCGGACACGTGTCACCATCGCATGCTGCCGACAATCCACATCGTCACGTCATCGCCACATCAGCACAATTATTGAGTTAATCATCCAAAATGCCACGTTAATAGATAAGAGAATCGAAGCAACCAATCAGCGCATGCCAGATGGCGCGTCGCGACGCGCCAAGGTTGTTGCGTCGCGACACGCCCCACCTTGTGATGTCTATAAATTGAACCGAATTTTCTGATTCAAATCATACTCTCTTCTGAATTCTTTCTTAAGGATTTTAAGAAGTTTGTATGTTGTTTCTTTATTTTCAGTTCTGTAATTAATTTATTTTACTGTTACGCAACGTACTTTCTTTTCTTTACTTTTCAGTCTTTACTTTCTGCAATTTACTTTTACTTGACCGTCGTAAACACACATGTATAACGCAAGCACACGTATCGTTCAAGTAGTATAAAAATATCGATCCCACGATGACTTAATTCCTACTGTTGTTACTAATTATTGATACTATTTATTTACAAGTATCTAATTATAGGGAGAAGATAATGATTGCTTTTGGTTGGTTGAATGTGGTTTTGCTAAATAAAATAAAAACAGACTCAAAAGAAAATACTAAGGAAAAATAAAAGAAAAGACTCAAGGATCTAGGGCCGTGATTCCACACAATATTATTATAAAGATGAATTGATTCTGTTATATATATGTGTAATGAATCAGTTTGCTAACCTGAAACACGAAATTATGCAAAAGCCTCTGTCGATGGTCAGACTCAAATACCCAATATAACCCAATTGAACCATATGTCTATGTCAACCAAATTACCTGGATTCATTAAGATCAAGTTCCAATTGTGGCTACCCCCGCTCGACAGGTATATGTCTATCCTGTAAGGAATCTATTAAAGGGTTATCTATCCTCAAGGAAGATCGTGGGCTATTGAATCTAAGGCTGAAACCTAAAATCCCTATGTCTAGTTCATTTTAAGTTTACCACATCAATCTTATTGGTGATCAAACAACAAGAAGCATTAAACTTAAGACTCAATAAACAAACTAAAGAATTACCCATAAAAAGAAAATCAATTATTAAGTATGGATATTGTGTTTCATCACTTCCCTAGAATAAAAATAAAATGCTGGGGGTTAGAGGATCCACATTTAATATTTCATATCTAGGAATCTCACTTATTATAAAATATAAATTATTTTCCGTTCTGCTTTCTCAGGAATTAATAATGTTAAACATTTAAAACCAGCCATATAGGCGGTAATCCATTTAGTCCAATTACACCAGCCATATAGGCGGTAATTATCTGTCACATAAAGACCAGCCATATGGGCGGTAAAGTAATTTATATTTAGACCGACCATATAGGCGGTAATAAAGTCTTCCATTAATTAATTCGGTTAAATTATAATTTATAAATTATAATTAAGTGAGATTTACCTAGATAATTATATTAAAGGTTTCACCTTTTACCCCAGCGGAAATTTAACTACAAAATATAAAGTAAATAAATAAAATGTTGTAAGAAAAACTAAAAATAAAAATACATAATTTTAATATTACAATAATTTACAAAACTAGATGCTTCCTATGAAATCAGGGAAAAAATCCCAAGGAAAGCACACCAAATGAGGTGCTGAAAGCCTCAATTTATAGGCAAAATTTCGGGTCAGCGTCGCGACGCCAACTTCCTTCTTGCGTCGCAACGCTGGCTTTGTTGACTTGGTCCACGCGGCTTGACTTGTTGACCGTTGATGCGGATTTCGTCGGCCCAATAGGATTTCGACACGTGGCAAGCAGTAAGATTGGTCCAATGATAGCTTGACACGTAGCAGAATGTGATTCATGGATGATTTGGTCCAATCAGAAGATGACACGTGTCACGCAGAGTGTCGGCACCATAGGTTTGTGACACGTGTCCCGACGCATGTTAGCAGATCCTATGTGATGATGACACGTGGCACGGCGGACGTTAGCAAGTCAATTTTCTCAGATTTTGACACGTGGACCCGGCGCACGTTAGCATGCTGCTGCGCATGTTAGGCGTCGCGATGCAGGAAGCTTGCGCGTCGCGACTCGGACAAATTACAAAAATACCATTTTCGTCATTTTTCACTGTTTTGGCTCTAAATTGCTTCCAATGCTTTCCAAACTTTATTTATCTGTAAAATAACAATAAAACACATCAAAATGTTCACAAAACCCGAGAAACTATACAAAATATTAGGTCAAATAAGTGGGAAATAATGATATAATTACCACTCATCATTACACACAGTACTTTCCTTTCTTTATTTTTCAGCAATTTACTTTTCAGTAATGAGGAGGTAACTCCCCCTTGCTGGGGTAAAAGGTAAAACTTTTATTACTAATATTTAGATTAATCTCCCTTAATTATAATATAATAAATATTTAAAACCTGACTTAATGAGGATACCGCTATATTGACCGGTTTGAAATTATTGAAATTGGTTTTAACCTGACTAAACTGGATACCGCCTGATTGTTCGATTGGTAATTAATTATTAATTTGACTTAATCTGGATACCGCCTATATGGCTGATTGGTAATTATCATGCAAAGTTAATATATTATATTAAGGGAGATATCTAAAATAGAAGTAATAAAAGTTGATCATTTTACCTCAGCATTTTCTTTTACTGTATTTTTATTTTATTTATTTTTCAGCATTTACTTTCCAGCATTTAATTTTCAATATTTAATTTTCAGCATTTACTTTCTATCATTTACTTTTAAGTATTTAATTTCCAGCAATTTACTTTATGTCTTTTATTTTATTTAAGCTTTTACCAGTCCTAAATCTGTGTCGTAACTAAGTCAGTTATCTGGGGTTGTGATGAAGTCCAATATCACCGATTTATAAGGAGTTACTTTACAGTTTGGGTAATATAAAAGTTTATTTATTGAGTCTTAAGCTTAATGCTTCTTGTTAACTGGCCATTAATAAGATTGATTTGGTAAACTTAAAATGAACTTGGAAAATGGATTTTAGGTTTAAACCCTAGACTCAATAGCCCACGATCTTCCTTGATGATAGATAACCCTTTAATAGATTTCCTTACAGGATAGGAAAATACCTGTCGGGCGGGGATAGCCATAATTGGAACTTAATCTTAAAGAATTCTGGTAACTTGGTTGACATAGGAATATGATTAATTAAGTTACACTGGGTATTTATATATGACCATCAGAAGAGGCTTTTGCATAATTTTGAGTTCCAGGTTAATAAACTGATATATTACACAAACGTAAAATGACCACTTCATCTTTTAAAAAAATATTGGAAAGATTCACAATCCTGAATAGTTTTATAAATTTGAATTTTCTTCAATCTATTTTTGAGCAATTTTATTTACTTGTTTTAATTTTTAAAGTCACCACCCAATCAAACAATCAATCCATTAGATACTTGTAAACATTTAACTTCATAAATTGATAACAAAAAGGTTTTAAGTCCTCGTGGGATCGATATTTTTTATACTACTTGAATGATACGTGCGCTTGCGTTATACGCGTTTGATTGCACCGATCAATAATGATTCCCATTGTTTTATATTTCGATTATGAAATATGGCAGATGGACGTCAAAATTGCTTTCCTTAACGGAAACCTTTTGGAGGATGTTTATATGTAACAACCTAACAGTTTTATCGTACCAAAACATGCAAACAAGGTTTGCAAGTTAAACTGATCCATTTATGGATTAAAGCAAGCATCGCGTTCTTGGAACCAACGTTTTGATGAGATCATAAAAGAATATGGTTTCATTCAAAACGAAGATGATTCTTGTGTATATAAGAAGGTTAGTGAGAGTGCACTGACATTCATTGTCCTATACGTTGATGATGTCTTGCTTCTTGGCAATGACATTCTCATGCTACAATTGGTGAAAGCTTGGCTTTCATTAAAATTCTCCATGAAAGACCTGGGAGAGGCAACATTTATTCTAGGAATAAGGATCTATCGGGATAGATTTAGAAAGCTGCTTGGACTCTCCCAGAGCTCGTACATTGACAAAGTGTTGAAGAGATTCAATATGGATCAGTCCAAGAGGGGGCTGCTTCCGGTGTCACATGGCGTCTCTCTATATAAGGATATATGTCCTAAAACTCAAGATGAGAGAGATACAATGATTCAGATCCCGTAATCTTCAGCAGTCGGATCGATCATGTGTGCCATGATATGTAGCAATTGCTATCAGGCCGATCCAGGTGACGGTCACTGGATTGCTGTAAAGAACATCCTTAAGTATCTTAGACGAACTAATGATGCTTTCTTAGTCTATGAGGAATGAGAACTTGAGGTGACTGGGTTCGCCGATGCAAGTTTCCTAACCGATAAAGACGATTGTAAGTCGCAATCAGGGTACATATTTTTTTTGAACAACGGAACAACGAGCTGGAAATATTCCAAGCAAGAGACTGTTACCGATTCAACAACAGAAGCGGAATATATTACTGCAGCTGAGGCAGCAAAATAAAAATTTTGGATCCATAAATTCCTAATTGGATTAGGAGTAGTTCCGTTAGCAGCTGATCCTGTACCTTTGTATTGTGATAATAATGGGGCTATAGCACAGGCTAAGGAACCACAGTCTCATCAATGATCCAAGTATGTACTTCGACGATTTCATCTCATTCGTGAGATCATACATCATGGTGATGTGAAGATCAAGAAGATCGCATCAGATGACAACATTGCAGATCCACTGATGAAAGTTATTTCTCAGCAAAATTTTGAGCAACATGTACATAGTTCAGGTGTTAGATACCTGAGTGATTGGCTATAGGCCAAGTGGGAGATTGTTGGACAATTATGACCCATAACATCACTATTTGTAAAAGACATTGTGTTTTTGTACAAATTAACTATGTGAAAAAAGGAAATTGCTATTTTATCATTATTGTAATTGGATTACTTGGATATATATAATGATAAAAGTCCAGATGGTTAAATCAGATTAATAAGATATGAGACAATATTAATCCACGAACGGTTTAATCATTAAATATCCCTAGTCGTAGTATTATCGAGACTGGACATCGATAATGTGGAATAGACTAGTATTACACTTGTGGGCGTTATGGAAGCTTAACGATATAGTTCTCATATATTTAGGTATTGGATACTTATGTAAGTGTAATAAGAGGTCATGTTAGCTGTTGGACCGGGAACAGTTTCGCTCTGGATAGACCCATCGGAATCTCATTGGTAGTATGACTATGTGTTTATGGGAATCCGAATCAGGGTAGGTGTATGTGATCTTTAACCTGAGACTTACGTCGCTATCACTTGCGACAATCAGTTTACTTTGATATTGGTCGTCTGGATCTTTAACAGGTTCTGTGTACGCCTATATTGGGTCGACTGAGAATCTTAGTGTATTGGATATGATGTCAAGATGAGAGTATCACTTCAGTCATATTGGAGATAATGGTCACACATGATACATAACTAGTACTCTTAAATACTGCAGCTATTGGGATAGTATGACTAGGTCATGACTATCCGATTACAGAGACTAGTTACTAGGGATCCGATATATACTTCGTACGGGGAAGACACATAGCCATCCCTAGGCCTAGCATGTGACATCTGATACTGGATCGTATTACGCATTACATAGTATTACTACGCCTGATACATATTATATTCTTCGGAGGATATTTCTGGAGAATTGGGCAGACACGGTGCTTTTCTAGAAGCCAATCATGTCTTGTAAATCGGTGAGAATGTGGTACGAGGTACGTACGTGTTCAAATGGTCTGATAACCGTATTTACTGCCAACATATCCAAGAATCTCTTGGGTCGCTTCCCAAAGATTCACCAATTTCAATACGAAATTAAAATTGGATTTTAATTCGGACGAACGAATTAATTTGGAATTAATTCATAAGCGACTATCGTAATAATTTTGCGAGGCATAATTATTTAATTAAATTGGATTTAATTATGTTGCGACGACAAATTCGTTTAATTTGGAATTAAACGAACCCGGGCCCAAGTCTAGTTGTGTGTTGGAGAAGCCAACTTAAATTTGGAATTTAAAAGTGGTGGGTCCCACTTCACTTACATCAATTGTCAAAATATTGATGGAAGTAGTTGGCCTTATTAAATGTGGCATTTACAAACACAACAACCAACTTGTGTGAAACTATTCACTCTCTCTTTGCTTATCCCATTGTCGATTTCTACTACTCTATATTAGAGAAATTTTGCTTCAAAAATTTCTTACAAGCTAGCACTTTTGGCGTCATTTGAGGTGATAGGGAAACTCACCCATAGAGCAAACAACAAATCTAAAACTTGGAGCTTTATGCTACAAAGTGAAAATTTCGAATTTCACCCAATAATCAATGTAAGTCTTTCCACAACTTACTTGTTAATTTCACACTCAAATCATGTTTAGGATCTTGGAAGCATGTCTTAGAGACTAACATGAAGAAGGATTGTCCAGAACTTAAAAGAAAATCAGGACCCTCAGGTACGCTTTGTATTTTTCCAATTATTGACATCTCATTAGCCTTAGATGCAAATAGTGGATGGGTGTTAGATACTAGCAGTCCTACTCATATTTGCAATTCCCTGTAGGAAATGAGGGTTAAAAGAAGGCTGAATAAAGGAGAGGTCCAGCTTAGAGTTGGCAATGGCGAGATATTAGATGTCAATGCCATAGGAACAATTGTTCTAGATCTCCCAAATAGATGTAAATTAGATTTGCATGACTGTTATTATGTTCCCTCACTTATCAGACAAATAATATCGCTGCCAATATTAGATAAAGAGGGATATAAAATAAACATTAAGGATGAAACTTTATGTTTGTATGATAAATAAAATTTATTGAAATATGAATGTTCTTTATCAAACGGTCACTATGTTTTGGAAATATATAGATATGTCTTTAATATAGAGAAAAATACAAGTAGGAAGTTTGAATTAAACAGTATTGAATTATGACATATGAGATTGGGCCACATAGGTGTTAGAAGTCTATCCAAATTGGTAAATGATGGTTTGATTGAAAATCCTCCTTTAGATCCTTATCCGATTTGCGAGTCATGTATCCAAGGAAAGATGACAATGGCCCCATTTCAAGGTTTTAGACACCGTGCTGGAGATTTACTGGAGCTAATACACAGCGATGTATGTGGTCCATTAAATCATGCCATTCATGATGGTTCCAATACTTTGTGACTTTTACAGATGACAAGTCTAGATATGGATATGTCTATCTGATGAAACATAAGTCGGAAACATTTGACAAGTTCAAAATATTCTAAAACGAAGTAGAAAAATAAACTAGTAATTCATCAAATGCCTTAGATAAGATCGAGACGGTGAATACATGAGTGAAGAATTCATGAATTATTTAAGGGAGAATGCAATTCTCGCCCAATATAGCCCACCTGGAACACCTTAACACAATGAGGTGTCTGAGCGTAGAAATCATACTTTATTAGATATGGTGCGATTCATGATGAGCTATACAAATCTTCCTTATTACCTTTGGGGTTACGCTTTATAAACTGTGCCTACATACTTAATAGAGTTCCATCGAAAGCTGTTTCTACGACCCCCTATCAGATATGGTTTGGTAGAAATCCAAGTCTTAGACATTTAATGACTTGGGGTTGTCCTGCATACGTTAGAATTACGCAGCGGGATAAACTAGCACCCATAGGGTATAAATGTAGGTTCGTTGGATATCTTGATAATTCTATGGGATATCAATTCGACGATTCTGAGCAATGAAATGTATTTGTTGTTCGATTTACAACTTTTATTGAAAAGCAATTTTTGAGAGAAAGTGGGAATTGTGGAGAGATTAAACTTGATGAGTTTGATCCCAACGTTAAAGAACCTGAGATGGATCCAGAGATCCAATTAGATTAAGGATCTATAACACAGGTTCTACGTAAGTCGAATAGAATATCAAGGCCTCATGAGAGACTATTTTTAACATCTGATGTGAGCCTTGATGTTCTCCTATTGGAGGAAACAGATCCGACTACGTATAAAGAAACGATATTGGATATTGATTCGGGAAAATGACAAGAAGCCATGAAATCCGAAATGTATTCAATGTATGCCAATCAAGTCTGGGAGTTAGTTGAACTTCCTGAAGGAGTTAAACTTATTGGCTGTAAATGGGCTTACAAAAGGAAACGAATGCCCAATGGAAAGGTGGAAATATTTAAGGCTCGAGTGGTAGCGAAAGGTTACACTCAACGTCTTGGAATTGACTATGAGGAAACTTTTTCACCAGTAGCCATGCTAAAATCCATTAGGATTCTTTTAGCCATTGCTGCATATCACGACTATGAGTATGGCATATGGATGTGAAAATCGCTTTCCTAAATGGATTCCTTGAAGAGGATATCTATATGGAACAACTAGAGGGTTTCATATCCAATGAGACTTCAAACTTGGTTTGTAAGCTCCAAAAGTCTATTTATGGACTTAAACAGACATCCTGAAGCTGGAATAATCATTTTGATGAGATAATTAGATTATCTGGATTCATCAAAAACAAGGAAGAACCATATATTTATAAGAAAGTCAGTGGGAGCATGATTATTTTCCTGGTCTTGTATGTAGATGACATCCTTATCATAGGAAATGATATAGGGATGATGCAAAATGGGAAAGCCTACCTTTGCAAGAACTTCTACATTAAAGATATAGGTGAAGCTTCCTATATACTAGGTATAAGGCTCTACCGAGATAGAGTTAGGAAGCTTATATGGTTGTCATAATCGATGTACATAGATAAGATGTTAGAAATGTACAGTTTTACCAACTGCAAGGCAGCAAATATACCTTTCTGATACGTCATACATCTTTCGAAGAAAATGGCACTTCAAACTGAGGAAGAGAGAGTTAGGATGTCTAACTTGCCATATGCTTCTTGTATTGGAAGCATAATATATGTTATGTTATATACTAGACCTAACATCAGTTTCAGAGTCAGTGTGACCAGCCGATATCAATCTGATCCAGGTAATGGTCATTGGACAACCGTGAAACATATCCTAAGATATCTTAAAAGCACCAAGGATAAGTTTTTGATATATGGAGAAGATGAGCTACAAGTTAAGGGTTATACAGACTCCCACTTCCAGGGAGATCCAGATGATAGAAAATATACATCAGGCTGACATATTTACCCTTAACGGTGGTGCGATTAGTTGGTGTTGTTCAAAGTAAGGCTCAACAGCTGATTCCACCACTGAGGCAGAATTTATAGTGGCTTGAGAAGCTGCTAAAGAAGCTGTTTGGATTATAAATTTTATCACAGAACTTAGCGTTGTGCCTAGTATTGTGGATTCGATCATATTGTACTGTGATAATAATGGAGCCATCGAGCAGACATGTGGATGAGATGAGACTACGGTACCATCCAGATTGGCACTAAATAAGTGGGAGTTTGATGGAGTTGGTGCTTGGAGTGCCAATCCGATTTATATATTTTATTATTAATAAAATAACTACATTTTTCATTTTATACTTTATAATGGTATTGTCATTACGCGTATTAAATTTATGTATAGATATGCTAAGAATGACATCGACCTTAGAATAGTTTTGACACTAGGTGTAAACTATTTTTAAAGTAAATATTCCTAGTCGTGGATTTTGGAATACGGTCGAATTCCTATAACCTAGAAGATTAGCAAATGTCGTATATTGGATTTGGAGTTCCAATGGTTTAACCCGATGTACCATGAGTTTTGGAAACTCGTATAAACATGTGGGTATTCTTGAAGCGAATACTGAATGACTCATATGTGATTCCTAATAGTTGGAAGTACACACCACTGTCAATAGGAATCTCTTCGAGTCGAGTAGCATATATAATCCTTTGAATATAGGATAACATTAATTTTTTGTGAGATCCTCCACACTTTAATTCCATGTATGTCATAAACCTTTCATGGTTTGACCTCTACATGCTCATTGGGTGTGGACCGATGCACTCAGTAATCAAGTATGAAGCAAGATAGGATCCGTCGGCCAGTATGTGTACCATAAAGGGGTTTAGGTATCCATGTTTCCTAAGCACAATTCGGATAGCCTACGACAGAGGGATTGTTAAACATATGTGATGACCTCGACTTGTATATTCTTCGCGAATTCGGAGGTGGCCGAATTGCGTACATATTAGCTAGGCTTATATGACGAATGTGTCTGAACTTAGAGAGTCCCAATATGAAGTGTACTCGTTGAGCATTTGTGTAGCCGATTAATTTTGATAAAAGAAAATATTCGATATTATAATTATCAACTAAGATAATCAAATGTTATTAGATAACATTGATTATTTACTTTGACCTAATTGGATTAATTGGATTAATTTAATAATTACACAAGGGCTTAATTGTAAAATCATAATTATCTCTACCATTTGAGGATATTATGGTAATTGTAAGTATGTAATAATAGTTGGTTTTTGCTTGATTTAATTGGATTAAATCAAGGTGACAAACATTTAACTAATCCATTTCCTAGTCATTGGCTTGATTTAATTGGATTAAATTAAAGTGGGAGACAATAGAGATTAGTCACACCTAATTATACATATTTGGACAAATTAGATTAAGCCACTTAAAAGTTGATTACAACTTTTGTTAATTAAAAATTACCTAAGTTTTGCTATAAATAACAAGCTTTATGAAGGTTTTAATTACAAGTACAAGAACAAATATAAGCTTATACTTGAGAGATTAGCCTAAGTTAGAGAAGTGTTTAGAGAAGCTTGTGAGGTCTCTATAACATTTCTTTTAGGAGAAATCAAGATTGGATCTTGAAGTAAAGCTTGGTAGCATTGGAAACAAGATTGGATCTTGAAGTCAAGCTTGCACACCTTGGAGGTTCTCCAACAATTTCAACAAAGGAGAAGTAGATTGGATCTTGCATCAAGCTTACTAGGTAATGTTTGATCTTATCATAAGCTATGTTCATTTGTGTATTAGATGCATGATCACATAGCTTATTGTTGAAATAAGGCTATTAAATTGTGTTAGGATGCTTTGGAAGTATAAACACAATAGGCTTGTAATTGGGTCAAAATATTTATGTTAGACATAAATATAAAATTAGATTTTGGAACTCTAGATTAAAGCTTAGAGCTATGACTACCATTCTAGAATCACTTAACCACCTTTGGGTGACCTAGAATTGTTCACGAGATATTTCTTATTGGGATTCTAATTTGGTTTATGTATTGAATTCAAAATTTACTCAAATGCGTATTTAGAATAAATTTATGTTTTGTAAAAATATTTGATATTTTGAAAAACTTAATTTTTATTCTCTAACATGTGTTAATGTTGACTTTGATGTTAAAAAATAATTTTGGGTGTTTTTGAAGTGTTTAGGGAGAACCGGAATAGATTAGGGTAAAATACCATAATCTATTCAACTCACTGGAAAATGAGCTGAATGTGAGAAAGAAATGAAATTAAAAAAAAATTAAAGACTAGAGGACAGTGCGAGCGCGCGTACGCGCCTCACGCTATAATTTTATTTTATTTTGTTCTGGAGCATCCGGACTCCGATTCAGTCCCAATTTTTCCTATATACTCGTAATGAAATATAATATTTCATTAAATAATTTAAAATTACACCAATACTTGATTTTCACGGGTTAGACCCATTTCCGCTTCTCAGGGCACCGATCTTACCCTAGGGGTTCCACAACTGCCCCAACAATATCCTTATCAATTTAATGAATATTGTATTATGGGAATGTGATTAAATCTCATTTAACCAATGATTGTCATTGGACCATAGATTTATTAAACTAATACATTGGATGTATGTAGTTTAATGAATTATAAATTACCTAGGGTAGTTTTCTTTACTTCGTAACTTAGTTAATGAATTGTCATGACTTAGTTACGTGTTTCTAAACGAATAAATATTGAACGTCTTGAATGGTTCAAGAACTTTCAATATGTTTATGATGAAACACGAATAAAATATTTTGACTGGTTCAAAGATATTCGATTTGAAGTTTTGAAAACTATATCTTTAAAATTCATCATGAATCTTTGAATTGTTCAAAGATGTTTGATATGATCAAACATATTAATTATGGCAATTAGTTCTAAGATTATTCAATGAATGCAATTCTTGCTCAATATTATTCTTCTACGATTCCATCGTGATGGAATTGGTCAGTGGAAGAAATCGAATCTTATATGATTTGATTCGTTTGATACTGATTGTTACCGAATTAGTTTCAATACTCTTAGGGATATGATCAAGTAACACTAATTCATCCTTTTAATTAAGGTTTCATTAGTTTCTACAGTTACATATATGATATGTATAGGTAGAAAATTCGAATCTTGAAAAGTTTGAGATTTGAATCTATCTTTTGTATAATGGTTATATAATTGAAATTACTTGCGCCTCAGAGGTACAAGTAAAAGTTTATCATTTATTCTATTTAATAGAATATTGTATTTTATTTGATAGAATATCTTTCCTACGATCCCGAGCAATAAATTTATTTTATTACTTGGTGTGTAACATTAGATGTTAACGATTGTAAAAAAAACTTGACTTATTGAAGTTAAATGTAAGAGTGATAAACTATAAATGGAACTACATAATTAATAAGATGAAAATCCCCTTAGATATATTCAATATAAGTCTAATAGGATGTCAGAATCATTTGTGAAGTATTTGATACTAAATGGTTCTGTTTTTTTCTTATCGAAGAAAATTATCCTATAACTTACAATGAGAGCGATATTTGATATCGATTCCGGAAGTTAGCATTAAACCATAGATCTAAGAATTTTTATAGCTTACTACGATCAATTTTGGAACTTGATTAAACTTTCGTTATGAATCGTTCATAAAATGTGCAAATTATTTGCGCAACAAAAGCAAAGTGGGCTTATTACAGGTTTGACCTTTATAGTATGATAATAAGAGAGGTTATACTCGGTAATCTATTGTAGATTCTAAGAAAACTTGTCTCTAGTCGCACTAATTGAACAATTAAGGATCTGTTGATTAATGTTGATATTAAACTATGTATTTTAGCTAGGAATACAAAGTGGCGTTCCTGAATGGTTTTTTCGAAGAAGAGATCCATTGTGATTTCTTTGCTTGAAGAGATCGTTCTGGAATAGCCCTGGAGTTTGTATTCTGCTAAGATCACAATTTGATATACTAGCTTATAGAGCCTATTATAGACTCAGGTGTAACATCCCCGATCTGGGAGATGTTACCGACAGGGGATAGACCGTACTAACCCCATAAGCCTCCAATTTTCAATCCATAAATAAACAATAATATTATTTTCCTTAATTAATTATATTATGTGTGGGACCATAGCCCAAGCTCAAAATCATCACATACTAACTCAACATATGAAACTGAAAACTCAATAACAATGACAGCCTCACAGTCAAAGACTAATAAAAAAATTTAAATTGACTATGACAGACTCACACTCTATCTGACTTGTATTGATGGACTCCAAACCCTAGTGATTGCATCAGTATCCATCCTTCTAAGCTCGTCCTCCGAGAATACCTGCAAAACAAGGGCACTGGAAAGGGGGTTAGATCCTTGTAAGATGTAAGTGAGTGGACGAAAATCCGAAATACTGACATAAAATCATTTGGTTCTAAAATCAAAGTTTTAAAAAATACTTATATGAAAACTCTCTTTCTGAAAACTTTACTTGAAATCTCTTTTAAAACTTCTCTTTCTAAAACCTGCTTTCTAAAATCCGATCTTTGAAAACTATTCTCTCGAAATCTGGTATCTGAAAACTGATCTATATCTGAAAAACTTGACGTATGAGGGCGTTACGTATCGTCGGCCCCCCATACGCCTATCTGGAGCCAGGAATGCAAAACCATGACTTTGAGGCGTTACGTATCACCGTCCCCCAAAGCATGCCACTCCCGTCCCTGAAACTGGTGGTCTCGGGGCGTTACGTATCACCGTCCCCCTAGCCCTGAACTAGAATCTGGGGGCGTTACGTATAGTCGTCCCCCCAATCCTCTACATGTGCACATGTTCTCTGTCCGTCAATTCCAAACTGTATCCAGTTATATACTGGGGTGGGTATTTTCCCCATGCCCCGAAAAATGTAAAACATGTTCTGAAAAGCATTTCTTTCTCAAATATTACTTAAATCATAATATTTTATGCAATAATTGTAATAAAATTGATCCATCGCCCTAAAACATAAAAAGTAAATCTTTTGCAAAAATAACAACATGAAGATAAATTTAAAAGAGTAGTGTCCACTCATTATTTTGGAGTTCCGCTTGCCTTTCTTCACTTCGTTGGTGAGACTTGTGGTTCCTGGGATGATCTATTATCGCATAAACTATATTAGAAATAGAGTAAGAAACGCATTACGGAATCAAATTAAAATTTGCTTATTCAAGTAAGCGTTATCACTTTGAAGGTATCGTACACATAACATGATGTATTATGAACCTACGGGTTGATACGAGACTTATAGGGCAGCCCCTAACGTGTTCGGGTGAAATTGAGATGGTGTGAAACTAAATTGGGCAAATTTTTGACCAAGCGTCGCGACGCGCGTCGTCCAGAAGCATGCCCGATCTTTTGTCGTGCGCATCGTAATGCACAATCCTTTCGCGTTACGATGCGACTTGCACCAAAAGCATTTCTGAAAAATTTCCAGATCACATCGTGACGCGAGGCAATCTGCGTAGCGACGCACGACCAATTTCTGGGCTTAAACTCATTCTTTCACTCTTAATTTGCTCAATACGTTTCCCCCCTCACAATCTACACAAGTAATAGCCTCAATAATCATTCAATACACCATCAATATCATTCCCAATACGAATTCTTATCTATTGTATACACTCAACTTAATCCACACTCAAAACTTACAAATTTGGGGAATTCCCTCAATCAACAATTTCTTATTACTAAAACATATAAACATTAATTATTTTAACTCAACCATATCCCTAATCCTTTAAATCATCAAAACATCAATTTCCAAAACTTTGGGTTAAGTTTCCTTACCTCATTTTTGTTGGATCTTTTTCATCCTTCATGGTTGTTTCTTTCTTTCTTTTTCTTTTTCCATCTTGCTTGATGAATGGACATCGCCCACTCATTGCCCTTCTTCTTACCTCTTCTTCCTTCTTCTCCTCTTTCTTCTTCTTCTTCCCATCTCCCTCACGTTTTTCTTTCTCAATTTCTTCTTTTTTTCTCAATTTTTGAAACATGGAATAATAACCTCCTTATATACTAGGGCTCATTTGATATTTGGAAACATGTAGAAAAGCGTAGAAATGTGGGGAAATTTTGAGATTATTCTAAATAGGTCCATGACACTATTAATCTAGAATTTTGATATGCATTTTAGACTTGTTTTTTGTATGAATTTGGAAAAGTTTTCAACGTAAAAGTTGTAGGTCTCGGTCTCAGATTTCCGAAAATATAACATTAATAAAAATTAGAGTTCATACGAGAAAGTTGTGGCCCAAATACTATGAGTTGTCCGTAGTGGAATATCGCAGCGTCTAATATCAGATTCTCAAAGAATATACCGATAGTCTTCTCACGAGGGTATATGTTTCCAATTGTAATCTATATTATGTGACACTCGTCTCGCAGTATGTCAGTAGTCAGAATTCCCGATCGTTACATTGTTGGTTTCTATTAAGGTCCCAAGATCAATAATAAGCATGAATAAAGTGCGAATACAAATCGAAGAAGTTGCGGAATACTCACATCGATCGGTTAAGCGACGCGGCAAGCAACAAAACTCAAAAATCTGCTCCTTGTGCATTCGGCAGTGGGCTGTGCGCAGCTCACTGATTTGGCCTTCATTTGGTCCTTCGTCAAGCTCCAAGCTTCGTCGAATGGTTCCCGGCTCATGGGTGGACTTCCCTATCACCTTCACAAGTCTCGTAAGTGTGCTAGCACTTGTGATTTTGCCACAAAATCCACACTCTTTGCTCCCCTAACTCACGGTTTATTGACAGAAACCAGTAAGTGTTTTGCCCCTCCATGGGCGTGAAGAAAGAAAGAGATGAAGTGAGAGAGAGATTGTTAAATGTGTTCCAAATTTGTGTATCTTATACACAAGAGTGAATTTCAAATTCATTTCACTTGAATTTGGCTTTCAAAAGTCAAACAATTAAAGCTCCAACCACTTCCATCACTCAATCCATCAAGTTGTCAAGTCACATCACTCAAAATGACTAATGATTTGACGCTTGATGCGACTAGCGATTTGACTTGCGTGCCGCACTCGAATTCGAAATGCGAATGCGCTCGTAAATAATCTCGGGCTCGGGTTCGTTAATTCTAAATTAACAAATTTTCTATTGTGTCGTAATTAAATGATTACGCCTAGCGAAGTCACTATTCACGTCGCTAACGAATTAATTCTAAATTAACTCGTTCGCCCGAATTAAAATCTAATTTTAATTCCGCGTCAAAATCCAATTTCGTTTAATATATCAAATATATTAATTCTTCGATTAATTCCAAATTAATCGTTATCTCTATTTAATTGATATTTTATCCCAGATAAAATATCTCCGCAATTAATCCCAGATTAATTTTCTCTCTTCTAATTAATTCCAGATTAATTTAGAGTGCGAGTCATACGTCATCGGTGAATCTTTGGGAAGCGACCCATGAGATCCCCGGATATGTTGGTAGTAAATTCGGTCGTCGGACTATCCGAACACGTAAGTACCTCGTACTACGTTTATACTGATTTACAAGACAAGGTTGGCCTCTAGCAAAGCGCCATGCCTACCCAATTCTCTGGAAACATCCTTACAGGAATAAAAGATCTGTATCAGGCGTAGTATACGTAGTATTGCGTATTTCTGTCCAGTATCGAATGATCACGTGCTAGGCCTGGGGCTGGAATTGTGTCTGCCCCGTACGAAGCACATGTCGGATGTCTGGTGACTAGTCTCTATAATCGGATAAACATGACCTAGTCATAGCTGCAGCATTTAAGAGAACCAGTCCCTTATCCTACGTGACCATCATCTCCATATGACTGGAGTGACACTTCCGTCTTGACATCACACCCAACACACTACGATTCTCAATATACCCAACATTGGCGTACACAGAACCTGTTAAAGCCCTGGACGACCTCAACCAAAGTATATTGATTGTCGCAAGTATTAGCGGTGCAAGTCTCAGGTTAAGACCAAATACACCTACCCTGATTTCGGACTTCCATAGACACATAGTCATACTACCAATGGAATTCCGAGGGGGTCTTATCCAGAGCGAAGCTGTTTCCCGTACCATCGGTAAAACACAACCTCCTATTATACTTGCATGAGTATCCTATACCCAAATATATGAGAACTATCATGTTGTGCCCTCACAACGCGCACAAGTGCAATACTAGTCTTTTACGTACTTATTGATGTCCAATCTCGATAATACTCTGACTAGAGATATTTAATGATTTATCCTTCGTGGACTGATACTGTCTCATATCATTCTCCGTCCAAGAACAAATCATAGGGATCTCTCATCATTTATATATCTAGGTGATCTAATCACAAAGGATAATAGTGCAATCTCATTTGTCACATAGTTAATTTGTACAACAACACCATGATCTGTACAAATAGTGACGCTATAGGTCATAATTGTCCAACAATCTCCCAATTGGCCTATAGCCAGTCACTCGAGTGTCTTACACCCGAACTATGTACGGTTGGCTCAAACTGCTGAGAAAAGCTTTCGTCAGCGGATTTGCATGATTATCATCTGATGCGATTTATTCGATCATCACATCGCCATGATGTATGATCCGAACGAATCAGATGAATAGTCAAAGTATGTATCTGGATCGTTGATGAGACCATTAATTCTTTAGCCTGTGCTGACGCCTAGCTCAGCTGCTAACAGAATTATTTCAAATCTAATTAGATTTGTTATCGACCCAAATGGCTTCTTTTGCCGCCTCAGCTGCAGCAATAACCCGCATTTGTTGTTTATACGGTAACAGTATCTTGCTTGGAAGATTTCCAGCTCACTGTACCGTTATTCAAACTGTATAATACCGTTTGTGACTTATAGTCGTTTTATCGGTTTAGGAAACTTGCTATAGTGATCCCAGTCACTTCAAGTTCTCCATCTCCACAGATTAAGACAACATCCTTAGTTCTCTAAGAAACTAACAAATGTTCTTAACTTCAATCCAGTGACTATCACTCGGATTGGCCTGTTTGTGACTCCATATGCTCAAAGCGTATGAGACACCAGGTAGCATATATTTTTCAATGTACAATTCCACGGAGATTTTTCGAAAGCCAAGCTTTCGCCGATAGTTATTTTATGGGAATATCATTTCCAAGAAATGACGTATTATCATTATTTATTGGACAACCACTGTCAGTGCGCTCCCACTAACCCTCTTATATACACAAGAATCATTTACGTTTTGAATTAAATCATACTCCATTATGATTACATCAAAACGATAATTCTAAGAACCTATGCTTGCTTCAATCCAAACATGGATCGAATAACCTGCAAACCTTGTTTGCTAGTTTTGGTATGACAAAACCGACAGGATGTTGTAAACATCCTCCAAAAGGTTTCCTTTTCAGGAAAGCGATTTTCCCGTAAAGCTGACATAATTCATAAATGAAACACGCAGCTTTAGCAAGCATTATCCAAATCGATTTATCGTGGCAACAGGTAAAAGGTTGAATCGTAATCAACACAATGTTGATAACGATACCTTTCCGCTAAAAGCTTAGCTTTATACGTTGGTATGTTGCCTTCCATGTATGTCTTCCTTGAAGACTCATAAGTACCAATAGGCACAATGCCTTGCGGTACATCAACTAGTATCCAAACTTGTTGATATACATGGAATCCATTTCGGATATCATGACACTTTGTCATAATATCATAATAGGGAGTCGATACCTTGTATCACTTCCTCATACGTAGTCAGTTGGTATACCTCAAAAGATTGACATCTTTACGAGGTGAGATCAGAAACCCATACCCCAGGTTGTTTTCTGACTCTCTCCGACATACGTGGTTCTTGTGTATTCGAAGATTAATGGTATAGTTTCATCCTTGATGAACTATATATGTTCCATTAAGGAATCGCTGCCTGTAATAGTATTACTCCGATTTTCATCGAGTTTTACTATCCTCCCACTTACCACTGCATATCGGTATTCCTCTCAGGAAAACCGCATGGTGAGCAACAATCTAATTGTTCTCAAGTGAGTTGTATAAGTACAATACTTTGGTATCCCTAGGATTACCTACAATTGGCACTTATCCGATTTGGGTTTGAGTTTGGTATCACTCAAACGTATGCCCAGCATACCCAAATACTCAGGAATGAGAAACCTGGTTTCTTTCCTGTTCATATCTAATATGAAATCTGTCAAACAGATTTTAATGGAACCTTATTCTAAATAAGTTCTGCACTGTTTAAAACTTATCCGTTGAAGGAAATGGTAGCTCAGAGCGACTCATGATTGACCTTATTATGTCTAACATAATTCTGTTAGTCAGTTCGGACACACCGTCACTTTGACGTGTTCCGGGAGGAGTCCTCATTTGAAAGAATACTTTACTCTTTCAAGTATAATAGAAACTTATTGCTTATGTATTTTCCATTACGGTCTTACCGCGACGGTATAATCTATAGCCGATTTGTTTGTCTATTTCGTGTCGAAACTGTAAAAGTTTCCGATTTGTGTTCTTTAAAAGAAACACATAACCACAACGCGATGCCACATCCGTATAGGTAACGAAATATTCATATCCACATCTAGCCTAGCTAGACATGGGCCCACTTGCTTCACTATGAACTAGGGCTAACAGGTCGGTGGCATTAACAATTTTACCAAGTAAATAGTGTTTTAGGCACTTTGCCCAATAAACTAGATTTGTAGACTTTATTTGAATGGAATCAAATTAGTCCGAGTACCCACTCTTCAAAAGTGCGGATATACGAGTCTTGTTTGATTGTGTCCCAGACAACAATGCCACAATTAGTTTCATCTGATCAAATCAGTTTGAGCTATTTATTTGTCATATTATATATTCGAGATTTATTTATATTCAAAATATAAATTCTGTTATTCACATTTAATGTGTTTATCTCAATATCATCTTTATATAATAAAACACTTTAGTGTTATAGAATATAAAGTTTCACCCGCAACGGGTTAAACATTGATATAGAGATAATGTTTCTAGTCAAACTAGTTACATTATAACAGTTCCTAATTTAAGTACACACCCAATGGTAGTTCCTAAACTTAGGTATCTACGGTTAAAACAGCGACTTTCGTCCCGTTTCCAATTCGCAGATAAATCTCAATTGAAGTCAGTATCCTGTTCAAAACAGATTCTGAACATCAATGTATATTTATTTACCACACTAAGTATTTAAAATCCAATTTAATACTAGTAGTGAATATAATTATGACAACCATATTTGAAGTCAGAGCCTTGCTCGTTCTTCAATTCATTCATGTCTGCTTTGTCCAAACGGCAGTCACGCTTCCGCGATCCCGTTTGCCATATTTAGGCAGACATTTTGGGATATGTCCTTTATCTTCCCAGAAGATTATAATGATGTTGCCTTTGCTCTTTTTCACATTCCAGTAGCCTTTGGCCAAGCCTCGGGTTTCTAGAATATCGAAGTAAGGAGCGCCTTGCGCTACTTGCCTAATTGCAAACTTTGACTTTGTCTCCTTGAGAATAGTCATTAACTCTCCAAGAGTTATTTATTGCAATTTAGTACTTCTCAAATCTAAATATAGATTTATGAAGATCCTTCAATTTCATTATCATACTTTAAGAATCTAATCCTTAGTTCTGATTCAGAAATTAAGGAGTCTACTGCGACAAGCTTAATGGATTAAGCACTAAAGTTATCATCACATAAATCTTCCGAAGATTATGCTCTATTATTTGCTTAACTCCGGGCTTTGGCTTAATATGTTATTTTATCCAATAAAGTAACTTATTATTTTCCAGGACTATCTGAAATTTATTCCCAATTTTGAAAATTAAACCATTTAAATACATTTTCCCCAAGATTATGTTTTAAATGTTAATCTTTCAATTACATCTTGATTCTAATAGTCCAACTATTAAATCAACGATTTAGGTACTATTTATTATAATGATTACAATAGTCCAACTATTTAATCAACTATAATTTAATAGATTAAAATCAATTATATTGATTACTATAATCCAATTATAAAATCAACTATAAATGAATAGTTCGAATATATAGTCCAACTATTTATTAAAACAACATTTAAATATTAGTCTAACTAACATTTAATTTATTTGACGAATGGAATTTGTTTGAGCGCGTATGGCAAGTAATTAAACGAGTATTGCAAATTCAATTCTTGCCCCCCACTATTTTTCGGCGAGCCTCTAACCCTCTGTCGAGTACTCGGGAAACCGCATTTCCTAGTGGGCTAGGATCCCGTTAAATATCACACAATCTTGACTTTGGCCAACAAATTGTATGATAATTAACTAGGTAGATCTCTAAGATCAATTGGATCCAATCCAATTCCAAGATCCGGTAGGGGGACATCCAAGTCCGAAACATATATCTTATATATGCCAATACATCCAATGTATTACCTAACCTTTTTCCTCTGAATCAACTAAGCCTTGGCTTTGGCACAACAAACTTAGTGATCCCAGTCAGCGCGACCCATTGACCATGGAAAGCTTCGTAATCAATGTCGATGGACAAGAAGTGGTCTTGACTTTGGCCACAACAAACCACAACTTGGACAAGACACTGACATGGAACAAAGCCTTCGTGATTCAAACACATCATCGACGGACAAAGGCCTTGACTTTGGCCAACAAGCCAATGCCAGTCTCGGATCTTGAGTGAGAATCACTCAATGGAAAGAATAACGCTTAATATTTAGCGAGGGTTTTTCGCGTGCAAATTGGCAACCAATTTATTATCTTTGTTAAGGTCTCATCATCATACACCCTTAAACATGCATTCTAAACACATAATAAAGCGCACATAATAAAATAATAATGATATGCGGATGTATACTTTACACATTGATCCTAGATCAAATCTCTCACTTTCTCTCTCCCACTAGCACATGTATTACTTCTACCCGTTACACTACACTTCAAAAGAAACCTCATTTACATTGAGGGGAATAGGTGAGAAGAGAATACAAAGAATAAGGAGGTGTAAGGCTGGACACCTGGCATTCCAATTAATAAATCAAATTTATTACAACAATTTCTAAAATTGTCCCACCCATCTAATATCCATCTGATATACATTATTCATGCATCGCAACCATGTATTCACACAAGCATGTTATCAATCAATCTAATCAAATTAATTAATCTGATAATTAGTGATCATCCAATGTTCAAACAACGATTTGATTTTGTTCGAGTCAAACTCGTTTTTGCGAATAAGTACTCAAAGTACGAATTCTCGAATTAATAAATAAAACTACATCATTAAATCCAATTAATATGCATTCAATTCTAATTCGCTATTTAATTCCAATTAAATACTACACTTTATTAATGAACTTTTACGACTTAAATTCCAAATTTAATCGTAACGGGTCTCAAAGCCCGATTAACGTCCAACGTCAATTTAATTAAAGTCCAATGGGCTTTTAATTAATTTCTTAAGGCGTGGACTTTTGGTCAACTCGGGTCAAACCGAATAACCAAAATCCAATCCGGGAATTACCCCCCATAAGCTAGAAATCAATCTTGGCCCATTAGGCCCAATTAAACTTTAAAGGTCCATTAAGTCGCATTTGGGCTTTATGGAAGCGGTTTTGGGCCCAATTGGATCCAATCCAATTTGCCTAAACCTAACTTAGTATTACCAAGCCCATTTAGCCCAATTACAACATTAAAGCCCAAATCCAATTTTAAGGCCCAAATAATTAAATTCCAAAATCCAATTTTCCCAATTTAATTACCAAAGTGTATAACATGATTAATTACCTAAATTAACATTTCTAAAACATCAATATACACAATTAATCATGCTCTTTTCATCATCACATGTCCAACACATTTTGATTAAAATCAAACTCAATACATGCTTCCAAAGTCTCGGCCAAGGAGGGGATTTTATATCTGATTTGGTTTCAATCCAATTAATCCCACAATCGACATTAAATCATCATTCCCAGTTGATTCAATTCATCCAATGATCAAAAAACAAAAAATCACCAAGACATTTTAGGGCTAAGGCATTCGGCCAACATAGAAAATTTGGGGAAATTTGTTCCAAACACAATTTCAACAAATTGATCCAATCAATCCTCAATTAAAACACATTTAAACATATTCATTCATCAAATTTCATAAATCATGCTCAAACACATTTTTGCCCAAATTTTAACCCTAAGTTAATTTCATGCTCAAACCTTGCTCTAGATGCCATTGTTGGTTTCTATTAAGGTCCCAAGATCAATAATTAGCATGAATAAAGTGCGAATACAAATCGAAGAAGTTTCGGAATACTCACATCGATCATTTTAAGCGACGCGGCAAGCAACAAAACTCAAAAATCTGCTCCTTGTGCATTCGGCAGTGGGCTGTACGCAGCTCACTGATTTGGCCTTCATTTGGTCCTTCGTCAAGCTCCAAGCTTCGTCGAATGGTTCCCGGCTCATGGGTGGACTTCCCTATCACCTTCACAAGTCTCGTAAGTGTGCTAGCACTTGTGATTTTGCCATAAAATCCACACTCTTTGCTCCCCTAACTCACGGTTTATTGACAGAAACCAGTAAGTGTTTGCCCCTCCAGGGGCGTGAAGAAAGAAAGAGATGAAGTGAGAGAGAGATTGTTAAATGTGTTCCAAATTGTGTATCTTATACACAAGAGTGAATTTCAAATTCATTTCACTTGAATTTGGCTTTCAAAAGTCAAACAATAAAGCTCCAACCACTTCCATCACTCAATCCATCAAGTTGTCAAGTCACATCACTCAAAATGACTAATGATTTGACGCTTGATGCGACTAGCGATTTGACTTGCTGCCGCACTCGAATTCGAAATGCGAATGCGCTCGCAAATAATCTCGGGCTCGGGTTCGTTAATTCTAAATTAACAAATTTTATGTTGTGTCGTAATTAAATGATTACGCCTAGCGAAGTCACTATTCACGTCGCTAACGAATAATTCTAAATTAACTCGTTCGCCTGAATTAAAATCTAATTTTAATTCCGCGTCGAAATCCATTTCGTTTAATATATCAAATATATTAATTCTTCGATTAATTCCAAATTAATCGTTATCTCTCTTTAATTGATATTTATCCAGATAAAATATCTCCGTAATAATCCCAGATTAATTTTCTCTTCTTCTAATTAATCCCAGATTAATTTAGAGTGCGAGTCATACGTCATCGGTGAATCTTTGGGAAGCGACCCATGAGATCCCGGATATTTTGGCAGTAAATTCGGTCGTCGGACTATCCGACACGTAAGTACCTCGTACTACGTTTATACCGATTTACAAGACAAGGTTGGCCTCTAGCATAGCGCCATGCCTACCCAATTCTCCGGAAACATCCTTACAGGAAAAAAAGATCTGTATCAGGTGTAGTATACGTAGTATTGCGTATTTCTGTCCAGTATCGAATGATCACGTGCTAGGCCTGAGGTGGAATTGTGTCTGCCCTGTACGAAGCACATGTCGGATGTCTGGTGACTAGTCTCTATAATCGGATAAACATAAACATGACCTGTCATATCTGCAGCATTTAAGAGAACCAGTCCCTTATCCTACGTGACCATCATCTCCATATGACTGGAGTGACACTTCCGTCTTGACATCACACCCCACACACTACGATTCTCAATATACCCAGCATTGGCGTACACAGAAACCTGTTAAAGCCCTGGACGACCTCAACCAAAGTATATTGATTGTCGCAAGTATTAGCGGTGCAAGTCTCAGGTTAAGACCAAATACACCTACCCTGATTTCGGACTTCCATAGACACATAGTCATACTACCAATGGAATTCCGAAGGGGGTCTTATCCAGAGCGAAGCTGTTTCCCGTACCATGGTAAAACACAACCTCATATTACACTTGTGTAACATCCCAGATTTTCGGGACCGTTCTAGAAGATTCCCGGACGAATGTCTTAGTCTCGGAGCATAATGATAATGAAGAACAAGAGTTCAAGTGATGATATATGAGTTGGAATAATATATTATGAATATTCTTCGCATTGGAAAACGCTTGGGATTAAAAGTCAATTACGCGATTTTTGTAAAACGCGTAAAGTTTGTGGTTTTGGTCATGAACAGAGCAAACGAACTCCGATTGAGCTGATTGTTGGACCATCAAACTCGTTTTTTCGAGACGAACAACTTTTGTGTAGAACACTTTTCGAGAATCACATCAGAAGAGCTCCAAAATTGCGATATTCCAGAAGGTTCCATAATAGGGACTGATTAGTAAATTCGCAGGGACTAAATTGATATTTTCCATCTTGGTATTTAAAGCCTCAAAGTTTACCTAAATTGCAAATAAAGCAAAACTCCCCAAAACCCCAAATTCGACCCCCCCCTCACGCTAATTGGAGATGTGGTCGCGCCGGCGGCTTTCCGGCCACCACCGGCCGACGCGACCACCCAGATCGAGAGGCCCGGCCACCGTGCAGCTGATGGTGGCCGGCGTTGGAGCTATATCGCCGGCGAACGGCGGCACGAGGAGAGAATAGTGGCGCGCAATGGGTTGTTCGATCCCGGCTCGTCGGGTCATTTCACGAGCCGTGCCACCTGCCAAATCGAAGCCCTCGACGAGTACTACCAGTGTGTGGAGTCGGTTTCGCCGAACAAAGGCCGGTGGCTCGCGAAACGAGAGAAGAAGATTCGGATGAATAGTAGACCCATGTGAAAAGTAACTCCGATCGGAATTCCAATCGCACCAGCGCATTCGTATGGACGTTGGGAGTCCGAATATGGCCTCGGAATTTCGGTACGACTTTCCGTTCAGAAATTTCATATTTCAAAGTGTATCGATTTGTATTCGGATGTTTCGGTAGTTTCGTAGTGTAACGAATTTGCATGAAATGAATTGGATATGTTTTTATATGTTAAAACGATAAATGTTGTAGAATCCGGGGAGAATCGGATGAGATATGATTGATCCGGTAGAATTAGCGAGTTTCCGGTAAAACGGAGTTTCTCGCGCGAATGAGCGTAGATGACCGTGACCATGGTTAAGACATAAAAATGATATTGCGAGGGTAATTAAGTAATTCCGGATTAGTTAGGAGGGTTCGAGACCCTTCCGTAGCGTTTGCGGAAACTTTTCCGCAAGTTTTGCCGCAAACGCGTAAAATGAGAATCTGAACCATCTAGTTAGTTTAGAACAGTATACGAGCATATATTAGAGTAATTAAGCTTGAACGGTAGAATTAGAGAGGATTCGTGTATTCCGAGAAAGTTCGTAGTTTAGTATAAATGAGTTGGAAGTTCCGCAAATAGCGATTCTGACCCTGTGTTATTATTGTTTTGACAGATCGGATCCAGGTTCGGAGTGACCGCGAACCGGGTAAGTAACTCATGCTACGAATACTTAAGAGATTTAATGTTGTTCGACATTATTAATAAAATAAAGTTGTATATGGTTATGTATGAAACTTGTATATATATATAAAGATGAATGTAGGAAAAAGAGGCAAGTGTACTTATATATACATATAGATAAGAACAAGTAACTATAAGCATGTGTATTGAGTAAAAGACAAGCATGAGCATATAGAGGTAAAGAGATATATATATAAATACGTATATAAATAGAAAGACATCAGTAAGCTTTAGATTGAAAAATATAGGAATGACAAAGTATATGCGTATACAGGAAGCGAGAGTAAATACTGATAAACCCAATATAATTGAGACTTGGGTTTGGGGGTTGTAGAAAACTACACCATAGGGGATGAGATCAAAGTTTAAAAATAATAAATTGTCAAAAAGTAAGCACATAAGTACAAAAGCGGGTAAGTATGCATGGAGAAATGAGTAAGCTAGTATATGGTAGGTATGTGTTTTGTGTAAAAGTATCTCGATGCATGTTTAAATGAATAGAGTATATGTGCATATGAACATATGTAAATGAGATCTTGAGCATGTTGATTTATATGCATGTAAGTATATAAATAAGTATGACTATCAAGATAGTTTCGTGTGAACAAAGAGTTTGCATGTACATGTATATATATAAGATTATGCTTTACGTTGTTTGTGAGCCACCAGCAAGGTAAGTTATAGAGGTAAGCCTAGTTATGATGGTATTAATGTGTAAGTATACTGAGAATAGTATAAACATATTAAATGTGAGATGATTCAAGACATAAGCATATAAAGAATAGAATGCATAGTTCATTACCTTGTGCATACGCATAAACACGTACATGATCATATCCATATACATACATGATGAAACGAGAAAGGTTTTGAAATTCAAAAAGTGTTTTAAAGAAAAGTTACAAATATTTTTAAAAGAAAAGTTTTAAGTATTCTCCTTTGAAAGAAATGGATTTCAGAAATATTTTTACAGTTTTAAGATACAGATCATGATTTTATGGTTTTCGGGGCATGAGGTAAAACCTTACCCCAGTATGTAACTTGAGACACTGATGGAATTGACGGATATCATATGGATTCGGGATTTTGGATTTGACCCATCCCAGTTGTACATTGTTAGAATTGACGGATTTATACACATGTGCACATGTGGAGGACTAGAGGGACGCTCCTAGATCCTCAGCGCTCAGATGGTACATTCCTGGGCGGAGATGCACCTACGGGTGGAGATGCGCCTACGGGCGGAGATGCGCCTTCGGGCGGAGATGCGCCTACGGGCGGAGATTTGGTTTTCAGAAAAAGGATTTCAGATTTCAGTTTGGTTTTCAGAAAAAGGACTTCAGATTTCAGTTTTCAGAAAAGAACTTAGAAAGACGGTTTTCGAAAGAAATACAAGAAAAAGAAAGATTTTCAGAAAGAGTTTTCAGTTTTCAGATTCCCAGTAAACAGCTTTCAGAAAACAGATTTTAGAAATAGTTTCCAGATATCAGAAATTCAAAATATGATTTTAGAAAGATAAGTTTTATTAAGAGGTTTTCAAACTGAGTTTCAGAATAATTTTCAGAAAGCAGTTTCTCAGAAAAAGTATTTTCTAAAAGCATAACATGTTAGAGCAGAGTAGGATTTACCATCATGCATATATATATGGATTCTGGTGATTCTTATGAGACACATATGGTAGTTGACAAAGTCATAGCATGAGTACATTAGATTCATACCGTTAACATTGATACATGATCTCATTATTATGCTTATGTATATATATGGATGATTTTGTGTGTAGCATGTTCATATCGAAGTAACATGTGTAGAAAATAAGTACATAGTAGCATGGTCAGTGATAATGGATTTGAACTTTGTAGTTTAAGATAAATGATATATAAGTTACTTAAGAATATAGTTGGTACATATGTATGCATAAGAGATTTATGACTTACAATGAATATATGTTATATATTATGAGCACGATATACATGTGTTATATAATTATGACTTATGAGGTACGTATGAGGTTTGGTTTCGTATATGCATTATAGAGCATTATGAATTCAAGTAAGTGTGTAAGATTAGTAACATAAATGTGATGTAAAGATGTAAGTGAGTGATTTAAATTTAGACTGTGTGTAAGTAATAAAAGAATGAGATGAGTAATAGTATAGAGAAAGCTAAATTGACGATACTTCTGATATCTGAAAAATAAATGAGTTAAGCAGAATTTAAATAGTACACTTTGATTAATATGTTAACTATGTAATCTTATATGAGAGTGGTATACATTTTGAGAGATAAGGAGGGAAATGTATTTGCTTGATTACAGTAAAAGATAGGTTAAGAAACTTAATGAAACGAAAATATAAGCTATTGTGTGTTTATGCTGTAGTTATGAGTATGATTACTTACTGAGTCATTATGACTCACACCAACACAATTTGTAGTTTTGCAGGTCAGTAGCTGACATATCGGGCCAATAGAACTTTGATGAAGACTTTGAAGACAGTGGATCGCCCCAATTGCAGTCGAGGAAGTCAAGAGAGTCCTGGGTCGAGTTATGGGTCCTCACGACCCTTGTCTTTGTTTTTACATTTGCACTTTTATATGTATAAGTCATGTAACAGCTTAGTTTTATTTGGAGTTCTGGCCGGAGGCCAAGTGTTGCATTTTGTTATTGAGTTCAGGCCTGAGGCCTTGTTGATGAATGCATTGATGTTGGGATTCCGGCCTGAGGCCGAGATTGTCGTGTTCTTGATGTATATGGATGCTGGCTACAGGCCAGGTTGCATGATGTTACGAATACATCATGCCGAAATTTTGTCAGATTCAGAGGCTTATGGAGATGGGTTTTCCTATCTCCTGCCGGTAGAATCCTGGCCTAGGCGGGATGTTACAACTTGCATGAGTATCTTATACCCAAATATATGAGAACTATGCCGTTATGCCCTCACAACACGTACAAGTGCAATACTAGTCTTTTACATATTTATCGATGTCCAATCTCGATAATACTCTGACTAGGGATATTTAATGATTTATCCTTCGTGGACTGATACTGTCTCATATCATTCTCCGTCCAGGAACAAATCATAGGGACCTCTCATCATTTATATATCTAGGTGATCTAATCACAAATGATAAGAGTGCAATCTCCTTTGTCACATAGTTAATTTGTACAACAACACCATGATCTGTACAAATAGTGACGCTATGGGTCATAATTGTCCAACATACATTAGGTGAGCTTTTCGAAAATTTTGTGTTCTCTAATTTTGATTACAGTCAGATTGTCTGATTTTATCAAAGCATAGAGAATACATATTTGATAGTAGGGTCAGTGGGAGCGTACAAATTTCTTTCTAGTGTTATATATCTTAATGACATTATCATTATTAATGTAATAATGAGATGTTTATAAGGTAAAAGATTTACCTAAGTCTTCTTTTCTCCGTGAAAGCAATGAGAGTAGTCTTTGTTATATTCGATATAAAGTTTTATATATGATATAAAACAAGAGACTTTTGAGATACTCCCATTAGTCGTGCATTAGATATGATCTTATAAAAGACACAACACGACTATATGTGTGACAGTTAGTATAACTGTTTGACAGTTAGTGTGTCTCTTGTATATAGTATTTATCTTTCGTAAAGGATGATTCCTTTGTCGAAAGAGAAATTGATTAGAATGTCTAGTCAATTTTATGCATCATGAGATGATTGATAGGGTTTTAAGGGGGAATTTCGGTAACATAGCGGAATCGCGAAAAATCAAAATTTTCCGATTTCAAAACTTTTTTCTCGGATCAATTAAATAAACTTATTTATTTAATTATCCAATTATCAAATTCTGAAAAATTACATAAGAGATCAAATTTCTTGGTAATTATCGAATTGCCCCAAAACTTTGTAAATTGATTATTTTAGCCCAAAAATTATCAAATATAATTTTGGATGATTCTAAATCATTTCTAAAATGTTTTTCAACACATCTAATGCATCAAAATCAGATTTCACACAAATCCCCAATTTTTAGTCTAATTGCAGTGAGCACCCCAAATTTTCAAGTAATTGCATTTTGGTCCCTTTTGTTCAAAACATGCCAAGATCAAATCCAATCAACCCAAAAATTTACATGCATCATATTCATACCATAATACATCACATATATGAAAAGCCCCAAATTTGGAGTGGGGTATGAACCCTAATTTTCAATTTCATCAAATTGTCCAATTTCACCAAATTTACAAAATCCAACACTTTAATCCATTCAATACTTCACAAATCTAGCCTCACCACTTTGAAAAAACTCTAAAACAATTCTAGGTCACCAATGAGTGGCTTACTAACGCTAGAATGACAACTTTGATTTTCAAAGAATCAAAAGTAAGCTTTAAAACAAGTTTAAGCTCACTTACATGCATCAATCTTTCACACAAGTTCTCAACCAAATAAACAGAAACTATAATAGAAGAAAGAACATCAAAGCAACGCGAAATGATGCCAAGAATGTTAGAAATAATTTCATGTTGAAAGCTTTAAAGAAAAACTTACAAAACTCAAAGATTTCCAAGCTTTTTCCTTTTGCCTTCAAGCTTTTCTCCAACTTCTTTTATGTTTATTTGGTCTCAAATGAACTTGTTAAACCCTAAAACTGAAACAAAACAATATATACTTCACAAAAATATCCCTTGGCCGAAATTGGAAGCAAAATAAATAAAAATATCTAGATATTTTTACTTTGTTTCATTTAAAGCTTTAATCAACTTGCTTTTGCTTTTTATCATTACACATTAATGATTCCAAACAAGTAACAATGGCAACTAAAGCATTTCCAAAAATATCACAAACTTAGGATATTTATATTTTAAATTAATTTAATTATTTAACAATTAAATAATTAAATAATTATTTAAATACAAATATTTTAAATATATGTATAATATTTACTTTAAATATCAAAATACATATATATTTATAATATATGTCAAATATCACAATTTGACATTTAATTAATGTGTATTTAACAAAATCTATCATTAAGTACAAATACACAATAATTAAGAAATAACTATTAGGTCTCTTAGCATGTATTTTTCGTTTAACCTTTAAACGACTTATAAATAATCAGTATTATTCATAAATGTTGCCCTAGTGCTCTACGAGTATATTTCATTAGTGAGACTCTCTAGATTCAGGTATATCCGTCACAAAATCCAATTTCGTGTCCATAATTTACCCACCCATAAATTATGACGACCACAAATATACTAGCTGAATCATACAGGTCGAGGTCATTGCATACGTGACCGGTGCTTACACACGCGTATAACGCAAGCGCACGTATCGTTCAAGTAGTATAAAAAGTATCGATCCCACGAGGACTTCATACCTAAGCTATTAATTTTATGAGGTCAAATGATTACTAGTATCTAACAGGTTGTTTGATTGATTTGAAAAGGTGACGATTCTAAATTTAAAAAAACAAGTAGATAAAATTGTTCGAAAGTAGGTTTAAGAAAATTCAATATTAAAAACTATCTAGGGTTGTGATTCCTTCCAATATCATTTTAAAGATGAAGTGGTTATTTTATGTTTGTGTAATAAATCGGTTTACTAACCTGGAACACTAAATTATGCGAAAGCCTCTGTCGATGGTCAGACGCAAATACCCAATTTAACTCAATTGAACCATATGTCTATGTCAACCAAATTATCTGGATTCATTAAGTTTAAATTCCAATTATGGCTACCCTCGCCCGACAGGTATATGTCTATCCTGTAAGGAAAACTATTAAATGGTTATCTATCCTCAAGGAAGATCGTGGGCTATTAAGTCTAAGGCTGAAACCTAAAATCCCTATGTCTAGTTCATTTTAGATTTACCAGATCAATCTTATTAGTGACCAATTAACAAGACGCATTAGGCTTAAGACTTAATAAGTAAACCTTTAAATTACCCAAACTATAAAATAACCCCTTATAAACATGTGATATTAAAAGTCATCACAACCCCAGATAACTAATTTAGTTACAACACATAACTAGGGCTAGTAAAAACTTAAAAATAAAAGAGATAAAGTAAAAATGCTGAAAAGTAAAAGCTGAAAAGTAAATTGCAATAAAATAAAATGATAAGGTAAAAGGATCAACTTTTACTACTACTAATTTAGATATCTCCCATAATATAATATATAAACTTGTAATTATTTTACCAACCAGCCATATAGGCGGTAACCTGATTAAGTCAAATTAAGTCCAACCAGCCATAAAGACGGAATCAAAATAAACCTGTCATATAGGCGGTAAGAAAATTTAATTACCAACCGACCAATCTGGCGGTATCCTTGATTAGTCAGGTTTAAACCAGATTAAAATGAATTACCAACCGACCAATCTGGCGGTATCCTTTTTAAGTCAAATTTTAAATAGTGAATATATTATATTTAAGGGACATTAATCTAAATAACAATAGTAAAAGAATTACCTTTCACCCTAGCAGGAGGAAGTTACCTCCTCATGGTAAATAGTAAAAACTATAAAAAGTAAAGAAAGTAAAACACTATTATTACAAAAAGTAATTAAAATTAATTACAAAACTAAAATTTAAAAGAAATTAGATAGAAAACTCCCTATTTATATGAGAAAATTCAGAGAGAATGATACATTTGAAACTGAAACATCGAGCTGAATTTATAGGCCTCGGTAGGCTCTGGGCGTCGCGACTCCAGTTTCTTTTGGTCGTGGCATGCTGAGGTGATGACACGTGGCGATTCTAGATAAGGTGATAAGGTGACACGTGGCAAGGTAGTTGGAGCTCAATTATTGTGACACGTGGCGGCTTCTGATTGGTCAGCTCAGATTCTTATCTGCCACGTGTCAGATAGGGATAAGTGAGTCAATGATTGATGCTGACGTGGCGCTGATGTGGTGACACATGGCAAAGTGACTGTCGGCACCATAAAATTGCGACACGTGGCACCCTGTGATTGGTTGATGATGACGTGGCAGCCACGTGGCACTTTGACTTGGTCAATAGGTGATGTGGATGATGACGTGCCAATGACGTAGATTGACACGTGGCGATGCCGACTGTCGGCACCGTAGGATGATGACATGTGGCACGGCGCACGTAGTAGATCGGCTGTGATGGTGACACATGGCACGGCACACGTTAGCAAAGTCAAATTTTCTCAAATTCTGACTTGTGGACCTGGCGCACGTTAGCACTGTTCGGCACACGTTAGTCATCGCGACGCCAAGGGCTTGCGCGTCGCGACGAGGACAAATTACAAAAATGCCATTTTTCCAATTTTCACTATTTTAGCCCAAATCACCTCCAGAGTGTCCTGAAACTTTATTTATCTACAAAATAATACAAAACACATCAAAATATTCACAAAACTCAAGAAACTATACAAAATATTAAGTTAAATTAGTGGGAAATAGTGATATAATTGCCACTCATCAATACGTATAATCCCTCCGTCACAGGTATCCGGATAATCCTAGAGATATAGATGTAAACGTCAAATCTCTATAGGTATTATCCCATCGACGATTCTATTAGCAATCAATAAATAACATTCGGAACTGATTTCTGAAGTATACTATGGTCATAGATTTAACTGATTGCTAATCACATATGGAATACATATGCTCTGTACACAAAATTGACGGATCCTATCTTGACACACACAGGATATACTGAGGATCGGTCCACACCCAACGAACATGCGGAGGTCTGATCTAAGTAGATCGGTGACATGACCGTCATCTAAGTGTGGAGGATGTCTCATACATCCACAGTGGTATCTCAAGTCGAAGGACCACTATGCTACTCAACCCGAGAAGATTCTTATTGACGTTGGTGTACCATCCATTAAGAATCTTAGGCGATTCGTTCAGTGTTTATCTATTATAAACACATACACGTCTATACGAGTCTACCTAGACTCATGGTTTATTGGGATGAACCATCAGACCAAGTCTCGATATACGACATGTACTGGTCTCAACGGATTTGACTAACCGACCCGTGTTAGTGAATCTTGACCAGGAACTATATTTGATAATATACATTTAGCAGTGACACTTCCCAATGTCAATTACAAACTACCTTTGTAACTGTGTACCGCATTATATATTATCGGGCCTTTGTCTAAAATATGCATATCACTAAACCATATTTAGTTTCAATCTAATCGTAATCAGATCGAATACGTATATAAAAACAAGAGGTGCAACCACAATAAGTAATATTATGGAAAATGGGATGTTCGTATTCATGAATCAGACATAAATACGGTCTGGATTGGCGCTCTGAGCACCAACCCCAAAAATTTCTCCCATTTGCTCTAGTGCCAATCCACGATATCATATACATATCTCAATGTGTATCGTATGCACGTGGCCCTCAAAAGCTCACCCAGTACTCAAGAGGTAGGCAACAAGAAGCAGGTCCGCTATGACATATTGAGTTTGTCAAACAAACTCCATCGTTCCCATAGCCATCATCATTCATATTTTGTAGAATCTAAATTATACATTAATATGACTCTGATGCTACATCAGTATTGTGCTACAGCTACTGAGTTGTCCAAGTATTTAGGGATCAAATCCAAAATACTATGCAGACAACCGCAAGCACAACACCAATATAAAAAGTCAATACTTTATAAGTTGCATCTAATTCAACTGAATAGTAGAATCCTTCATGACACTCCCACTGCATCTTTTACGACTCTTTATGACGTAGACTGTTTAACGTCATAATTAGTCTCAAAACTAATATGACCCTAATGGTTGCAGACTGTATTCTCCATGATTTAGAAACTCGTTCTTAATATCTCAAAGATCACAAAGAACGTGTTTCAAGATCCATCATATGGTCTATAGGATATCAAAATAACTCGTAACAATTACGATTAAATCGATATCTTTAATCGCACATAAGAAAGTATTCATTATGTCATCATCAAATGATACATAAGATTGATTAGACATTCTAATCAATATTTCTTTCGAAAAAGGAATCATCCTTTACGAAAGATGAATACTATATACAAGACACACATTAACTGTCAAACAGTTATACTAACTGTTATACATATAGCCTTGTTGTGTCTTTTATTAGATCATATCTAATGCACGACTAATAGGAGTATCTCACAAGTCTCTTAGTTTTATATCTTATATAAAAATTTATATCAAATATAACAGAGACTACTCTCACTGCTTTCACGGAGTAAAGAAGACTTAGGTAAACCTTTTACCTTACAAACATCTCATTATTACTATAATAATGATAATGTTGTTAGGATATATAACACTAGAAAGTAATTTGTACACTCCCACTAACCCTTCAAGCACATATGTATTCTTTATACTTTGACAAGATCAGACAATCTGACTGATATCAAAAATAGAGAATACGGATTTCCGGAAGACTTATCCGAGTCTATAATAAGCTCTATAAGCTAGCACACTAAACTGTGATCTCAGCAGAACACAAACTCTAGGGCCATTCCAGAATGAACTCTTCGAACAAATAAATCACAATTGATCTCTTATCTGAATAAGTCATTCAAAATGCATTCTTTAGCTAAAATGTACAGTTTAATATCAACATTAACCAATATATCTTTAATTGTTCAATTAGCGTGACTAGAGACAAGTTTTCTCAGAATCTACAATAGATTGCTGAGTATAACTTTTCTTACTGTCATACTATAAAGGTTAAACCTTTATTAAGCTCACACTACTTTTGCTGCACAAACAATTAGTACAAATCATGAACTAATTCATAATTAAAGCTTAATCAAGTTCAAAACTTGATCGTAGTAAGCTATGAACAATCTTAGATCTATGGTTCAATGATGAACTTCCGGAATCGATATCAAATATCGCTTCCATTATAAGTTATAAGATAATTTTCTTTGGTAAGAAAACAACAGAACCATTAAGTATCAAATATTCGTAAATGATTCTGATATCCTATTAGACTTATATAGAAGATGTATAAGGGTTGTTTCATCTTATTAATTTCGTAGTTCCATTTATAATTTATCATTCTCATATTTGACTTCAATAAGTCAAGTCTTTTCTACAATTGTTAACATCCGATGTTACACACCAAGTGATAAAACGATTTTATTACTTAGGATTGTAGGAAAGATATTATATCAAATAGAATACAATATTCTATTAAACAGAATAAACGATAAACCTGTACTCGTAAGTAATTTCCATTATATAACTATTATATAAAAGAAATATTCAAATCTCAAACTTTTCAAGATTTAAATTTTCTACCTATACATATCATATATGTAATTGTAGAAATTAATGGAACCTAAATTAAAAAAGATAAACTAGTGTTACAGGAGCATATCCCCAATAATATTGAAACTAATTTGGTAACATTCAATATCAAACGAATCAAATCATATAAGATTCGACTGCTGCCACTGACCAATTCCATCAAGATGGAATCGTGGAAGAATTATATTGAATAAGAATCATATTCTTTGAATAACCATAGAACTAATTGCTTTAAATTCATATGTTTGATCGTATCAAAGATCTTTGAACAATTCAAAGACATGTAATGAATTTTAATGATAGAGTTCTCATAAAACTTCAGATTGAATATATTTGAACAAGTCAAAAATGTTCAACCTACGTTTCATCAGAACAGATTGAAAGTTATTGATCATTTCAAGACTTTCAATATGTGTTCCTTCAGAAACTCGTAACTAAGTTATGACAATTCATAAACTAAGTTACGAAGTAAAGAAAACTACCTTAAGCAATTACAATTTATTAAACTAGATACATCCAATGTATCAGTTAAAATAAATCTAGTGGTCCAATGATAATCATTGGTTAAACGAGATCTTAATCACCTACCTGAATAAAGTATTCATTAAATAGATAAGGATATGTGGTGTGATCTCGTATCAAACCATCCTTTACCATACGGAATAAGTATCCAATGCATAAGTGATAAAATCTCATAAAGCACCGTTCTAAATTATTTACTTTACCGAAAAATTTTTCTTAATGTTTATCTCTACTTCAATGACACTACTAGTTGTATTTAAAATATATAACAACTGTTTATTAAGAACAAGTAACTATCCAATAGTCGCAAGTTCCGATATCAAATATCAAAACAATCGTTAACTGATATTTTAAATAACTAGACGGGAGATCTAGTATCCAATACTTATAGTTGTTGTATTGTGAAAATTGATATTTTCTATACATAATTATATGTATATCCTTTCTTTAGCTTTACTATTTACATTCAACTATTCACAACAGTTGCAAATAACTGATTAGCAAATTGTGTCAGACACATTGCATCTAAAGGCAATTAAAGCTAACAAATGTCATTACTAGATAAACAAATACCTAATGGGGCTTTCTTAATACCAGTCAAGAATCTCGAGACATGAACTAATTCAAGTCAATTCTTACTGCATAAGAAACTATTCTCTCTAAAGTGTGATATCCTAAAAGGGATATCTATCTAGATTATCTATCATGACTTAGAAACTAAGTCATTAACCATCTTGATTTTTGAAGAAAATCGGAACAATAGTTCCCGATGGTTTAGACCAATCTAATAATATCCTAGTCTAGTAGTATTTAGAACCTATTATAGAATAACTGCAACCAAGAGTCAAGTCAGATAACATATCAAAATATGTGTGCAGTGAATTAAAAGTTTAATTCTATCTAATATAGATTAAGGAAAACAAACAAGCGGCTATTTCCATAATAATACACACTGCCTAAGTTAAAGAATTTTTTAACTTAGCAGTGTCTCCCACTATTTTACGTAATACCATAATCCCCAACGGAAAAACGAGAATCCAATAATTAAATCGAACTCCATAATGGGAAGAGGACCCTATGAATATATTTCGACTCACAGCAGAGGCACGGTCTCGCCTACGTATATTCACAGGTAGACAACTCATTGTCAATCACTCACTAGTGACTCCTGGGTTTCCGGTCCTGGTCGTTTTTCGTTGTCGCTGCTAAGGCAGGCCCACAAGGAGACGTACCAAGGTTAAACTCGTCAATGATAAACTCAAGTTACTTGCGTAACACTGACAGCTAGGGCACGTTCAGGATTCCGCTTTCACTTGAAGTTATCTAGTATCTTATATACATCCGGCATAAATAAATCTCTATCGGCTACACCCTCACAGCAGAGGCACGGTCTCGGATGTAGTCAAGGAAAAATATTTATAAACCGTATTGACAAGGCGAACCAAGAAACAAGTATTCCAAATACCAGTTACTTTAAAACCTTATTAAGCGGAGATATTCCATAAAAGATTCTTTTAATTTATTCAATCAAATTAAATAAATATATGCATGCAACAAGTAAAGAAAAGAACAAACATTAGATTTTAAAGGGCTAATCATATCGGGGTGTCCAGAATCAGACTCGCTCTGATACCATTTTGATGGGGTTTTAAGGGGGAATTTCGGTAACGCAGCGGAATCGCGGAAAATCAAAATTTTCCGATTTCAAAACTTTTTCTCGGATAAATTAAATAAACTTATTTATTTAATTATCCAATTATCAAATTCTGAAAAATTACACAAGAGATCAAATTTCTTGGTAATTACCGAATTGCCCCAAAACTTTGTAAATTGATTATTTTAGCCCAAAAATTATCAAATATAATTTTGGATGATTCTAAATCATTTCTAAAATGTTTTTCAACACATCTAATGCATCAAAATCAGATTTCACACAAATCCCCAATTTTTAGTCTAATTGCCGTGAGCACCCCAAATTTTCAAGTAATTGCATTTTGGTCCCTTTTGTTCAAAACATGCCAAGATCAAATCCAATCAACCCAAAAATTTACATGCATCATATTCATACCATAATACATCACATATATGAAAAGCCCCAAATTTGGAGTGGGTTATGAACCCTAATTTTTCAATTTCATCAAATTGTCCAATTTCACCAAATTTACAAAATCCAACACTTTAATCCATTCAATACTTCACAAATCTAGCCTCACCACTTTGAAAAAACTCTAAAACAATTCTAGGTCACCAATGAGTGGCTTACTAACGCTAGAATGACAACTTTGATTTTCAAAGAATCAAAAGTAAGCTTTAAAACAAGTTTAAGCTCACTTACATGCATCAATCTTTCACACAAGTTCTCAACAAAATAAACACAAACTATAATAGAAGAAAGAACATCAAAGCAACACGAAATGATGCCAAGAATGTTAGAAATAATTTCATGTTGAAAGCTTTAAAGAAAAACTTACAAAACTCAAAGATTTCCAAGCTTTTTCCTTTTGCCTTCAAGCTTTTCTCTCAACTTCTTTTATGTTTATTTTGTCTCAAATGAACTTGTTAAACCCTAAAAATGAAACAAAACAATATATACTTCACAAAAATAGCCCTTGGCCGAAATTGCTAGCAAAATAAATAAAAATATCTAGATATTTTTACTTTGTTTCATTTAAAGCTTTAATCAACTTGCATTTTCTTTTTATCATTACACTTTAATGATTCCAAACAAGTCAACAATGGCAACTAAAACATTTCCAAAAATATCACAAACTTAGGATATTTATATTTTTAATTAATTTAATTATTTAACAATTAAATAATTAAATAATTATTTAAATATAAATATTTTAAATATATGTATAATATTTACTTTAAATATCCAAATACATATATATTTATGATATATGTCAAATATCACAATTTGACATTTAATTAATGTGTATTTAACAAAATCTATCATTAAGTACAAATACACAATAATTAAGAACTGACTATTAGGTCCATTCGCATGTATTTTTCGTTTAACCTTTCAAGGACTTATAAATAATCAGTATTATTCATAAATGTTTCCCTAGTGCTCTACGAGTATATTTCATTAGTGAGATTCTCTAGATTCAGGTATATACGTCACAAAATCCAATTTTGTGTCCATAATTTACCCACCCGTAAATTATGACCACCACAGATATACTAGCTGAATCATACAGGTCGAGGTCATTGCATACGTATAATCCCTCCGTCACAGGTATCCAGATAATCCTAGAGATAAAGATGTAAACGTCAAATCTCTATAGGTATTATCCCGTCGACAATTCTATTAGCAATCTATAAATAACATTCGGAACTGATTTCCGAAGTATACTATGGCCATAGATTTAACTGATTTCTAATCACATATGGACTACCTATGCTCTGTACACAGAACTGACGAATCCTATCTTGACACACACAGGATATCCTGAGGATCGGTCCACACCCAATGAACAGGCGGAGGTCTGATCTAAATAGATCGGTGATGTGACTGCCATCTAAGTGTGGAGGATGTCTCATACATCCACAGTGGTATCTCAAGTCGAATGACCACTATGCTACTTAACCCGAGAAGATTCTTATTGACGTTGGTGTACCATCCATTAAGAATCTTCGGTTAGTCATTCAGTGTTTATCTATTATAAACACATACACGTCTATACGAGTCTCCCTAGACTCATGGTTCATTGGGATGAAGCATCGGACCAAGTCTCGATTTACGACATGTACTGGTCTCAACGGATTTGACTAACCGACCCGTGTTACTGAATCTTGACCAGGAACTATATTTGATAATATACATTTAGCAGTGACACTTCCCAATGTCAATTACAAACTACCTTTGTAACTGTGTACCACATTATATATTATCGGGCCTTTGTCTAATATATACATATCACTAAACCATATTTAGTTTCAATCTAATCGTAATCAGATCAAATACGTATATAAAAACAAGAGGTGCAACCACAAATAAGTAATATTATGGAAAATGGGATGTTCGTATTCATGAATCAGACATAAATACGGTCCGGATTGGCGCTCTGAGCACCAACCCCAACAATGATGACATAATGAATACTATATTATGTGCGATTAAAAATATCAATTTAATCGTAATTGTTACGAGCTATTTTTGATACACTGTAGACCATAGGATGTGTCTTGAAACATGTTCTTTGTTATCTTTGAGATATTAAGAACGAGTTACTTATTAATGGAGAATATAATCTGTAACCATTAGGATAAAACTAGTTTTGAGTCTAATTATGACATTAGATGGTCTATGTCATATTAAGTCAGAAAAGATGCAGTGGGAGTGTCACGGTTGATTCTAATGTATTAGTGGAATTAGTTGTAACTTATGAAGTATTGACTTATGAAGTTGTACAGTGACCTTATAGATTACAAGTTTTGATATTAGGGTTATGCTTGCGGTTTTCTCATAATATTTGGATTTGATCTCTAAATACATAGACAACTCAGTAGCTGTAGCATAATATTGATGTCGCATCTGAGTCATATTGATGTATAACTTAGGTTATACACTATATAAATGATGCTGGCTAAGGGAAACGATTGGGTTTGTTGGAAAAACTCAATATATTATAGCGGGCTTACTTGTTGTTGCCTACCTCTTGAGTGCTAGGTCAGCTCTTGGGACCATGTGTATGTAATACATATTTAGATGTGTATATGATACAGTGGATTGGCACTAGAGCAAGTGGGAGAAATTGTTAGGGTTGGTGCTCGGAGTGCCAATCCAGATCGTATTTATGTCCGATTCATGAATATGAACAATTCCTTTTTCCATAATATTATTTATTTATGGTAGTACTTCTTGATTTTATATACATAATCGATCTAATTATGATTAGATTGAAACTAAATATGATTTAGTGATATATATATATATTAGACAAAGTCCCGATAATATATTTTGTAGTGCGCAGTCACAAAATAGTTTGTAATTGACTTTGGGAAGTTTCACTACTAGAAGTATATTATCAAATAAAATTCTTGGTCAAGATTTACGGACACGGGTCGATTAGTAAAATCCGTTGAGACCAATATATGTCGTATATCGAGACCAGATAGAATCTTTCAGTCCCGTGTACAGGGCATATTTATGATCTAGTAAATCCATGGTCGTGGTATACTTCGGAAGCGAGTTCCGAGTGTTATTTAGAGATCGTAAATTTGAAAGTCGACTATATTATACCTTAGGGATTTAACGTTCTTATCTATATCCCCGGTATAATATTGATATCATGTGACAGATGGATTATACATATGCAATGACCTCTACTTGCATAGTTTAGCGAGATTATCCGTGGTCGTCATAATGCATGAGTGGGTGAATTATGGACACGAAATTGGATTATGTGACACATATACCTAAACTTAGAGAGTCCCATAATATGAAGTGTACTCATTGAGCAATTGGGCAATACATTATGAATAATACAGATTATTCATAATACTTCACCGGATTAAATGAGTTAATTCGAATCGTTAAATCAGTTAAACACAAAATACATGCATTAGGGGATTTTGGTCAATTAATAATTAATATGTATTTGTATTTGATACAAAATTTGATTTGATACATATTAATTAATTGTCAAATGAGATTTTGACACATGTCATTAATATATTTATTTTATTATTTGGTGTAAATAAAAATACATATATATACTAGTAATTATATTAATTAATTAGATAATTAAATAATATCTATATTTCATAATTGTTATGAAATATGTTTGATTATTATTGGTTACATGTGGCATGATTCTTTTAGGCTTAAAGTTTACAAATTTGATTTGTTAACTTAAAGCTTATTATTATTTAATTTGATTAAAATGACCAAATGACCATTTTGCTCCCCTAAAGTCGATTTTGGCTTGTTTTTAAAGTGAAAATTTTTTGTTTTCTCTTTCATAAGAGTGCTATGGCCGAACCCTTGAAGAAGAAAAATTCCTTGAAGAAACAAGGAAGAAAGTGAAGAAATCAAGAAGAAAGTTTAAGGAAATTAGGAGACTTTGAGGTAATCTTCAATAATCTTAGACTTAGAAAGCTTGTTTCTTGTTCTTGAACATATAGAATAGTTTTAGGGTTTCTTCATTTCTTATATTTTGGGGCTTTTTTGATTTTGAGGATGGATTTGGTGGCAAGATGAATGTGTGAATTTAGATTGGATAATATTAGTGTAATATTAGTTCAATTTTATCATTTGATGACTTTTTATCATTCTAGAGTGTTATGACCACTCTTGTAACTCCTAGAATTTTTCTTGAGTTCTTCATTTATGGTGACTTTGGTTGAGTAAGTATTAAAATGATTAATGTTCAGAAAATTGGATTTAAAGCATGAAAAATGATATTTTTAGTTGCTAAATCAGATCTGGAATTTCTATAATTTTGGTGATGAAAAGTATGTTGTATAAATATATTGGATGTGTTTTGGGCATTGGAACAATTGCCGGAAATTTTTTCGAAGTTGAAATATGCGAAAACGGTGTTACCGGGTGAGTTTCGAGCTTACCGGGTGTCCGCTATCCAAATAGTGAATTGGTCACTATTCGGGTAGCCTATTTGGGCTGACATGGGTAGCCCCTGTGTGTATTGGTTGGTTGGTTCGGACAAAATCGCATTTTATGCCACTTTGCGGAAAAAACGTTTTTCGTAAAAATTTTGCAGTGTTTCGAACTTATTTATATCGTTATTTGATATCAAATAAATATGTTTAGGTGAAATATGAATGAATTATTCATATTGGATATTGAATAATTTATTTGGTAAGTTTAAAAAAAAATTAAAGTTACGATTTCGCCCGAACCGCGCTTCCGCTGCGCCCGCGCTAAAACCCCAACACTAACATGATACAAATTTATAAAATAAGATATAAATAAAAAATCACCAGTTATTTTATTAATAAAAGAAAAATAAATTACAAAAGAAATAAAATAAAATAAAACATACATGATACTTACCCCAAATCTCCCGAAATGGGAAAATGAAATAACACCCGGACTGGAGGAGAGCTCTCCATCTTCTCCCCCACTCAGTGCGCCTCACTGAGGCGCCGAACACCTCATTTCATAGGAGGGCTCGGCCAAATTACATTTGCAGACAATGCATTATTGCATTGCTGGACAGCAATGCAATAATGCATTTCTTTATATTTATATATAATACAATATAATATTATATATATAAAATCTCAGTGGGACCTCCTAAATATATTTTATATATTATTATAATAATACAATACATATGAAGCTAAATACATCATAAGCTCATTTTGCTGCCAATCTAAACATGGTGAATTTTTTCCAAGTCTGATTTGAATCTAGTTGTCACGCTCTTTTTGGATTATTTTGGTCCTGGAATTTAGATCTTATATCCATTTTTCTTGTGAGCTTCCGAAGTAGTATTTTACCTACACAATAAATAAAAATACACAATAAAAATATACAAAACATAAATATAATTATTATTTCACAAATGTGCTAAATTAAGGGGATTAATGAAACTATAAGTGCAAAATGATTAATTTTTCTTTTAATAAATGTGAATTTTTTAGTGTTCATTAGGAAACATAGACATAAATTTCATAGCCGATTCTGAATGGATGGTAGTAAGATCTACACTAGGGATACAACTCCATGTACTATTAGATATTGACAAGCCTTATTCTGTCTTTTCTTATTTTCATGTTAAAAATGAAAAATATAATATATATATATATATATATATATATATATATATATATATATAATGAAAACAACCAAAATACTTTTGTGGCTTGTTAGAGCATGAAAAGCTTGTTGCATGTGATTCTGGTATGTAGGATCTATGATTATGCATATATAATATGCTTTTATTTTTCTTGATGCTCTATGTGCATGAGTGTGTGATAAAAATCTTTGGTATATCTTGTGTTTGTATTTCACATACCTATTTTTTTTACTGTCAATGCTTGGTCGAATGTATGAATTTTTAGGCTGGAATCTAATCTATATTATACTTTGCTCACTAAATAGTGTGACCTTTGACGAGATGACCTAATGCCATCCCCTTGTAAAAATAAAGATTCAGTTTACATGAGACTCAAATGCAAAAGAGTTAATGGGCCAAATTTAAAAAATAATGGAAAAAATCCTTCACTCTAAAGATTTAATTTAAGAGATCATATTTAGGGGGAAACTATTATAGCATGCAACTAATGTTGCTTATTCTCAGGTCCTAGTGGTGTTGGGTTTGATCAAATATTCTGTGGACTTGGTATGTTAAGAGATATGATTTCTTTGGCTGTATCCTGCTCATAAAATAAGGTCTTAAGTCTTGATCTGTTGTGCACTTATTTTTCACGCAAGTACTTGTTATGCTTTGGCATTTATGTCTTATACATGCACGTAGTATTTAGCATGACCTAAAGTGATGCATATTATTTCATATCATAAACAATTGAGTACTGATTGGGTATCATTGTACTTGCTTGAAGTGTTGTTTTAGTCATTTCTGATTGATTTTTCTTAACTCATTGTGTTCTTTTGTATGCTTCATGCCATTGCATATTTTTTTATATGCATATCTATGGGTGTGTACTTCCCGTATGATTTTATGCTAACTTAGTAGGGTTGTTAGTGCGGAGGAGTACATTTTGTTTGAATATTCTCTTACATGTGTCATCTCTTTACCCATTGTCATTTCGTGACAAAAAGAGGGAGAATAATTTTGTAGAGTAGTTTGGATGTAGTATATGGGAGTAATAGTATATCCTTGTTTTTATATCTCTTTTTTAAGGGGAGCAGGATATCTACCTATATATGCATGAAAGTTTTATGAATTTAATTTTCTTTATCTTTTCATTATATTCCATGTGCTTTTCACGGTATATTCTAGTTTGTGGATGTTTTTGGTAAGTAGGTTATTTACGGAGGTGGCATTGATATCAACATTACTTGGTTAAGTATTATATTATGTATTATTGAAATAAGTCACTATCTTGATGATTAACAATAGGCTATTTTCTTTTTGGGTCTTTTACTGTAGTCTTTGTATTAGGTAGTGTTTTATCACAGAATGCCAAATGGGGAGATTGTTAGTTCCAATTTTATTAGCAATGTCTATAACAAAATAAGTTCAATTGAGTTGTAATAAGTCTTGAGGAATTTGGAGCAATTGGACTGATATTTGGCAATTGTGCATCAAAGAATCATATTTATGTTCGTGCTGCATTCGTTGAAGCGTTCGAACAAGTAGCGTTAGTGTCATGTTCGTTGTTTGGTTCGAACGAAACTTGACAAAAGGTTCTCGTGCTTGGTGTGTCTTTTAGTGCGTTCGATCAAAAACTTCCAGATAGCAAACATTCGAGGTGCGTTCAAGTATGCGTTCGACTAAAAACCTTCCAGTGAGCACGTGTTCGACATACATTTGAGTGGCATTCAAACGCATGTGCGTAACTTAGTTATTTTGGACGCGTGTTCAAGCTATTTTGCCTACCCTAGCTCTTGGCCTACCTATATACAGAAACACATAGCCACATTCACAAGTGTTGAAAATACATTCTCTCAAAGCTTCAAACCTACATAGCTTTTCAACTTATTCTTTTCTCACCTTGAAGACTTCATTATTTACCTTGTCTTCACTTTTGTGGTGAGATTGACCTTTGTTAAGCCATCAACACAATCAAACCAACTTTCCTAACCCTTCAGAGTTCTTTAGAGGAAGATTGGCAGTCAAAATTTCAGCATTCAGAGTTGCAGAGTTGATCCGTTCAGAGACTTCAGAGATTCTGAAGAAAACCATGGGGTACAGACTCTATGAGTTCTTTGAGTTCTTGCAGTCTAACGATACTAGAGTCAGTGGAGTTTCCACCATAGGTCTTTTACTATCACTATAAGATTTCTCTTTATAATGGATTTGGGCTGGTAGATGAGATACCCGGAGTGGTTTTTTACTCGCATGAGTTTTCCACTTCGTCAATAAAATTACCGTGTTGATTTATTTATTGCAATATTTTTGTTTGCTTGGATTTATAAACTGTTAGACTTAAGAGTGGTTGTTAATTTGATTAATCTATAGAAATAATATTTAGAACTTGTCTTAAAATATTATGTTATATTCCGCATAGGGTCAGAACCTTAGATAAATATGAACTTTCAACTTTCAATATAGCCTATCTTAGAATGACCCTCAAAGAGTTGTAAGAAGGGAAATATATCCCCTGAATATGAATAAGTCTTTCTCTTTCTTAGATAAGAACTTGTTAATATGTGCTTGTTTATTATTTGAACGGGAAAGACATGTTTAATATTCTTGAGAGATACTCGTGGTCGGAATGCATGAAGGGATGCATGACATGTGAGAAAAGTGTGCACCTCCGTGCCACGCCAATCCAAGGTGTCATTATCAAACCCCCGGGCTGGAACGTTAATACCCAATGACTTGCATCTTTAAGGAATGTAACACGAAGACCTACGTGGCATTTCATACCTCAAAGTAATCATAGCACGTATGAATAGTGAATGGCTGCGGTACTACGATACCTCTGGGTTTGCATAGCGTGGGGAAGGATAATTCCCCCACGGCGTTTGCCGCCCAGTGTTGGAGGTGCATAGCACATGGAAGGCTTGTGAACCTTCGTGGCGTTTGTGGCCTTGGGGTATGCCTAGCACGGGGAGGGAGAATGCCCTCGTGGCGTTGGCCGTCCCATTTCGGATCCGTATGAGCATATCACTGGGAAGGCCTGAGGGTCTCTTTGGAGTTTTCAAACTCAGGGCCTGCCTAGCATGGGAAAAATCTCATGGCGTTGGCCGCCCCCTCGATCTGTAGCTCGGTTTTCTGAGATGTTGGGCTATAAGGTTCAAAAATATTATTTTGGGTAGCGTGGGGCAGGACTCTGTCTCAGGCTCCCTTATTGTTTCTTTTGGGTTAATACGAGGTATGTAATACATCACCCCCGTGTTACTTGTCTCGTTTTTATCTTGGTTTTTTTTTTTATGGATGATTTGGTGTGGGTCGCCATTCCCAGTCTCCATATCGATTACCGGAGGTTGAAAATATTCCATCGTAGTTAAGTTTTGGAAAAAAATTTGATGGTTTAGGGCTGCATTCGTTCCGCTGAGGCCATATTTGATGGCACGGGGAAGGTACATTACCTTGTGGCCAGTTTATTGTGATGGCTCGGGATTGCATTCGTTCCGTCAATTCCATATTTGATGGCACAATAAGGATACATTCCTTGTGGCAAGTTTGTTATGATGGCTTGAGGTCGAGTTATGTCCCACTAAGGCCTTGTTCCACTCGTTGGCATGGGGTTGGATTTTCTCCCATATGGTCAAATATTGGCGGCACAATGATGGAACATTCCATTGTGGCCAAGTAATTTTATCAGCTCGGGGTTGGGTTACGTCCCGTCCAGGCCCTACTACGGTATGTTGGCACAATGAGAGATCATTCCCTTATGGCCAAGCGACTTAGACGACTTGGGATCGGTCTTTTCCCCAATGCCTCTCTTTGTCAAAAAGCTTGAGGCTGGGTTATGTTGCTGTTGTGAGTTGGTGCAATGAGGGAGCATTCCCTTGCAGCCCAGTAACTTAGACGGCTCGGGATCGGTCTGTTTCCTAATACCTCTCTTTGTCAGATAAGAATGAGTTGGGTTACGTCTGCTGAGGCCCTACTGCTGTGTGTTGGGACAATGATGGATCATTCCCTTACAGCCCAGTAACTTAGACGGCTTGGGTCAGTCTTTTCCCCAAGGCCTCTCTTTGTGAGATAAGCTCGAGGTTGGGTTACGTCCCGTAGAGGCCCTACTGCTGTGTATTGGTGTAATAAGGGATCATTACCTTACAACCCAGTAACTTAAGCGGCTTGGGATCGGTCTTTTCCCAAGGCCTCTCTTTGTCAGATCAGCTCAGGGCTGGGTTACGTCCCGCAGAGGTCCTACTGCTGTGTGTTGGCGCAAAGAGTGATGATCAGTGGTAAACACACACGTAATGCAAACGCACGTGTCGCTCAAGTAGTATAAAATTTATCGATCCCACGAGGACTTAATACCTTAGCTATTAATTTATTATGTTAATGTAGGTTTCTAATTAGGTCCCAAGATCATCAAACAAGCATGAAAAATGTGTGAAAAATAAATCGAAGAAGTTTCGGAATACTCACATCGATCGGTTGAGACGATTCGGCGAAGAACAAAAACCATTTTGCTCCTTCAAAGTGGCGCCCACTGCATGCAGTCCACTGCTCGAATTTTAAGTTTTGGTTGATGATTTTGAGCTCCAAATCTTCGTCAAATGATTCCTGGCTCGTGGGTGGGTTTCCCTATCACCTTCGTATAACTACTAAGTGTGCTAGCACCATGATTTTTGCCACAAAAATTATCCAAAATGGCCTCCCACTGCTCACGTTTTTCAGCAAACCAGTGAGCTCTTTTGGCCCTTTGGGCGTGAGCTAGAGAGAAAAGAAAGAGAGATGAAATGTGTTGGTTTTGTTGGTAAAACAATTTCCAAAATGCTTTATATATTTTCCATAAAATATATTAAAGATTTACCAAATAAATTATCAAAAAATCAAATGGTAAATACTTTTACCAACTAACACTATTCCACCAACTTATATCACTTAAAGTGACAAGTTGCTTTTCATTCAATCAATCACATCAATCAATCAAATGTCACATCACTCAAAGTGACGTTTGATTTGACGCTTGATGTGATGAATGATTTGACGCTTGATGTGACTTGCGTGCCGCACTCGAATTCGAAATGCGAATGCGCTCGCAATCACTCTCGGGCTCGGGTTCGCTAATTCCTAATTAGTGAATTTTCCGTTGCGTCGCAATTAAATGATTACGCCTAGCAAATTCACTATTCACATCGCTAACGAATTAATTCTAAATTAACTCGTTCGCCCGAATTAAAATCCAATTTTAATTCCACGTCGAAATCCAATTTCGTTGAATATATCAAATATATTAATTTACCCGATTAATTCCAAATTAATCGTTTTCTCTATTTAGACGATATTTTATCCCAGATAAAATATCTCTGTAATTAATCCCAGATTAATTTTCTCTCTCATCGAATTAATCCTAGATTAATTAAAGTGCTAGTCATACATCATTGGTGAATCATTGGGAAGCGACCCATGAGATCCCCGGATATGTTGGCAGTAAATACGATTGTCGGACTATCCGAACACGTAAGTACCTCGTACTACGTTTATACCGATTTACAAGACAAGGTTGGCTTCTAGCAAAGCGTCATGCCTACCCAATTCTCCGGAAACATCCTTACAGGAATAAAGGATCTATATCAGGCGTAGTATACATCGTATATTGTATATCGATCCAGTATCGGATGGTCACGTGCTAGGCCTGGGGCTGGAATTGTGTCTGCCCCGTACGAAGCACATTTCGGATGTCTGGTAACTAGTCTCTATAATCGGATATACATGACCTAGTCATAATATCCCAAATGGCTGCGCAGCACTTAAGAGCACTAATACCGTATCCTACGTGACATCATCTCCACTATGACTGGAGTGATACTTCCGTCTTGACATCACACCCAATACTCTACGATTCTCAATATACCCAGCATTGGCGTACATAAAACTGGTTAAAGCCCTGGACGACCTCAACTAGAGTATATCGATTGTCGCAAGTATTAGCGGTGCAAGTCTCAGGTTAAGACCAAATACACCTGCCCTGATGTCGGACTCCCACAGACATACAGTCATACTACCAATGGGATTCCGAGGGGGTCTATCCAGAGCGAAGCTGTTTCCCGTACCATCGGTGAAACACAACCTCCTATTACACTTGCATGAGTATCCTATACCCAAATATATGAGAACTATGTCGTTGTGCCCTCACAAACGCGCACAAGTGTAATACTAGTCTTTTACGTATTCATCGATGTCCAATCTCGATAATACTCTGACTAGGGATATTTAATGATTTATCCTTCGTGGACTGATATTGTCTCATATCATTCTCCGTCCAGGAATAAATCATAGGGACCTCTCATCATTTATACATCTAGGTGATCTAATTACAAATGATAAGAGTGCAATCTCCTTTGTCACATAGTTAATTTGTACAACAACACCATGATCTGTACAAATAGTGACGCTATGGGTCATAGTTGTCCAACAGTTAAATGCTTACGAGTATTTAATAGATTGATTGTTGTTTGGATGATGATTTTTGTCTGAAAACAAGTAAATAAAACAGTGCGAAAGTAAATTAAAGGAAAATTCAATATTATAAAACTATCTATGGTTGTGAATCCTTCCAATATCTTTTAAAGATGAAGTGGTTATCTCATGTTTGTGTAATATATCAGTTTACTAACCTGGAACACGAAAATATGCAAAAGTCTATGTCGATGGTAAGATGCAAATACCAAAAATAACCCAATTAATCATATGTCTTTGTTAACCAAGTTACCTGAATTCATTAGGATTAAGTTCCAATTGTGGCTAGCTCCACCCGAAAGGTATATGTCTATCCTAGAAGGAAATCTACCTAAGAGTCTTTTACCCCAATGTGAGATCGTGAGCTATTGAGTCTAAGGCTGAAACCTAAAATTCCTTCGTCAAGTTTATTTTAAGTTTACCAAATAAATCTTATTAATGACCAGTCAACAATAAGTATTAAGTTTAAGACTCCATAAATAAACCTTTATATTACCCAAGACACAAAACAACCACTTATAAAAGGGTGATATTGGAATTCATCACAACCCTAGATAAAAGGTTTAGTTACCACACATATCTATGAATGATAAAGACATAAATAAAGTAAATGACATAAAGTAAAACTTGGAAATTAAAAAGATAAATTAACAATAAAGAAAATGTTGGGGGGGTTAGAGGATCCACTTTTATTACTTTTAATTTAGATATCTCCCTTATTATAATATATAAACTTTGCATGACATTATCAACCGACCATATAAGCGGTATCCTGATTAAGTCAAATTTATGATTAATTCCAACCGACCATAAAGGCGGTATCCAATTTAGTCAGGTTAAAATCAATTTAATTAAGTCCAATCGACCATAAAGGCGGTATCCTATTAAGTCAGGTTTTAAAATAATTTATATATTATAATCAAGGGAGATTAATCTAAATATTAGTAATAAAAGCTTTACCATTCACCCCAGCAGATGGGAGTTACCTCCTCATAATGAAAAGTAAAATAAAGAAAGAACTATTGCATAAAATAAAAATTAAATACAAGAAGAAGGTATGAGTTTTCATTCTGATTTCGGCCTCAATTTATAGGCAAAACTTGGTCCTGCTCGTCGCGACGCGCCATTGATCTTCAACACATGTACACAGCTTTCACGAAATGATGACACGTGGCTATCAGCAGAATTATTGGCTAAGAGTTGCGACCCATGAAGTTGTGCGCGTCGCGATGCTAACGTCATGCTGACGTAAGCAATGACGCGTGGTGTCGGCAGGCTGAATTATTATGCTGACGTCATGATGAAAAGCGTCGGTAGAACAGTGACTGTGGCCCGTCGCGATGTAGAGTGTGTGCGCCTCACGACGGGTGAAATGAAAATTTTGCCTTTTTGCCCGTTTTTCGCTGTTTTGGTCCCGATTTGATTCCAATGAGTCCTGAAACCTTATTTATCTACAAAATACACAAAACACATCAAAATATTCACAAAATTCAAGAAACTATACAAAATATTAAGTCAAATAGGTGGTAAATATTGATATATTTTCCGCTCATCACACCCTCAAACCTAATATTTTGCTAGTCTTCGAGCAAAACAACAAAATAAAATACAATAAATAACTTTAAAATAAAAGTAAACTAAGCCACTTTCGTAGGGATCACAGTTGCATTTAGCGTATGTAACAAGCTTTAAACCCCTAGGTGTCCTTAGCGGACAAGTTGTAGTCTCGTGAGGGTTTACAGCAACGATCCCACAAACGTCAAATACACATAAAAGCAAAAAGATCAAACAAGTTAGAGACTTAACAAGTGAAACTTCTATCCAAGTTAAGAATTGTTTTCTTTCTTTCTAAATTACCAAATAAGTAATTTATCCGATTATTTTTACCATTTTCCATATACACAACCAATAAGGTATTAATCAAATCATTATGCCCACAATATTCATAAGTGTAGTTGAAAAGAGAGTAATATTTTTGTCCTAAAGTTATATCAAAATTCACACTTTTTTTAGCAATGAATTTTTTTTATTTAGAACATCTTTAATCCATATAGTGAGTTTTGGGCCAGTGACTCTCAAGCCAGTTGGCTTTAGGGCACTAGGTGTTAAGACACCCTTACATACTTAATTACTCAGATCTCATATATCTTTTTTTTATAACATCTTTAATCCATGTAGCTGTTGGGGTTTTGGGCGAAGGGCGCGACGGAAGTGCGGTTCGGGCGAAATCGTAATTTAAAACTTTTTCAAATTACCGAATAAATTATTCAATATCTAATATGAATAATTTATTCATATTTCACCTACACTTATTTATTCGTTATCAAATAGCGATATAAATATAAAGGAAACGTTGCGAAACTTTTATGAAAAATATTTTTCCGCAAGATGACACAAAATGTATTTTTGACCGAACCGACTACCCAACACTTATGGAGACTGCCCAAGTCAGTCCCAATAGTGTTAGGACAGTTCATGGGCTGCTCGAACAGTGACAAATTCACTAATTGGACAGCCGTTACCCGGTTGGTTCAAAAGTCACCTGGTAATGATGTTTTTCGCCGTTTTTGCTTATTTCAACTTCGAAACATTTTCCGAAAATTGTTCCAACTCCAAAAACACATCCAATACATTCATAAGACATCATTTTCATCATCAAAAATAGAAAAATTCCAGGCATGATCCAGAAACCGAAAATGCCTAAATTCATGCTTTAAATCCAATTTTCAAGATTAATCCAATTAATCCACAACACCAATCAAAGTCACCACACATGAAGCACCCAAGAATAATTCTAGGTGTCACAAGAGTGGTCATAACACTCTAGAATAGCAACTCATTATAAAATAATCAATTTGGACAACAATTACAATAATTTCATCCAAATATACTTCACACGTGCACACAAGCTTCCAATTCATCCACCACAACCAAAAGCCCCAATTTTTCAGAATTAAGGGAACCCTAGAACCTTTCTAAGAATTCAAGAAAACATGAAAAAAATTTCCAAGCTTGGGTTATAGAAGATTACCTTTTAATCTCTTGATTTCCAAGCTTTTTCTTGAATTTTTTCCTTCATTTCTTCATGGATTCATCAAACAAAATTTGAAACCCATTTTTTGTGTGACTTTCGGCCATGGTGTAGAATGAATCAAGAAGAAAATATTTTTCCTCTTTTTAATATACATAACCGACTCTATGGGCAATTTTGTCATTTTGAAAAAAATTAATCCAATTAATAAATCAAACTTTATCTTAACAAATCAAATTTGAATCATGCCATGTGTACAAATAATAATTGGCCATATTTCATAACATTTATGAAATATAAATATTATTTAATCATTTAAATATTTAATAATTAAATATCTAAATAATTAATTAATATAATTATTATTATATATGTATTTTTATTTACAATAAATAACAAATATATATATTTATGGCATGTGTCAAAATCTCATTTGACGAATAATTAATGTGTATCTAATCGTATTATGTATCAAATACAAATACACAATAATTACGATTGGCCAAAATCTCATAATGCATGTGTTATCGTTTAACTGATTAAACGATTCGAATTAACTCACTTAATTCGATGAAGTATTATGAATAATCCAAATTATTCATATCGTGTTGCCCAAGTGCACAACGAGTACACTTCATATTGTGGGACTTTCTAAGTTTAGGTTTATCCGTCACAAAATCCAATCTCGTGTCCATAATCCACCCACTCATGGATTATGACGACCACGGATATGTTGGTTTCTATTAAGGTCCCAAGATCAATTATAAGCATGAATCAAGTGCGAATACACATCGAAGAAGTTACAGAATACTCACAACGATCGGTTGAGCGACGCGGAAAGCAACGAAAATCTATTTTCTGCCTTGGACTGCATTCGGCAGTGAGCAGAATTTCCTCACTGTTTTGGCTTCGTTTTTGGTCCTTCGTCAAGCTCCAAGCTTGGTCGAATGGTTCTCGGCTCATGGGTGGACTTCCCTATCACCTTCGCATGTCTCGTAAGTGTGCTAGCACTTGTGATTTTGCCACAAAATCACACTCCAAGCTTCCCACTGTCACGGTTTTTTCAGCTTAAAACCAGTGAACAAAATTCCCCAAGGGCGTGAAGAGAGAGGAGAGAAATAGAGAAGAGAGTTATGTAAAAAGTGTGGATTTTGTGTAACAAATACACTTATATATTTTCCAAAAATAATAAAGTGATTTACAACAAATTTGGCTTTACAAAAGTCAAACAATTAAAGCCCAACCACTCACATCACTCAATCCATCAAGTTGTCAAGTCATATCACTCAAAGTGACTTGTGATTTGACGTTTGATTTGACTTGCGTGCCACACTCGAATTCGAAATGCGAATGCGCTCGCAAATAATCTCGGGCTCGGGTTCGCTAATTCCAAATTAACGAATTTTCTGTTGCGTTGTAATTAAATGATTACGCCTAGCGAAGTCACTATTCACGTCGCGAACGAATTAATCGCTAACGAATTAATTCTAAATTAATTCGTTCGCCCGAATTAAAATCTAATTTTAATTCCGCGTCGAAATCCAATTTCGTTTAATATATCAAATATATTAATTTATCGATTAATTCCAAATTAATCGTTATCTCTCTTTAATGATATTTTATCCCAAATAAAATATCTCCGCAATTAATCTCAGATTAATTTTCTCTCTCTTCTAATTAATCCCAGATTAATTTAGAGTGCTAGTCATACGTCATCGGTGAATCTTTGGGAAGCGACCCATGAGATCCCCGGATATGTTGGTAGTAAATTCGGTCGTCGGACTATCTGAACATGTAAGTACCTCGTACTACGTTTATACCAAATTACAAGACAAGGTTGGCCTCTAGCAAAGCGCCATGCCTACCCAATTCTCCGGAAACCTCCTTACAGGAATAAAAGATCTGTATCAGGCGTAGTATACGTAGTATTGCGTATTTCTGTCCAGTATCAAATGATCACGTGCTAGGCCTGGGGCTGGAATTGTGTCTGCCCCGTACGAAGCACATGTCGGATGTCTGGTGACTAGTCTCTATAATCGGATAAACCTGACCTTGTCATTTGATCCCGATAGCTGCAGCATTTAAGAGAACCAGTCTCGTATCCTACGTGACCATCATCTTCATATGACTGGAGTGACACTTCCATCTTGACATCACACCCAACAAGCTACGATTCTCAATATACCTAGTATTGGCGTACACATAACCTGTTAAAGCCCTGGACGACTGCAACCAAAGTATATTGATTGTCGCAAGCATTAGCGGTGCAAGTCTCAGGTTAAGACCAAATACACCTACCCTGATTTCGGACTTCCATAGACACATAGTCATACTACCAATGGAATTCCGAGGGGGTCTATCCAGATCGAAGCTGTTTCCCGTACCATCGGTGAAACACAACCTCATATTACACTTGCATGAGTATCCTATACCCAAATATATAACAACTATGTCGTTGTGCCCTCACAATGCGCACAAGTGTAATACTAGTCTTTTACGTATTTATCAATGTCCAATCTCGATAATACTCTCACTAGGGATATTTAATGATTTATCCTTCGTGGACTGATACTGTCTCATATCATTCTCCGTCCAGGAACAAATCATAGGGACCTCTCATCATTTATACATCTAGGTGATCTAATCACAAATGATAAGAGTGCAATCTCCTTTGTCACATAGTTAATTTGTACAACAACACCATGATCTGTACAAATAGTGACGCTATGGGTCATAATTGTCCAACAATCTCCCACTTGGCCTATAGCCAGTCACTCGAGTGTCTGACACCCGAACTATGTACGGTTGGCTCAAACTGCTGAGAAATTCTTTCGTCAGCGGATTTGCATGATTATCGTCTGATGTAATTTATTCGATCATCACATCGCCGCGATGTATGATCCGAACGAATCAGATGATTATCGAAGTATATATCTGGATCGTTGATGAGACCATTAATTCTTTAGCCTGTGCTCGAGCCTAGCTCAGCTGCTAACATAATTATATCTAATCTAATTAGATTTGTTTATCGACCCAGAAGGCTTTTATTGCCGCTTCAGCTGCAGCAATTAACCCGCATTTTTTGTTTATTCGGTAACAATATCTTGCTTGGAATATTTCCAGCTCACTGTACCATTATTCAAACTTATAGTACCGTTTGCAACTTTTAGTCGTCTTTATCGGATATGAAACTTGCTACAGTGATCCCAGTCACTTCAAGTTCTCCATCTCCATAGATTAAGACAGCATCCTTAGTTCTCTAAGATACTAACGGATGTTCTTAACATCAATCCAGTGACTATCACTTGGATTGGCCTGTTTGTGAATCCATATGCTCAAAGCGTATGAGACACCAGGTCACGTACATTTTTCAATGTACGAGTTTCTCGGAGAGTTTTCGAAAGCCAAGCTTTCGCCGATAGTTATTTTATGGGAATATCATTTCCAAGAAATGACGTATATTATCATTATTTATAGGACAACCACTGTCAGTGCGCTCCCACTAACCCTCTTATATACACAAGAATCTTTTCATTTTGAATTAAATCATAAACCATTATGATTACATCAAAACGATAATTCTAAGAACCTAATGCTTGCTTCAATCCAAACATGGATCAAATAACCCGCAAACCTTGTTTGCTAGTTATTGTACGACAAAACCGACATGATATTATAAACATCCTCCGAAAGGTTTCCTTTTCAGGAAAGCGATTTTCCTGTATAGCTGATATATTTCATAAATGAAACATGTAGCTTTAGCAAGCATTATCCAAATGGATTTACCGTGGCAACAGGTAAAAGGTTGAATCGTAATCAACACAATGTTGATAACGATACCTTTCCGCTACAAGCCTAGCTTAGTACGTTGGTATGTTTCCATCCATGTACGTCTTCCTTGAAGACTAATAAAGTACCAATAGGCACAATGCCTTGTGGTACATCAACTAGTATCCAAACTTGTTGATATACATGGAATCCAATTCGGACTCATGACACTTTGTCATAATAGGGAGTCGATACCTTGTATCACTTCCTCATACGTAGTCAGTTGGTATTCCTCAATAAGATAGATATCTTTATGAGGTGAGATCGGAAACCCATACCCTAGGTTGTTTTCTGACTCTCTCCGACATACGCAGTTCTTGTGTATTTGAAGATTAATGTTATAGTTTCATCCTTGATGAACTATATATGTTCCATTAAGAATCGGTGCCTTGAACAGTATTACTCCGATTTTGATCGAGTTCTACTATCCTCTCACTTACCACTGCATATCGTTATTGCTCTTAGGAAAACCGCATGGCGAGCAACAATCTAATTGTTCTCATGTGAGATGTATAAGTACAATACTTTTGGTATCCCTAGGATAACCTACAATTGGCACTTATCCAATTTGGGTTCTAGTTTGGTATCATCCAAACATATGCCTAGCATCCCAAATATTCGGGATTGAGAAACCCGGTTTCTTTCCCGTTCATATCTAATATGAATTATGTCTAATAGATTTTTTATGGAACCTTATTCTAAATAAGTTCTGCACTGTTAATGCTGATCCGTTGAAGGAAATAGTAGCTCTGAGCGACTCGTGATTAACCTTATCATATCTAACAAGATTCGGTTACTCAGTTCGGACACACCGTCAAACTGACGTGTTCCGGGAGGAGTCCTCATTGAAAGAATATTATACTCTTTCAAGTATATTTGAAACTTATTGCTTAAGTATTTTCCATTACGGTCTTACCGTGACAGCTTAATACTTCAGCCGATCTGTTCATCTATTTCGTGTCGAAACTGTAAAAGTTTCTGATTTGTGTTCTTCAAAAGAAACACATAACCATTACGCGATGCCACATCCGTATAGGTCACGAAATATTCATATCCACATCTAGCCTAGCTAGACATGGGCCCTCTTGCTTCACTATGAACTAAGGCTAACAGATTGGTGGCATTTACATTTTTACCAAGTAAATAGTGTTTTAGGCACTTTGCCCAATAAACTAGATTCGTAGACTTTATTTGATTGGAATCAAATGTGTCCTAGTACCCACTCTCCGAAAGAGTGTATATACGAGTCTTGTTTGATTGTGTCCCAGACAACAATGCCACAATTCAGTTTCATCTGATCAAATCAGTTGAGCTATTTATTTGTCATAATATATATTTGAGATTCATTTATATTCAAAATATAAATTCTGTTATTCACATCTAATGTGTTTATCTCAATATCATCTTTATATAATAAAACACTTTAGTGTTCTAGAATATAAAGGTATATCCGTAACGGATAATACACTGATATAAAGATAATGTTCCTAGTCAAACTAGTTACATTATAACAGTTTCTAATTTAAGTACATACCTGAAGGTAGTTCCTAAATTAGGTATCTATGGTTAAAACATTGATTTTCATCCCGTTTTCAGTTCGCAGATAAGTCTCAATTGAAGTCAGTATCCTGTTCAAAACAGATTCTGAACATCAATATATATTTATGTACCACACTAAGTATTTAAAATCTAATTTTAATACTAGTAGTGAACATAATGTTGACAAACATATTTGAAGTCAGAGCCTTGCTCGTCTTCAATTCCTTCATGTCTACTTTGTTCAAACGGCAGTCACGCTTCCGCGATCCCGTTTGCCACAATTGTGCAGACATTTTGGGATATGTCATTTATCTTCCCAGAAGACCATAATGATTTTGCCTTTCCCAGTTTCAACACTCCAGAAGCCTTTGGCCAAGCCTTGGCCTTCTAGAATATCGAAGTAAGGTGCGCCTTGCGCTACTTGCCTAATTGCAAACTTTGACTTTGTCTCATTCAGAATAGTCATTAACTCTCCAAGAGTTATTTATTGCAATTTTAGTACTTCTAAAATCTAATCATAGATTTATGAAGATCCTTCAATTTCATTATCATACTTTAAGGATCTAATCCTTAGTTCTGATTCAGAAATTAAGGAGTCTACTGCGACAAGCTTAATGGATTAAGCACTTAAGTTATCATCACATAAATCTTCCAAAGATTTATGCTCTACTATTTGCTTAACTCCAGGCTTAGGCATAATATATTATTTTATCAAATAAAATAACTTATTATTTTCCAGGACCATCCTAAAATTTTATTCCCAATATGAAAATTAAACCATTTAAACACATTTTCCCTAGGATTATGTTTTAAATGTCAATCTTTCAATCTTATCTTGATTTTAATAGTCCAACTATTTAATCAACGATTTAGAAACTATTTATTATAATGATTACAAAGTCCAACTATTTAATCAACTATAATTTAATAGATTAAAAAATCAATTATATTGATTACTATAATCCAATTATAAAATCAACTATAAATGAATTGTTTGAATATAGTCCAACTATTTATTAAAACAACATTTTAAATATTAGTCCAACTAACATTTAATTTATAACGACGAATGATATTTTTTTTGTGCGCGTATGGCGAGTAATTGAACGAGTATTGCAAATTCAATTCTTGCCTCCCACTATTTTTCGGCGAGTCTCTAACCCTCTGTCGAGTACTCGGGAAACCGCATTTCCTAGTGGGCTAGGATCCCGTTAAATATCACACAATTTTGACTTTGGCCAACAAATTGTATGATAATTAACTAGGTAGATCTCTAAGATCGATTGGATCCAATCCAATTCCTAGATCCGGTAGGGGGACATCCAAGTCCGAAACATATATCTTATATATGCCAATACATCCAATGTATTACCTAACCTTTTTCCTCTGAATCAACTAAGCATTGGCTTTGGCACAACAAACTTAGTGATCCCAGTTAAGCGCGACCCATTGACCATGGAAAGCTTCGTAATCAATGTCGATGGACAAGAAGTGGTCTTGACTTTGGCCAACAAACCACAACTTGGACAAGACACTGACATGGAACAAAGCCTTCGTGATTCAAACACATCTTTGACAGATAAAGGCCTTGACTTTGGCCAACAAACCAATGCCGTCTTAGATCTTGAGTGAGAATCACTCAATGGAAGGAAAAATGTTTAATATTAAGCGAGGGTTTTTCGAGTGCAAATTGGCAACCAATTTATTATCTTTGTTAAGGTCTCATCATCATACACTCTTAAACATGCATTCTAAACACATAATAAAGCGCATATGAAAAATTAATAATGATATGCGGATGGATACTTTACACATTGATCCTAGATCAAATCACTCTATTTCTCTCTCCCGCTAGCACATGTATTACTTCTACCCGTTACACTACACTTATAAAGAAACCTCATTTACATTTAGGGGAATAGGTGAGAAGAGAATACAAAGAAATTAGAGGTAATAAGGCTGGACACGCAGGTCCAATTAACAAATCGAATTTATTACAACAATTTCTAAAATTGTCCCACCCATCTAATATCCATCTGATATATATTATTCATGCATCGCAACCATGTATTCACACAAGCATGTTATCAATCAATCTAATCAAATTAATTAATCTGATAATTAGTGATCATCCAATGTTCAAACAACGATTTGATTTTGTACGAGTCAAACTCGTTTTGCGAATAAGTACTCAAAGTAAATATTCTCGAATTAAATTAAACTACATAATTAAATCCAATTCAATATGCATTTAATTCTAATTCGCTATTTAATTCTAAATTAAATATTGCACTTTTATAATAAACCTTTTTACGACTTAAATTCCAAATTTAATCGTTACGGGTCTCAAAGCCCGATTAGCGTCCAACGTCAATTTAATTAAAGTCCAATGGGATTTTAATTAATTTCTTGAGGCGTGGACTTTTTGTCAACTCGGGTCAAACCGATAACCAAAGTCCAATCCGGGAGTTACCCCATAAGCCTAGAAATCAATCTTGGCCCATTAGGCCCAATTAAACTTCAAAGGTCCATTAAGTCGCATTTGGGCTTTATGGATGTGGTTTTGGGCCCAATTGGATCCAATCCAATTTTCCTTAACCCAACTTTGTACAACAAAGCCCAACAAGCCCAATTACAACATAAAAGCCCAAATCCAATTTTAAGGCCCAATTATTAAATTCCAAAAATCCAATTTTCCCAATTTAATTACCAAAGTGTATAACATGATTAATTACCCAAATTAACATTTCTAAAACATCAATATACATAATTAATCATGCTCATCTACATCAATTAGTGTCCAACACAAATTGATTAAAATCAAACCCAAACATGCTTCATCATTCTCGGCAATGGATAGGATTTTTTAGTACGATTCGAATTCAATCCAATTAATTCCACAATCGACATTAAATCACATTCCTCAATCGTTTCAAGTCATCAATGAAACAAAAAATCACCAAGATATATAGGGCTTTATCTCTCAGCAATTATGGTTTATAATGCCAAATTACAGATCCAATCCAATTGAATCAAATTCAACATTAAATAAACATTCCCTAATGATTTCCAACACATCTAATGAATCAAAAATCAAAATCACCAAGACATATTGTATGACACACCATTCGGCCAACACCAAATTTGGGGGAAAATTATTCCAAATCAATTTTCTTGAAATTGATCCAATTAAACTTCAATTAAACATGTATTAAGCATACTCAAACATCCAATTCATTCAAATCATGCGAATGCGCTCGCAAATAATCTCGGGCTCGGGTTCGCTAATTCCAAATTAACAAATTTTCTGTTGCGTTGTAATTAAATGATTAGGCCTAGCGAAGTCACTATTCACGTCGCGAACGAATTAATCGCTAACGAATTAATTCTAAATTAATTCGTTCGCCCGAATTAAAATCTAATTTTGATTCCGCGTCGAAATCCAATTTCGTTTAATATATCAAATATATTAATTTATCGATTAATTCCAAATTAATCGTTATCTCTCTTTAATGATATTTTCAAGTTTTGACTCTTTTCCGTTAATTTTCCGTTTTGAACAGCTGTTAGTAACATGACCATAACTTCTTTGTTTTAACTATGATTTTGACGAATAATATATCGTTTCGAAGGGAAAACATAGACGCACAAACTTCATGTATATAAAGGGGGTATAATTTTGTTTCTTTGATATTAATTAATAATGATTCAAGCTTAAAATGATCCTATTGACATGGATTAGTCTTTAATTTGTAGAATTCCTATTATCCCTTTAAAAGAAGCCATGGCCGAATGTTGGTAATAAGTGGTGGGGGATTATTATTTTGTATTGTGATAATGATGAGTTGTGATTATGCAAGAAATGATGTTGTAGCATGAGTTAGGTTGTTTTTGATAATGTTAAATGATGATATGGAATTACTTTGCATGTGCTAATGAATTTATTATGTTAATGCTTAAAGAACCATGGATAAATTTATACTTGTGTGGTGGATTGAATTGTGATGACAAAGATGATTATGACATGCTTAGGAGTTCCAGGTAAGTAACCTATGCGATGAATACTTGAGACGTGTTTTGTTTGAATTTAGATAATAAAGAAATTTTATAAAGATATATCTAACCATAAAACAGGAAGAATATATGTGTATATAAACAGTAAGATATTAGCAAGCCTTAGATTGGAAATATAAGAATGATAAAGTATATGTGTTTTCTATATGTGAGTAAATACACATGAGTAAAATATAAGGATACTTGGGTTTGGGGGTTGTAGAAACTACACCCTAGGGAATGAGATTAAAGTTTAAAGGATGATAAATTATAAGGAAATAAGTATATAGGTACAAAAGTGGGCAAGTATGCACGGAGAAATAAGTAAGCTTGTATATAATGAGTATGTGTTTTATGTACAAGTATCTTGAGACATGCATAAATGAACATAGAGTATATGTGCATATGAATATATACAAATGGGATCCTTGAGCACATGTTGATATTTGAGAAATAGTTAAATAAGTTTAAGAACTGAGAACTCAAAGTTTGGATTTGTGTGAAGTATGATATAGTAGAATAGTTTTGATTGCATGTGTGTAGGTATAATTATGAAATTTGCGATATTGGTTTTATGTTTGAATAATACGAGAGCAGTTGAGCATAAGTTGAATGTAAATTGTGTTGATATGATAATATGGTCGAAAAGTTAATACAAGTTAACTTGAGTATGAATTTATAACACTATGTGCGTAAAGGCTTATCAAGTGTGTGGATTTATTAAGTTATAACAACTCATCGTGTAAATGAGCATGTGTGTTATACGCAAAGTATGATGAGGATGAAAAGACATATAGAACATGAGTTAACTCAAAATAAAAGCATGTAAGGAATAGAATGCATATGTTATTAATTTATGAGTTTGCATGAATATGTACATGAACACTTATGACACGGTAAGAAAGCATGGCTGGAGTAGAAAGAAGCATGAGAAATGCATATACATGTGTGTGTTAAGATTTTCAGCAGTTGAGCAAAAGTTAAGAATGGTTTCAAAGATTCAAAATGTTTTAAAGAAAAGTTTCAATATGCTTTTGAAAGAAACGTATTTCAGAAAATATTTCATACGGTTTTGAGATTCAAGCATGATTTTATGTTTTTCGGGGCATGAGGGAAAAACTCACCCCAGTATGTAACTTGAGATTCAGTTGGAATTGACGGATATCATATGGATTCGGGATTTGGGATTTGACCCATCCCAGCTATACACTAATTGGAATTGACGGATTTAGACACATGTGCACATATGGAGGACTGGGGGGACGCTCCTAAATCCTCAGCGCTCAGATGGTACATTCCTGGTAAATCCTCAGCGCTCAAATGGTACATTCCTGGGCGGAGATGCGCCTTCGGGCGGAGATGCACCTTCAGGCGGAGATGCGCCTACGGGCGGAGATACGCCTACAGGCGGAGATTCTATTTTCAGAAAAAGGATTTCAGAATTTCAGTTTTCAGAAAAATAGTTTAGAAAGCGATTTTAGAGAGAATTACAAGAAAGCATTTTCAGTTTTCAGATTCTCAGTAAACACTTTTCAGATACAATACTTTAGAAACAGTTTTCAGAAATTAGAGATTTAAAGCATGTTTTCAGCAAGCCAAGTTTTATAAAAATATTTTCAGACAGAGTTTCAGAAAAGATTTTTCAGAAAGAGTTTTTCAGAGAATAGTTTTTCAGAAAAAGTTTTAAGAAGTATTTTATAAAAAGCATAACATGTTAAAGCAGATTATAGTTTACAAGTCATGCATATGAATCGTACATTTTGGAGATCATTTAGAAATGCATATTGATGATAATTATGCATAATAGCATTAGTATATTCATGTGTAAGTGTTTCAGAAAATATTTTAAAGTAATAGTTCATAAAAGCATGGCATATTGTGTAGATTATGATTCACAAGATGGGTATAAAGGTCATATGCTCTGGAAAACATCTGAGATGCATATCGTTGATGTCAATGCATGATAGCGTGATCACATTCATATAAGTATATGACTGATGTTTATATGTATTGTATATCTACATATAATGAGCATTTTAGAAAGCATTGATGTATGATAACATGATTTTATATACATGAGTACGTGTTTGATGATAGTATGTGAATAGAAATAATATTTTATATTACCGATTTGATGATATTTCAATGAAATAAAAGAAAGATAACTATATTAAGTGTCCAAACCAAACTGGCAAATAATGAATAGGAAAGTAGAAAGATAGTTGAGTTGCGCAGCGGAAGCGTGATGGGTGTTAATAAGGCTGTTTATGATATATAGACTTGACACGTATATTAAGAATGTATGAAAATATAACTAGTAAATAAGACTTGAGATATGTGTGATCAGAGTAAAATGAGTTTTAGTAAATGACATGGTTGACAGTGATATGGAAACTTGATGTATATGTGTATATATATATTAAGATGTTTAAACTATAAACGATAAATAGAATTTAAAGTGTATGAGTAATCAGATAAAAGGATCAGTAACAAGTTATATGTTTAATGGACAAGATCTAGATAGTTAGCTCAGACTTAATACGTAGTTTCATGGACATATAGACAACTCAGGTTAATTCAGAAATGGAATTCAGACTTCGACGCTCAAGTTATGAGCATAGTTACTTACTGAGTCATTATGACTCACACCACAACATTTTGTTAGTTTTGCAGGTTGGTGACCTGATCGGTCAACCACAGACACCAGAGCTGGAGGAGCCGGATAGCAGCATTGCAGTCAACTAGTCACCACGTCTTGGGGGGAAATAAAGAGTCTAATAGTTTATGTTTTAGATTGTATAAGTTGAGACGTGCTGAGCACAAATGCTTATGTTGTAAAAGTTTTTGTATATACGTACTGTCGGGCACGGAGCCCTGATTGTATTATGTCTTTATGTCTGCATCGCGTATTTGTTGGGCCCTTAGATTGCATTGATGTTGTGATTCCGGCCTGAGGCCGAGATTCTATGTTTATGTTGTATATGGATGCTGGCTATAGGCCAGGTTGCATGATGTTACGGATACATCATGCCGATTTTTTTCTAGAATCAGAGGCTTATGGAGATGGGTTTAGCCTGTCTCATGCCGGTAACACTGTTGCTAAGGTGGGATGTTACACTATTGACCTCCTCATGTGGAACAAAATGTCTCAGTAATTGATCAGCACAACATTTAAATAGGTACGACTCATCCCAGAAATAATGTTTGACTTCTTTGAAAAATTTCTTCTGTTGTTGACGTGTCCATTCCAACGGCCATTTTCCCGATACTATGTAATTTACATAGTCAACATACCAAGGGACTTCATGCTGCTTGATGGCAAATAACTGTTCATCTGGAAAAATTTATTTGATTGTCATCTCATTTCCAGCTGTTTCTCCATTCTCGAGCCTCGATAAATGATTTGCCACTTAGTTCTCTGTCTCTTTCCTGTCTCGGATCTCCACGTCAAATTCTTGCAATAGAAGCACCTAATGGATCAATCTAGGCTTGGCATATTTCTTCGCGATCAGGTATTTGATTGTTGAATGATCTATATAGACGATCACTTTGGGACCTAATAGATAGGAGCATAATTTATCAAAAGCAAACACAATTGCGAGCTCCTTTTCAGTTGTTGTGTAGTTGAGTTATGCTTCATTCAAATTTCTGCTGGAGGAGTAAATGGTGTGGAAAATTTTTGCTTTGCATTATCCCAAAACTGCACATACAACAAAATCACTAGCATCGCACATCACCTCAAATGGAAGCGTCCAATCTGGTGCTACTATGATGGGGGCAAGACCAGCTTCTATTTTAAGATTTCAAAGGCATGGTGGCATTCTTTGGTGAAGTTGAAAGGCACATCTTTCTCCCGCAGATTACATAGATGTTTAGCAATCTTGGAGAAGTGTTTGATAAATCTCCTGTAAAATCCTTCATGTCCGAGAAAACTCTGAATCTCTTTGACTGATGATGGTAGAGGTAATTTTTCTATTGTCTCAATCTTTGCTTTGTCTACCTCGATTCCCTTTTATGAGATTTGATGTCCCAAGACAATGCCTTCCTGCACCATGAAGTGGCATTTCTTCCAATTGAGTACCAGGTTGGTATCTTCGCATCTTTATAACACTTTTTCCAGATTTTGTAAGCAATGGTCGAAAAGAGTCTCCAAACACAGAAAAATCACCCATGAAATCCTCCATACTTTTTTCCAGTATGTCTGAAAAGATGGCCATTATGCCACGTTGAATTGTGGCAGGAGCATTACATAGTCCAAATGGCATTCTGCGACAAGAAAAAGTACCATATGGGCATGTAAAAATGGTTTTCTCCTGATCTTCTAGTGTGATGGCAATCTGATTATACCCCGAGTATCCATCCAGAAAACAGTAGAATTCATGTCCCGCCAGTCTGTCAAGCATCTTGTCAATGAATAGTATCGGAAAATGATTATTCCTTGTTGCTTTGTTCAGCTTCATGTAGTCCATGCATACTCTCCATCCAGTCACCGTTCTTGTTGGAATCAGCTCGTTCTTTTCATTGGTGACTACAGTCATTCCTCCGTTCTTTGGCACACATTGCATAGGATTCACCCAAGTGCTGTCAAAGATAGGGTATATGATGCCAGCATCCAACCATTTGATAATTTCTTTCTTTACGACCTCCTTCATGATTGGATTTAGTCTCCGTTGATGCTCTATTATGGCTTTATACTCGTCGTTTATCAGAATTTTGTGCATGCAAAATGATGGACTAATGCCTCGAATGTCTGCTATAGTCCAGCTAATGGCTTTCTTGTGTTGTCGTAACACTCTCAGCAACTTATCGTTCTGCTCCAATGTTAGCGACGAATAAATAATCACAGGTAAATCATAAGAATTTTCTAAGAATGCATACCTGAGATGGCTCGGAAGTGGCTTTAGTTCTAACTGTGGTGGTTCTTTAATCGAGGGCTTGATTCGCTCCTTTTTTGTAGTTCCAAACTTTCCACATGTGGTGTCGATCTGAAGTGAGAGGGTATGTCAAGATAGTTGATACATTCCATAATTTCATCATCTAGTTCGCTGTCGGTCATGTTGGTGATGCAAGCTTCAAGTTTTTCCGTGGAAAGTTGCATTGCATCAGTATTCTGGATGATACTATCTATTACATCAAGTCTAAAAAATTCCTCCTCATTTTCATCGTTCGGGAATTTCATGGCTTTGAAAACATTGAATGTAACTTCTTGGTCCTGCACCTTCATGGTTAGTTCTCCATTTTGTACATCAATAACAGTTCGACCAGTAGCCAAGAATGGTCTCCCGAAGATGATAGGTACATTTTTGTCTTCTTCCATGTCAAGGATAATGAAATCTGCTAGGAAAATGAATTTTTCGACTTTGACCAGCACATCTTCAACTACACCTCTCGGAAATGTGAGCGATCTATCAACAAGTTACAGAGTAACTGGGGTGGGCTTTGCTTCTCCAATTTGCAGTTTCCTGTAAATAGACACAGGCATCAAGTTAATACTAGCACCTAAATCACACAAAACCTTACCGAAATAATGTTCTCATATGGTGCAATAGATGGTGAAACTGTCATGATCTTTCGACTTTGGGGGAAGCTTCCTCTGAATGATGGTGCTGCATTATTCTGTCAATGCTACTGTCTCATAATCTCCCAATCTTATTTTTTGTGACAAAATTTCTTTCATGAATTTGACATAGTTGGGCATATTTCCAACACTTCTGTAAATGGAATGTTTATATGCAACCTTTTGAAGATCTCCAGGAATCGAGCAAATTGCTTGTCCAGTTTATGTTTCTGGAGACGCTGAGGAAATGGTGGAGGTGGAGTGAATCTTTCTTTATCATTTTCTTTTGCCTCTTTTTCCTCCTTTGCTGGTTCTACTTCACTGCTTTCTTTTGGAACTTTCTGAGTGGATGCCTTGATTCCAACATCTTTGTTGAACTCGGTACCGCTTTTCAAAGTGATGGCTTGACATTGCTCTTTCCCTCTGTTCATTGGATTCGGTTCTGTGTTGCTAGGAAGGGTTCCTTGCAGTTTGTAACTCTGAACATTGGCCAGTTGTCCCAATTGATTTTCCAGGGCCTTTATAGAAGCAGATTAACTTTGAATTAATGCTGCTTGGGATTGAAACATAGCATCGTATGTTTCTTGTTGTTTTTTCACTGGGTCAGCAATTATGTTATTCCTGGTTCTTTTTCATACTTCTGGTCTTTGTTCTGTTGATGAAATCCTGGTGTTGGATTGTTCATTTGCCCTAAATTGTTGCTCCATGTGAAATTATGATGATTCCTCCAACCTGGGTTGTAGGTATTGGAATATAGATTGTTCCCCTGTCTGTTGAAATTGTTGACATAATTCACCATCTCATCATGTTGTTTGTAAGATTCTGCCTCTGGTGCTCCTCCATATGGTGAACTTATGGAACCAGCGATGTTCACAACTTGCGTGCTAAGTGTTTCCAGGCATTTGCACATATGATCCAGATTGGCATTCATTATTGTGTTGGCTCCGACTTCATGGATTCCTGCTATTCGTTGAATCATGCTCATTTATATTGGCCACAATGAATTATTGTTAGCCATTTCTTCAATTAAGTTCCAAGCCCGATCTTCTCATTTTTCCATTAAGCTCCTCCAGCAGCTGCATCTATTGTGGTTCTTATTAGTCCAGAAAGTCCATTATAGAAGGTTTGGACTTGAAGCCATTTTACAATCTCATGGTGAGGACATTTTCTAAGCAACTCCTTATATCTTTCCAAAGCTTCGTAAAGCGATTCTGAATCATGTTGCACAAAGGATGTGATGTCATTCCTCAGTTTTGCAATTCTCGCTGGGGGAAAGTACTTTGCAAGGAATTTGGTGACAAGAGTGTTCCAAGTTGTGATGGAACCTGCTGGTAGTGAATGGAGCAAAGCCTTAGCTTTGTCTTTCAAAGAATATGGGGAAACATGCAGCTTCATTGCTTCTTCTGCCGCTCGGTTATAATTGAATGTGCCGCAAACTTCCAGGAAGTTGCTGATGTGGGCATTAGGATCTTCATTTTCATTCCCCCCAAACTAAACTGATTGTTGTATCATCTGAATGTATTTTTTGATATCACACGCATTTGCTGGTAAGAGAGGAAGTACAATACATGAAATAAAGCCGTCAACCACCAGAATAGTTCTGTTTCGAATGGGAATTGGTGGTGCAACCTCCAAAGGTTTAGGTTCCATGTTGATCAGTGCTTCTTGACCTTTTCTTTTTTCCCTTCTCAACTGTCTGATTGTTTTTTCAATTTCTAGGTCAAACGGATGGAATTTAAAGCTTCTGGTTCTTCTCATGTAGTATCTGAGAACCTGAAACACAAGAAAACAGAAATAATAAGTAAAAATAAATTAGACACAGGTAAAGGTATCTAACCCCAAAATTAATAGTGAAAGATAAATAAGTCACTGGCAATGGCACCAAAAACTTGATCGGTGGTAAACACATATGTAACGCAAGCGCACGTATCGCTCAAGTAGTATAAAATGTATCGATCCCACGAGGACTTAATACCTTAGCTATTAATTTATGACGTTAAATGCTTACGAGTATCTAATAGATTGATTGTTGTTTAGATGGTGATTTTTATCTTAAAACAAGTAAATAAAACAGTGCGAAAGTAAATTAAAGGAAAATTCAATATTATAAAACTATCGAGGGTTGTGAATCCTTCCAATATCTTTTAAAGATGAAATGGTTATCTCATGTTTGTGCAATATATCGGTTTACTAACCTGGAACACGAAAATATGCAAAAATATTTGTCGATGGTCAGGTGCAAATACCCAAAATAACTCAATTAATCATATGTCTATGTTAACCAAGTTACCTGAATTCATTAGGATTAAGTTCCAATTGTGGATACCCCCGCCCGACAGGTATATATCTATCCTGGAAGGAAATCTACCTAAAAGTCTTTTGCCCCAATGTAAGATCATGAGCTATTGAGTCTAAAGCTTAAACCTGAAATTCATTCGTCAAGTTTATTTTAAGTTTACCAAATCAATTTTATTAATGGCCAGTTAACAAGAAGTAATAAGCTTAAGACTCAGTAAATAAACTTGTATATTACCCAAGACACAAAACAATCACTTATAAAATGTTGATATTAGAATTCATCACAACCCTAGATAAAGTTAGTTACCACACATATCTATGAATGATAAAGACGTAAATAAAGTAAATGACATAAAGTAAAGCTTGGATATTAAAAAGATAAATTAACAATAAAGAAAATATTTGGGGTTAGAGGATCCACTTTTATTACTTCTGATTTAAATATCTCTCTTATTATAATATATAAACTTTGCATGACATTACCAACCGATCGTATAGGCGGTATCCTGATTAAGTTAAATTTATGATTAATTCCAACCGACCATAAAGGCGGTATCCAATTTAGTCAGATTAAAATCAATTTAATTAAGTCCAATCGACCATAAATGCAGTATCCCATTAAGTCAGGTTTTAAAATAATTTATATATTATAATTAAGGGAGATTAATCTAAATATTAGTAATAAAAGCTTTACCTTTCACCCCAGCAGAGGGGAGTTACCTCCTCATACTATAATTAAGGGAGATTAATCTAAATATTAGTAATAAAAACTTTACCCTTCACCCCAGCAGAAGGGAGTTACCTCCTCATACTGAAAAGTAAAATAAAGAAAGAACTATTGCATAAAATAAAAATTAAATACAAGAAAGCTGTAAATAAACAAACAAGATACAATCTTCTTAGTATTCTTAAGGAAATCCTCAGAAGAAGGTATGAGTTTTCATTCTGATTTCGGCCTCAATTTATAGGCAAAACATGGTCATGCGCGTCGCGACGAGTGAAGTATCGCGCGTCGCGACGCGTCATTGATCTTCGACACGTGTATGCGGCTTTCACGAGATGATGACACGTGGCTATCGAAAAAATTATTGGCTCGGAGTCGCGATGCGTGAAGTTGTGTGCGTCACGATGCCGATGTCATGCTGATGTAAGCAATGACACGTGGTGTCGGCAGGCTGAATTATTGTGCTGATGTCATGATGACAAGTGTTGGCAGAACAGTGACTGTGGCGCGTCGCGATGCATGAAATGACAATTTTGTCCTTTTACATGTTTTCCACTATTTTGGCACCGATTTGATTCCAGTGAGTCCTAAAACCTTATTTATCTACAAAAATGCACAAAACACATCAAAATATTAACAAAACTCAAGAAACTACATAAAATATTAAGTCAAATGGGCGGTAAATATTGATATATTTTTCATTTATCAAGTGATAATTCCCTTGCGGCCCAGTAACTTAGACGGCTTGGTATCGATCTTTTCCAAGGCCTCTATTTGTCCGATCAGCTCGGGACTAGGTTACGTCCCGCCGATGCCCATTTCTGTGTGATGGCCCGATGGAAGCTTTCCCTCATGGTTTATATTTTATTTTGCAGGTCTTGGCAAGTCATTCTCTTCCGGGATTGCAGCACATCAAGAGCTTAAAATCAGCCTGAGGTGGCACAAGATGAGCTTCTTCAAACGGAGAAGTCGAATGATGGACTGATCAGAAATAGTTTAGGTCAATTTCTTCAGTCCGAGAAGGCCATGATGGTTACACAACTTCCAAGGGACGGCTTGGGAAACCCTAGAAGCTCCAACCGACGGTGGAGATGACATTCGTCACAAAAGAAATCTTTTAGTTGTACAGATACTTACATGACCCGATGACATGGCATTGTGGATAATAACGAAATAAGACCCGAAAACGGAAGAGCCACCACACCATATTTGAAGTTCTCGGCATCAACTCACCAACTCGTTGATATTGAGAACTAGGGGACATATGTTGATGATGATTTTCAACCCCGAGGAATTCTGAAGCCTGGAGAAGGGTACAATGGGTTTTTGGCACTTAACATAATAAATTCCAAGATCTTCGTGAGGGTGGGAAGTCAGACAGAGGATTAGAGCCCGATAGATTAAGATATTCATTGAGATGAAGACTGACCCGAGGTAGTTAGGAGATATATTTTATGCTTGCAGCAATGGGAGTAAGATTTGGAGTAAGCCAACTGAGGAACAGTCACATATACATGAGGAAGCTTTATCAGAAACAAATAGACATAGGAAATGATCACTAGAAGATGCAAGTTAAAAGAAAATCATAACAGTTTAAACTTTGATATAAGGAAACTAATTCTCAATATTTCTACATACCCATAACTAAAGCCGCCAAAAAGCTTAATGTCGGCTTAACCCTTTTGAAGAGAATGTGAGGGAAGTAAAGACATCTTTACAGACACGACCTGGTAAAAGGAACAAGGAGGAGCGTCCCCCGTTTTGGTACACCGACCCGAGGACATAGGTAGGGGTTGTAGCATTATGCTCGCGTACAGACGATGTAAGCTATAAACGGAAGTTTGGGCTTCCCAATAGCTGATGAGATAGGAGTAGGCTAGCAGCTGATGGGATGGAAGAGGGCCTCAAGCTTATCTACTAACACACAAAAACGCTTGAGTGGTTGGAATGCATGTTGAAACATGGGCAGAATGTATAGCAGTTACCGAAAAAATATGAATTAATGAGGTTCAGATGGCAGGGCGTGGTTGTGTTAGACGTCAGAGCTACTATTTATAAAGTGATTGGGGAAATGAGCCTAGGTAATGATAGCAGAGTAATGTGGCTGACATCATGAATGGTGAAACTGTGGATCTAGACACGCTATGCAAAGGGGTTGAAGACTCCGATTGAAGGGTTTTTCTTCTTTTTGGGAGCACTTTTTAGCATTTACAAAACTTATAAGAAGAGAGAAAAAGCTTATTGTAAGTGAGAAATAAGGAGGTTAATCTGACTCGAGATGGTAATAAAAATTCTTTTTCCTTTGTTCCCGTGGACGTAGGTTGGATCCATTCTGCCGAACCACGTTAAATCCTTTGTTTTGTCTGTGTTTTCTGATTTACTTGTCAAGTTTGCTTTGGTTCTCAATTAACCAAATAAATTTACTGATTGAGGGAGATTTTTTCTGAATTATTCCTGAAACGAAAAACAATGATCAACAGAATTAATAATTATAATTTTTTTCATATATTTATGTAATTTTTATATTTTTTATAATACTTTTTTATATTTTTTTAATTAATTAATACTTTTTTCATTAAATTTTTTCCGCATGGCCGTGCTGTGTCGGGACATCTGTAATTACAAACAACAAAACACCTGTTATTTTGTTTGGACTGTACGAGGAATAACAGGTGTGACAAAAGCGAGTGAAAAAGACCAAAAGTTTCGGTCAAATTCAAAGCGCGGGGACGACGTTACCACGTGCTACTCGTTTTCATTGTTTCTTTAGCTTCTGTTTTACGCTCCTCCCTCCCTCCTTTTTCTTTCTTTCTTTCTTTCTTTTTTTTTTTTAAAAAAATATTAATTTATTTGGTTTCATTTATTTAATATTTAAAAGGCCCTTTTAAAACAGCGAATAGGGCCCCACTATGATGGCCTATTATTATATATATTTTTAATTAAAAATACAGGATAATATATTAATTTTTTTATTTAATATTATATGATGAGTGATATAGAGACTAAAATAAGAGTAAATAGGGACTAAAATTAATCACAAAATTTAGGAAATTCTCTAAAATTTATATGTATATTTATATGGTGTCTTATTAGAAGAGATGTCCCTTAAGATATATATTCTAATATTTAATTATTTTAACCATAAAATATTACTATTTTTTGTGAGTGATTTTAATCCCCATTTAATCATTTTTTTTTTAGGTTCACCATCATTTTTCATATTTTAAATGGCAACAAATATTTATTTTAAATGTATACGGAAATTGACTTGATTTTTTTTTTAAATAAAAAACATGAAAATGACATCTAACAATCCTATATATTACTATAACGAAAATTTAGTCCATACAATTTTTTTTAAGAAAAAAACATTTTTTTAATCATGTCATTAAATATTTATCTTTAATTTTGAATCATATTTCATCCATTTAGTGATTTAAATACCACAAAAATTATTCAAAAATAGTACATATTTATTCCAAAATAAGATGAAAAATGACTCAATTAATAAAAAATATATATATATAATGACAGTAACTAAAATTTAAACTTTTTAAATCTGTTAGAACAAAAACTTATATTTTCTAAAATTACAGAAATTAAAATTGTATTTTTAAAATTACATGCACTAAAATATCGTTATAATAATATATAGGATTATTGGGTATCATTTTTCTTTTAAAAAAAAAAAAACCACATATATATTTTACAAGCAGAATATACAATACCCAAGTTGGTACAATCATCTTACATGTTAAAGGCTAGTTAATGAATTTATTGAAGTTTTTTAAAATTATCAATAATTTTAAATGAACGATTATGAAATTTAAGGATCGTATTGTTAATATTTTGTGAGATTGCTAAATTCTTTTTTCACTTGTCTTTTCTATTCTCGACAATTACAATACCTGCTCGTCAAATTCTTTGTTTCAAATTCCAAAATAAAGAAAGAGAATGTTGTGGCTTAGCATCAAATGAGCTTTTGAGTTTTCATTTTCTTCATCAATAGATTAAGGTAATGTACTCTTTTAATTATAAGGTAATATAATTTTGGTGAAAATATTCTGAAAATTAACTTCTTCAAGTGGTCTCCTCTTTGTCAATGACCTCAAGGTCTAATTTTTATTTACTTCTACTAATTTATTATTCCGTTTTCATTTTGGTTGTTGGTTTACATTTATAATTATTTTGATTAAATTGTCATTTTTTTCCATTACAGTGAATTGATATGTTTTACTTTAATTTCAAATGACAACGGAGAATAGAAAGAAAATTAAGGGAAGATTAATAGTAGAATCAATAAAGGGATTCAATTTAAAAACAAATCATAAATTATAATTATAATAAAAATCACCTTACAAATGTATTTAATGAAAATTAACCCCCGTATCCGCGGACTTTAAGTTAGTTATATATAAAAACCGAGAAAAACGAAAGCTTTAAGGGTTTTCATTAATGCAAATAAGATTGTTGAGCAAGAGTGTTTAATTCAGAATAATGACAAATGACTCTTCGATTACATAACAACAGAAAAAATAATATTTAAAAGTTTGAATATTTTTATTATGCTACAATAAAAATTCATTAATTACTATATATTATAAATTATGAGAAACTTTCACTAAGCTTAGCTACGATTACGTGCCTACCATTTTAACGCCCTATCCCAATATCCAAAAATATTTCTCTCCATTCTAATGTTTCGAGCTTTTGATTCCTGCATAAAATAAAAGGTTAAAAAAATCCACACTCTATTAATAATTATCCATATTAATAAAAATCCACTCTATTTAAGAAATTTTGTTTAGACTTTAATTTTCCTTTTAAGTTCACATCTCTCTTTAATGACGTTTATGAATAAAATCATATCTTCATGCTGTAATTTTCTTGCCCTACAGTCACTAAAACTTTTTGGAATGCGTATTTTAAGATTGTTGACGGGTGATTTTCGTTCTAGGGGCAATATCGGGACAACGCTTTCGGGATTATCCTCCTCCAACCGTGAATTTGTTTGGTTACGGGGAACCAAAGACAAACTTAGCATAAGACAAAATAAACACACAAGATCAACAAGAGGGTTTTACGTGGTTCGGCGGAGCGAATCCAACCTACGACCACGGGCACAAAGTGGGGTGCTAATTTTATTATCAAACCGAGCTCGGCCGACCTTTTTCATGGGTGGTCTAATGAAAACCGAGTTGTTTGCTTACGGTGCTTTTTACAAGTAATGCTTTGAATGAGATTTTTTCCAACCAACCTCTACAAATGAGACTACCCTCCCTTTATATACTAAGGAAAATACAACACTATTCACATATCTCCATGACGTCAGCCATGTGGATCTCCGGCTGATTGACGGGCTCTCTGCCCCAACTGCCTTGCTGAAAGCAAGCCTGACATCTGACTCCCTGTCACATCACTCTGCTTTATACACTGCCACATTCCACAATTATGATGCCAACCTGTAAAGATCCCTCAATCAGTGATACATGTCAGAAAGAAAAGTCCAAATTATCTCAATCAAACGTCGGTTGTCATGAGATCGCCCAAATGATGTGTCGAACTTCCCAAACTACTTCCGACCTGACCCAAAATGTCCGAGCTCATTATCGTGATCCATGGGGAAAAATAATATCGAACCGAGCCACCTGGATAAGGTGGTCGGTCTCGGCTCTGATGATGTCGATCTCCGATATCCGCATCATGCTGTGTCCTCAAGTCGGCGAAATCCGGGAAACCGGGTCCGAACTCCATGCCTGGTCTAAGAATGACCAATACCCTTAGAACATTCGTCCCTCCAAAAGGAGAAATTTCATCTATGCCATTGCCGAGCTGTTCAAATACTTTTTTCATAAAAACACCATCAACATCTGTCTCCTAGTTGTCAGTTTCAACGAATGTACGAGTTGGTATCGGGAACTACAAAGTAGGAAGTGTGCTGATCAACCAATTGGTGGTCAGTTCCAAGAGCCATAGAGAAAATGCCTTGGCTACCTATCAGGTCGTCCCTGGTATTTTCATGTGCTCGGTCACCGAGGATTCCGATGTCCATCCAAATGATTCTTTGACTTGAAGCAAATACCTCTTTTACCCTTCTGGTAGTCGTCCATCAGAAACCGTGAACCATCATAACCTCTTAAATGCCCATCAAATCACTTCTAGGGTTTAATCTGGATGCAACACTTGTCAAGCATCTGTGAATCTCCCGCCAAAAGCCGAATCAATCAACCGTTCAAGGGGCAGCCGAAAGATTCCCAATCTCAACAGTTCATCGCAACCTGAGCAGATGGAGTTTGGAAGTGACACACAGTGCACATCCGTAGCCTCTCTCTGATCCAACAGCCAAAAATGTCTCGAGCCGGCTATAAAAAAGGGAAGCAACATTCCTTTATTTCTTTTACGAAAAACAGAACTTCCGAAACGCAAGAGACTCATTCTTTATTACCTAAGACCAGTAAATTTCAAGACTGACCAGACCAACCGTCGATACTTCCTCTCGAATCAAGTAAATTCTCTGCTCGACCGTCTTCTTTTCATTTACCGAAACTCTCTGTGATCATTTGCTGCTTGTGAAAGATCGTTTATTCATCCTTGCTTGCTCTTCATTTTTCCGTTATATTCATGCCCATGCTCTGTGTTGCAAATGTTTGTTTTGGGTTGAGTGGGTGATGTAGGATGCATGTGCTTCTAGGTTGAATGATGGGTTGTGGGTTAGGGTGTTTGAGTTTCAGGTTTTCTGTGTTTATTGCTTGCCGTATGTTTGGTCTGGTGTTTTAGGATGAGACTTACTGTTTGTGGCCATTTCTAGGACGTTTAGAGACTTCAGGCCTAGGTTCCCGGAGGTTAGAATAGACTTTGAGTCTCTGGTGCCCCCAAACTAATTACTAATTGCTCTTCTCGGACCCTACCATTGCTAGGAATGTCTGACGCTGAATTATCCTCAGCGCGGCCCACAAACCCCCAGCCTTCTCATACTAAAGAGGCTTCCTCTAGCTCGGCCAGCTTAGAGGAATTAGATACCACTCAAACCCCTTCTCATGAAAAAAATGACACTTACCACCATCGTATTCCTCGGAAAGACCCTGAACCGGATGAATTAGACTGGTCCTCATTGGACATGGACCGGCCTTCAACCATCACAAAGGATGCTTTGGGCATGCTCTACCATCAATATGAGGAGCTGCAAAGACTATACAAGTTGAAGGCCAACCCGAAATCCTACCACGGTTGGTACTACCTCTCCTCTTACGCCGATGTCCCCGCCCTCATTACCGATCTCCCTTAGACTAACAAGAACTTCAAGGACCCTTGGTTCTGGGCCACGGGTGACTGGGGCCGAACTCGGTCGACAAGTTCCGAAGAGATAGATGTCCTTGATGTTTTCTCGGCATGAGGTGAGGACCTGAGCCCTTAGTTCTCTTCGTAATTTTCATGAAAATACTAACTTCCCAAACCTTATCAGCCTGCTGGAGAGATCCTCACAAAGTCAGTCATGAGGTCCAGACCAGGATTAAAAAGGCCCGGAATTTTGTTGGTCCTTGGAGGAAAATTATCAATGATGCGGCCTTTGTAGAGTCAGGCCTTATCCGGAGCGCACCCCCTCAGGCTCTAGGTCGATTAGGTAGCTACCACCTAACCTTCTGACAAATACCATGTGCTCAGCTCAGACATGAATGAAGTTACTCGTACTCAGAAACGACCACCCTTTTTGCCTTGTATTCTGCAGGAATGACGAAGCCGGCCAAATACCTAGGGCGAATCGAGGGTCTGACCAAGAGGACCTATCAGGGTGAATCTAGGAGCTCTAGGTGGCATCTGACCACTCCGATTCCTCTGGAGGCTAAGGGAAAAACCAAGTTGCTTACTCATCCGGTGGCCACTCCTCCTCCTACTGTCACTGAGGTCGCACCGAGCCCAACTGTCCAACCATCTCCTGCCTCATCCAGGCCTACAAGTAAACGTCGGCGCCTGCTCGGGGAGGAAGTATTCGATCTCCAAGAGGAGGAAGAAGTAGAACCTCTCATCAGGAGGTCTGCTGCTCGGAGGGAGAGGCGAACTGCTTAGGCTCCTCACAAGATCGGGAATGGAGGGGTAGTGCTGGGGATGGATGAATTTAGTGAGAAGGTCCGAGATGCGACATCCCATTTGGTGCCCGTGATCAACTTGCTGGCCGAGACAGTGCCCCCCGAACGGATCCCAAAATTCGAGGATATCTCCCCCGAGGAAGTGATTTCCAAATTTTTTTACCCGAATCATCGTGGTAGACGTTTTTCCCTCTTTCTGTTCTTTGTTTGTACTTTACAAATTCTAATATTTTATTTCTCTATTGCAGATGGGTTATGTAATGGCTCGGAACAAGGACTTGCTGATGAGCCTTCTATCCGAGATGGGCCAACTGCAGTGGCTCCAAACTTAGATTACGGAGCGGGAGGCCGAGCTTGCCAGGAAAGAAAAAGATTTGAGACAGGCCGCGACCGAGCTGGCCAGAAAAGAGAAAGAAAGCCAAACTTGAAGAGGTTGGTGACTGTGCTCAAATCGTTCCAATGCTAATGCCCGAGGTGGACATGAGACTCGTCCACTTTGCCATTCAATTCTGCAGAGGGGAGCTCTTGGAGGACAAAGCTATGGCCCTACTCGCCCCTCATCCGGAGTAGATTCAAGACCCCGAACCCATATCTGTCGTGCCCATGGCCCCAGTCCCCGAAGAGTTACAGCCCGAGGCTCCTACCCCCGAAGAGCATGCAGTAGAAGTCGAAGCCCCTCCTGCCGCCCAGACTGAAACTGAGATTCTTCTTGCCGAGCCCACGCCATAAGTCTCGCCTCCTAAACCCGACTAAGCCGAGCCCACTGCCCCTATGCGGCTGATGAATGAGGGTGACCCCGAGGGGCCCTTTGTAAAAAAAAATACACATTTATTTTGTAATAACATTTACATGTTTCCTTTCTCATGTTTATCTCTGAATGCTTCATTTCATGTCTTCCATACTTAGCATGATTTCAATTCCTAACTTGCTAACTTGCTCTTCTGAATCTGAGTGTGAGGAGAAGTTTCGACCCCGATCAACTTGAATCCGGCCATCGGGAAAAAACTGTCCCCGAGCCTATGATCACCCGCTCGGTGGGACATAACTTGACCCCGAGCTAGCAGAGTACTTGGCTCCGAGGGAATGTCACCTCCCTGGACCAATTGAGAGCTGGCCATGTGGGAGATACTCCGACCCCATGCCGATGATGAACCTCTCGGTGGACGTAACCCGACCCCAAGGTAGTTGAACACTTGGCTCTGAGGGAATGTTATCTCATCGGACAAATTGAGAGCCGACCATGGGTAGGGGTGTGCATCGGTCGGTTCGGTCGGTTAATCCTTGATTTTTTAACCGAACCGAAATTTTTCAATTAATTAAATGTGTAACCGATTTAAGCATATTATGACACATAACCATTAACCAATTTAACCATTATATTTCAGTCGGTTTTGGTTAATTCGGTTATTAACCAGTCCAAAAAATATAAATTCATCAACTCAACATTCAACAAAGCAATTTAACACAAATATAAATTCATATTCATCAAATTTAATATTTAACCCAATATTATGAAATTATGGGTTTCTTAATAGCCAATAATTTAATAATTTTTGGTTTTAATAATTTATCTAACAACCGGTTTATGAAATTTTATTATTTACTTATTTAGGGTTTTGAAACATGTATATATTTCGGTTAATCGGTCGGTTCGGGTATACGAATCTCATAACCGTAACCGAACCGAATAACCGAAAAAATTAAAAATTTTAACCGTAAAAACCTATTTAATCACAATAACCGAACCGTTATAAAAAAATGGGTCGGAACAGTTCAGTTAATCGGTTAAAACCGATTAATGCACACCCCTAGCCATGAGGGAGATGCTCCGACCCCATGTCGATGATAAGCCTCTCGGTGGGACGTAACTCGAACCCAAGGTAGTTGAACACTTGGCTCCGAGGGAATATTACCTCATCGGACCAATTGAGAGTCGCCCATGGGGGAGATGCTCCGACCCCATGCCGATGATAAGCCTCTCAGTGGGACATAACCCGACCCCGAGGTAGTGGAACAAATAGTTTCGGCTGAACGCATCTGGCCTCGAGCAAATATCATCGACGGAATGAATCCAGCCCCGAGCTGATGGAATAAACAGCCTCGGCAGAACGAATCCAATCCCGAGCAAATAGCCTCGGCGGAACAAATCCAGCCTCGAGCTGGTTGAACAAATAGCCTCGGCGGAACGAATCCAACCCCGAGCTGGTGGAACAAATAGCCTGGGCGGAACGAATCCAGCCCCGCACTGGTGGAGCAAATTACATCGGCGGAACGAATCCAGCCCCGAGCTGGTGGAACAGATAGTCTCGGCGGAATGAATTCAGCCCCGAGCTGGTGGAACAAATAGCCTCGACGAAACTAATCCAGCCCCGAGCTGGTGGAATAGATAGCATCGATAGAACGAATCCAGCCCCGAGCTAGCGGAGCATATGAGACTTAATCGCGAGGGAAGAAATTTCAACCTCCGAGGCTCTACGGATCCCGGCTTAGGCGTCCCTTTTCCGGACATCAGCAAAAGCAAAAGGTGGAAACAGAACAAGGTTATCACACCGGAGGTGACTTAGCACATACCCCGCACAGACCCAAAAGATAACAACTCGGGTGCCCCGAGGCAGCGTCATGCCCGGTGCCTCCCAAAACACAATTCTGAACTTTACAATTCAGTGTCCCGGCTAGCCGGGCTACAGATCGGTGAGCGGCCAAAGCCATGAGGGAAAAAATCTCCCTATGCTGGACGGCTCTGGAGTCTGCAAACGCTATGAGGGCATAAACATCCTCATGCTATGATTCTTCTGATCCGAGGCGGTTAGGCATATAACTCACGGGGGAAGAAACCTCCATGTGTTCGTCATCCCGATGGTTTGACTCAGTTAGGCAGATAACTCATGGGGGAAGAAACCTCCTCGTGTTCGCCATCCCGATCTGTTCCTAAAAAATGCGAGTCATGGGTAGTAACGCTCCAGCCTCGGGGGTTTGATAATGACACACGGGATTGGCGTGTCAGGTCGGAACACTTCCACCAGAGGGTTTGACAATGACACCCGGAATTGACGTGCCATGGGCTTGGTGCCCTTCCCAACTACCGATCACCCCTTCGCTTCGAGCACATCCCAGGAATATTGAACATGACTCTTGCATTCAATTAATAAACAAGTAAAGTGGACAAGTTTTTTTAATTCAAAAGAGAAAGTCTTATTCATATTCAAGGGACCTACTGCCATTCTTACAACTCTTTGCGGGTCATTTTAAGAGAGGCTCTTACAATAATTTTTCTGGTTCTTGTCTTGTAATCCGATCACATCTTCTGGCCCGAACTTGATTCTGAAATTCCCGATCAAGTTGACAGAATTCCCCCAAACCGAGCCTTCCAAAATCATTTCTGAACAAATCAGGGAACCCCTTCGGGACCTTCTGTTCTGACTCCTAGTAGCCCGTCCGGTGGGCTTTTTATCGTTTCCCCTCATTCGGGGTGGCCACCGCACTGATCACATGAGGCACTCGTGGATATGGATCTAGTGCCCCCGGCGTGTTGGTTCGCCTACCACTTGAAGAGGAACATCAGAGCTGAGAAGCCGACGATCTGGCATGTCGAACCACTGCAACAACTTCTTTAAGACGAGCTCGCTCTTACGCAATGGGTAGCGCACAAATCCAACTAGCCCCAAGCGTTACATTTCATTCTACGGCTCAGACTTAATTGGGGATTTCTGGTCACCATTTTTACATTCCATTCTACAGCTCAATGAGGAGAGCTACTGCTGCCCCAACTTTCTGGGCGTTCCTTCCCACGTTCTTTCCGTGATCTCTTTTTTCTTTCCTCTAGTCTTTTCATCATTTTCTCCACCCACTCTATTGTTGAACTCCCGACGATCTATGGTTCCCGTCTCCTGCCATCGTCTTACGACGTAAACTGCTTTTTGTTCTGTTCCCCACAGACGGCGCCAACTATTGACGGGTGATTTTCGTTTCAGTGGCAATATCGGGACAATGCTCCCGGGACTATACTCCTCCAACTGTGAATTTGTTTGGTTACGGGGAACCAAAGACAAACTTAGTAGAATATAAAATAAACACATAAGATCAACAATAGGGTTTTACGTGGTTCGGCAGAGCGAATCCAACCTACGTCCACGGGCACAAAGTGGGGTGCTGATTTTATTATCAAACCGAGCTCGGCTGACCTTTTTTCATGAGTGGTCTAGTGAAAACTGAGATGTTTGCTTATGGTGCTTTTTACAAGTAATGCTTTGAATGAGATTTTTTCCAACCAACCTCTACAAATTAGACTACCCTCCCTTTATATACTAAGGAAAATACAACACTATTCACATATCTCCATGACGTCAGCCACGTGGATCTCCGGCTGATTGACGGGCTCTCTGCCCCAACTGCCTTGCTGAAAGCAAGCCTGACATCTGACTCCCTGTCACATCACTTTGCTTTATACACTGCCACACTCCACAATTATGATGCCAGCCTGTAAAGATCCCTCAATCAGTGATACATGTCAGAAAGAAAAGTCCAAATTATCCCAATCAAACGTCGGTTGTCATGAGATCGGCCAAATGATGTGCCAAACTTCCCAAACTACTTCCGACCTGACCCAAAATATTCGAGCTCATTATCTTGATCCAGGGGGAAAAATAGTACCGAACCGAGCCACCGGGATAAGGTGGTCGGTCTCGGCTCTGATGTTGTCGATCTCCGATATCCGCATCATGCTATGTCCTCAAGTCGGCCAAATCCGAGAAACCGGGTCCGAACTCCATGCCCGGTCGAAAAATGGCCAATACCCTTAGAACATTCGTCCCTCCAAAAGGAAAAATTTCATTTCTGCCATTGCCGAGCTGTTCAAATACTTTTGTCATTAAAACACCATCAACAAAGATTGTCAAAGAAGTTCAACACTGAGGAAAAAAAATAGTCAAAAACTCCTTTGTACAATCAAAAACTTGTGCATTTACCATCTTTCAAAATTATTTTTAAAAAATTACATAAAAGCATTCACTTTCATCTAAAATTTATATTATCAAACAACACAATCGAACCAAACCAAATTTTTTCGATTAGAATTTTATTCATCGATAATAAATTATCGATTAAAATAGGGTCGATCGGTAATATTATTGACCTAATTACTAATTGAACCTACCGAAACACAATTCAGTTGATAATTTCTTTAAAAAAAAATTTTAGATTCTACCAACCGAATATAATTCGGTCGGTAAACTCATAGTATTTAAAAAAATTATGGGATGGGCCCAGCCGACTGAATTAAATCACAAACTATATATAACAATTTAAAGATAAAATAAGAAAAAAAAAGTTTGTAATTATATTTTATAATAATGATAATTGTCAGTTATATCGTTTGTGTTTACAAGAAGTACGATTTCAAACCTATTTGTGGATTTCTAATTTTTTTTTATTACAAATATTAAAGTTTTGAATAAATGCATAACTTATTTAAATACAAATACTATGAATATTGGAAAAAAAAAAAAAAAAGAAAAGAGAAAAAGAGAAACAAGTACATTGTACAAATCTTATTTTCAAAATCATAAAAAGATTTCCTGTAAACATTCAATCAAATCTAAAAATTAAATGTTCAAATTATAATATAAATTGATATGCAAATACATAGACTAGTAATATATCTTACCACTCAAATTTTTCCCTTAAAAAAAACCAATTTTGGGAAAATTAGAACTTTCCAAAAAAAAAAAAAAAAAAACACAATGAAGGGAAAACAAAGCATCCTGGCCTAAAATGGAAGACATAATTAAAGTGTAGATATTTTTTTTGAGGTGGGGTAGACATAATTAAAATTAGTAAACAAAACTTGACTAAAAAAAGCATCAATTTTTTTTTTTCAAAATAAAAAATAAAAAATAATTTTTTTTTTTTATTAACCTTTCCCTCCCAAAGGAAAAACCACAAAACAAATTTTCTAAAAGCCTTCCCCACGCGCTATTTTTCTCCTCTCTCTCTCTTTCCACTTTCTCTCTCTAAATTCTTAGGGTTCTATAAAATAAACAAAACAAAAGCAAGCAACATTTAATGATTCAACTAATTTGATCAAATCCCTCACCAACAACAAAATCTTTATAATCCAATTCACTATTTTTAACAATCCCAGTTAGGAAAACACATAAAGATTTTTTTTTTTGGATCAATAAGGTTTTAAAATATGCCGTTGCCATGGAAAAAGGCAAAGATTTCGAGGATATCGCGTTTCGTGGCGGCTTTTCAGTCGCCGCCGAAATGCGGCGGATCGCTTGTTGTGGAGACAGGGTTTCCGACTTCTCTCATCGATCTGTTTGTGAAGAATCAGGATCGGTTGAAGAAACAGTCCAAGAAGAAATCGCAACCGGAATCCCAAATGGAAATTTCCAGGGCAATGAATGTAACAACGCCGCCGCCTCCGCCGCCGTGTTATAGTAATCGGGAGGCGAATTCATCAACTGGGCGTGAAGAAAATGTGCGGAGGAATGTAATTAAACACACCCCTGTTGATGAATTGGTAGTAGTTGAAGAATGTGTTGGTGTTGGTGTTGGTGATGGTGATGGATCGAAGAAGAGGCGTGTTTTAGTGGCGGTTTTGAGGGTGTTTTTGGTTATGATATTGGCTCTGTGCTCGAAAAGGCTGGTGATTGGTATCACAAAGTCGGCGTTTTTGCTTCTGTTTCTCGAATTTGTTGGGACCCGGTCAAATGCAAGAACTGTGTTTGATTGTTTCGTTGGGAGAGTCAAGTTTTTGTGTTTTTATAAGGGTAAGAAGGATGAGGAAGAGATAAAGAGTTGTGAAAAAGATTCAACTGGGGGATTTAGTGATGGTAGTGTGTGTGATTCTTCGATTGAAGAAATTGAGGTTGTTGATTCCAAATATGTTGTGGTTGCGCCGGTTGATGATATGAAAACTGAGAGAAAGAATTTGGAAGTTGAAAGTGGTGATAGGAGGGAGAGAGGTTTGGTTTTGGAGAAAAATGAGAGAATTTTGGATGAAATTGAGAGCAAGAATATGGATAAAGTTGATGTTTCTGTAGGTAAAAAGGAGCAAGGACAGAGGGCGAAAATGAAAGCGAAATTAAAGAAATTTGTTCCGAAGAAGTTATGGAAAAAGGACAAGAAGTGCAAGGGGAAGGAGATGAATTCGGGCACTGAAGTTCGTTCTTGCGGGGTAGAGGATCACTTAGAAGTCCAAAGAAATGGTGATAAACAAGGTCAAGATGTTGAAGAGGAAAGTTGCGATGGAGAAGTGTTTGATGAATCCCAAGCTGAGGCAAATGTGATTGCAGTTGAGGAGTATGTGGAAAGTGAGAGAAAGGGGAATTCAGGGTATCTAGTTATCTGCTTAATTGTTCTTGCTGGACTTTTTGGAGGTCGGGTTCTAGCACTTGTGCTTACAATTTGTTGGTGTTTTATGTTAAAATTGGCTGGAAAGTTGAGGTCTGTAACGATATCAAGCTAAGCAAACGATGGCGGATTGGCTTCTTAGAATACAAAGTTGTTATTTTTCCTCAGTGATGATGTAGCTTTGGCTTGTGTTCTTTAAGCCTCCCCCTATTGTAAAATTGAAGGTTCAGTCATCAGTGTGAATATTTACACATGAGGTGTTGTATTCTGAACTCTATGAATATTTACACATACAAATCACAACTTACTATATCTTATGACTTGATTTTGTAATTTATGTGCTCGATTGCAGTTTGGGTGTTTTAGTTTCATTTCGGTTTAAAACAGTATGATGTCTGCAATTTCATATGTAAAATATTTCATAAGCTGCATTGTCTGAACTGAAATGAAAATTTTGTATGCAAATAATTGCAGGCAATCTGGAACAATTTGATTGCTTTTACATTGTGTATCTTGCTAATCTTGTTTTAGGTCCACGATACTGCTGCCAGGCTTCTTTCTTGTTTCAAGACCTGTCATGCTTCTTTTTGCCTCTGCTACTTCAGTCCATTGACCTTCCATATTACCTGCAACTTCCTCTCCAAGATCAAATTCAGAATATGTAATGCAACAACTTAATAGAGTTTTATAAGCTATGAATTTGTCTGCTCGGACAGGTTTTCCAAACAACCGCTTAGGCAGCTATACACGATAACGAGCAGTTAGGTATTTTAAGTCATGATTATTTATATATTAGATAAAATTTTATATATTTTACTAGTCAACCCCTTTTTGACTGGTCAAGAACGAGTCTTGGACGGCGTTTGGCAGATTGAACTACCAAAAACGCCTTGACACGATTTTGAGGAACTCATCTGCCTGATTGCAACAGCCTTGCCCTGCTTAACAGATCAACTAGTCAAACAAAGTGCTCAATCGTTGTAAACTCCTGCCATCCTCCTGAACAATTGGCAGCCTTCAGTATTAAACCCAGAATGTCAGCACGCTGCAAACTTAATTTACTAGTCCTCCAAAGCTTTTAATCTGCTGGGTTTGTTATTGCAGATTCTAATCCACATTTACTTGCCAAAGAAAATGAAATGATTAATGGGCTAGCAAATTAAAAGACATTTACTTGCCAAAGAAAGTCTTAGATACAACTTCTGTTAAATTTGTTCAATAAATCATTCATGCCACATATTTGTCAATTTATTATTGCTTCCTAATTTACTGCAATTGCTATCATAGTTGGTTAAATTTAAATATTTTATTTAATTTTTTTTTTTTTTATCAAATACAGTTTTCTGTTCTTTCTATGTTATTTTTGTTAGAAATTTTCATTATTGAAAACATATTTAAAGGGTATCTTGTTAGAAAGATATATCCTTTAATTTGTGCTTTTAAAAAGGAAAATTAAAAGGATATAATCTTTACATAAAAAAGAAATAACCCTTTTAAAATGAAAGAGTATGTTGGAGGGTTATAACATTAAAAAGATTGCAACCTTAAACTTAAACGTGTCTCTTCAAAGGGAACCTTCCATCTTTATAAATATAGAACCATTATGTTATTGGAGAATATACTTTTCCGTAGAGATACATGGAGAGAATAATTCCAGAAGAAACATATAGAGTAGTATAGGTAAAAAGAGAGAGTTTCCACAATTTTCCTAATTTATTGTTCTTGATTTAAGAAGTGTCCCTTAATCAATAAGTCACCAAAAATTTTAAGACAATCTTAGCCGCAAATCCGTAATGTACCGAGATGAGACTAATAAATTCTTAGGAAAGAGTGTAACTCAGCTTGATGTAATTTTCATTTCTACACATTGTCAAGAATCTTCAATTAGTGTTTTCCACTTATGAAAAAGTTCATTATTGTAACTTCGTTTGCAAGTCTCTCACTACAGCTTCAGTCTTTAGCAGACCAAATAATTTTACCGTGATCTATATAAACACAGATAATAATGTTCATCATTAATGGTGTTTGTACAAAGCAAACCAATGAAAGTGCTTTCGATATGCATGCGATGTGAATGGCGGTATGAATGCATTCATGAAATTTTTTGTCTAATTTAATAACAAGTGTAAGGCTCAGTCCAATCTGATTAGTCGGCTTTTGTCCGTTTTGGAAGTTTGTTGGCTTATCTATCCTATCCGGTCAGTCATCCTCACGATTTTATTCTTAGTTCATATGATAATCTGCCAGTTTCACTAAAAAAAAAAAAAAAGACCTTTAGCGTCGAAATTTTTTGACGCTAAAAGTTATTAGGATCGAAAATTTTCGACGTTAATTTTTGACGTTAAAACGTGGACAAAAAAGACAATTAGCGTCGAAATAAAAAATTTCGACACCAAAATATAATATTTTACGTCAAAAATATTTCGACGTAAAATATTGCTCACGATTTTATTCTTAACTATAGTAGTTGATATGATCTAGCTGCTAGTTTTTTTTTGCTAGAAGACAAAATGTAGTGTGTGAGTTCTATGCATATCGGCATTAAGAAGCATTAACCAAGTCAAGGGCGACGAGAGTCTTTGAAATGGGCTTGACTGTGGTACCCAGGGGTATGACATACCCCTGGGTTTCTCACCGTTGGATCATTGTAAAATGATCCAACGGTGAGTAAAAAAAAAAAACAAACAAAGAGAACAAACCGGTTAAGCCGGTTACCACCACACTCTCATTTTCCCCCTAATTTTGCCCGATCAGTTTCATTTTCCCTCTCTCTCAATTTTGCCCTAAAATTTTCCTCCCTCTCTCAATTCTCACGATCCCTCTCATTTTCCCCTAATTTTTGCCCTGATGACCCACGGATCGTAGTTTTAAAGAACAACCTCGTGTAAAGGGCGTTATACAGGTAAGTTATTCTCCTTGCAGAAAATGGTCCAGTTGCATGTTTTTATCCTGATGAATCAATTCGCTTTTGATCTTTTTGGCTGATGGTAGCAATCTTCAACCTTTCAGATTTCCAGATCCTGGTGATGTTTATCTAAAAAGGCTGAGTTCAACAGGGCACGAGCTCGGATCCATCAATTTCAGCGCACGAGCTGCAACCACACGATCAATTTTTAATTTTTGCATCTGATGGGCTCTGGGAGCACTTAAGTAATCAAGAAGCAGTTGATATAGTTCAACATCATCCACGCAGTGTAAGATACATATTCTACTCTGTCAGATTTTATGTTTTATGTGGCTTATATTTTTTATTTTTCCCTTCTGAAAACCTTTATTAGTTAGAATTTAGATAGTAATGGTCTTGCTAGTTGGCTCAAGTTAGTAGATCATGTAGTTTATATTGAGAACGAAGCACCCTTCTTATCTTGATGTATGGCTGAGCCGTTGAGCCATCCCATTACTATATGTGCCATTGTAGTTTTTATTGAAGCTCGTCCAATGCACCTCTTAAATTGAAAATGGTTCCAGAAGTAACTTAATGATATAACTAACCTAACCTTTGATCTTCATGATTCCAATAGAAGATAAAAAAGATCTTCTATTTAAATTTAATTCACCTTTGATCTTCGTGGTTGTCAAGCTTTTATCCAACTTTATTGTAATTTACTTATCATTGTTGATGTATTCGTAGTCCATCATCTCTATCATTGGTTGTAAACACCATGGTTAAACAAAAGAGGATTGAAACGAACGAACAACCGCATGGACCAGGCAAGCACGCATGGTGCTATTATTAGTAAGTTAATAGTTAACCAAATAGTGTCAATAGTTAAATAAGTTTATTTGATGATGTACATACAAAATTAATTTGACTTGTCTCGACAGCAAGTCTGAAGCAAAGCGGCTGAAAGAAGAAGGTCTTAAAGTGACCAAAGATGCAATCAACTATTTAACTTTTCTTTGTTATTTAACTTTACAGTTTGATTTATTAACCTTATATATATTTTTTGATTTCACTATATTATTGGGTTATAGATAAAAGGTCACATAGGAACGAATTGGAAGAAAATGACATTGGAACAAAAAGTTGCTTTTGTGAACAAGTATAATAAGGAATCTGTCAAGCACGAAAAGTGGCCTCGTGGATTATTACGTGATCCAGTACTGATCATTTGAAGATAATTCAATATTGTTTTAATCAATTCGCTAAGAAAAGGTATCAAATCATTTACCCCCATAGACGGACTTATTCGAATGAAATTTTTTTAATTCCTGTTCGGGTTGCTTGCAGTGATATTATTGTCCGAACAAGTCATGAGCATATCACACGGGGTAGCTTGTTGTCACTTTTTCCTGGTGAACCAGTTCAAGGCGAGGTTGTATCTATTGATATTTACTGAGTTTTTCTTATAATTTGGTAATAATAACTTACATATTCCTCAGGTCATTTGCATGAAAGCTGAGTACCTCATCATAGAGGAGTCTTTGAAAAGCGCTACTGAACCAATCAATTGGTTTTTACCGACAACCTTTGCTGTTAGTATTGTTATTGTACCATTAAAGTTGATTACTGTAATTTCAATGGTTTTTTTGATCTCACTGCAAGTCATAATATTTTTATCTCCATTCCATAATTGAATATGTAGCAAATGGTACTAGAGCGAAATGCACAATATGATTTGTTTCGTAGAGCTGCCCAATTGAAAGATCATTATATGACTGATCTGCAAAGATGCCAACAAGTACAATATATATATTTCTTTATGCTTCATTTATAATTTTTACGTTACTATTTCTTAATTGCATCCTTATATCTTATTTGCTTGTCACTAGATATTCGTGCCCATCCACGACGGAGATTTCCATTGGTATATGTTATTGGTTAAGGTCAAAGAAAAAGTTTGTGAGATTTGGGATTCTTTACGGAGTGGTCGTCGAGCCCGTAAACGACAAAATCAAGTGAATATTATTGTAATTCCATCTTACTTTTTTTTAGTTCATTATTTATTGCATTATTTTGTTGTATAGCCAATTATTGCAGAATTTTCTATTTATGACCAATTTATTTTCTCATTTAGTTGCAAGCGCTGGATGTTATCCACCGCAGTTATGTACTGAATACATTCCCAGAACCTTGGAGCTTACTGTCTTTCCAAGTGTGCAATGGTATAGGAGTTCCAACCCAACCCAACGGGTATGATTGCGGGATTTATGTTATTACATTTATGGACACTCCGGGAGTCGCAACCAGCACAACTTATGTGGTACGTGATAGGACTTCATATATTTACTGACTTAATCGTTTTGGATGCAATAGTGACTAGTTTGCCTTATTTTATATCATTTGGAGCAGCATGACTCCCAGGAAGCAAGAGTGACAATAGCACTGCAACTGATTAACTCTCCATTGAATGATAAACGTGATGAGGTCTTAAAGTTAGCAATGGGAGAGTATAACACACAACAGCAGCTGATTTCAATGCAAACACCAAGAGGGAAACCTCCGAAGTTATCAGTAAGAATCGAAAAGAACAGTAAAAAGAAAGGTCGTTTACGGAGAAATGCTTAACATACGCGTTACTAAAGTAGTTAGTTATGTAGTCAATGCATTTTGTATATCTTTTGAAACTGTGCAATGTAGTTGAATGCATTTTCTACATCTTTTGAACAATTCATTAATATGCATCTTAATCCATTTTGTATAATATGAGAAACTGTGAAATGTAGCTAGAAATCACTGGATGAGTGTTGCAATGCTGTCAATGCACCAGCGCATGATGAATTGAGGTATTCGGGCGATTGTTTTTGGTCATGAGTTTAGACTTTAATTGATTTTATTGTTTTATCTGTTTTTACTGCTGTTTTGTTAACTGTTTTGGGGGCTTTTTTCTGAGCTGTGTTGGGCGTGATCATGGGATGGTCGGCAGGGGTATGTGGGCGTGATCAGGGGTTGGTCGGCAGGGGTATGTGGGCGTGATCAAGGGCTGGTCGGCAGGGGTATGTGGGCGTGATCATGGGATGGTCGGTAGAGGTATGTGGGTGTGTTCAGGGGCTGGTTGAGGGCTGTTATGGGCGTGGCTTCTGACGTTATTTGTGAAGGGTGCATGATGAATTGGGGCATTATTTTTTGGTCATCAGTTTAGCTTTTGTTGTAAGCATCTGTCAACAGCATTAAACAGATGATTGCATTAAACAATTCGGTTAACAACTTCTGTGTATGCATGATCTCCTCTGACCGAAAATGGTTCCAATGGTTCGTAAATTTTATGAAAACCTAGTTAACAAGACGGTAAAAACATGTGAAGAGGTTCCAAAAAACATTTCCAAAAGTATGATACATTTACCATTACAACATTCAACAACACTGTGAATAGGTTCCAAAAAAATTGCCATTACAACATTCAACAGCACTGTTAAGAGGTTCCAAAAACGAAATAATTACAACAGAAGAAATGTCATCCAATAACGAAATAAAAGACTACATGGAGTAAGACTACATGAAAGTCATATTTGTAATTAATAAAAAATCATTTTCATAGTAATGACTCTCATATGAAATAATAATATTTAAACACGAAAAATATAGTTATTAAGTAGTTATAAAAAAAAACTATAACATTATGAGAATTCTACTTCATGCTCATTAACTTCAGTAATTATCCTAAGTAAATAATTGATTAATTTTTCAAACTTTATTATATTTCTTTTTCTTTTTTTCAATATTTCGGTTATTTTGGTCAATTACAGATAGCAACATTTACATATGTAATTATGAGCGTTGAATATGCAACTTCCACCAATAAATTTGCAATTTTGACCAATAAATATGCAAATTTGGAAGATGAAACTTTTAGCAATAAACATGCAAAACGAGACCATTGGAAAATTGAAAATCACACATGCAACTATGAGCGTTGAATATGCAACTTCGACCATTAAACATGCAACTTTGACCAATAAATATGCAAATTTGGAAGTGAAACTTTTAGCAATAAACATGCAAAACGAGACCATTGGAAAATTGAAAATCACACATGCAACTATGAGCGTTGAATATGCAACTTCGACCATTAAACATGCAACTTTGACCAATAAATATGCAATATTTGGAAGATGAAACTTTTAGCAATAAACATGCAAAACGAGACCATTGAACATGAAACTTTAGCAATAACATGCAATTGCTTCTGCCTCGAAAATCACACCTGCAACTATGAGCGTTGAATATGCAACTTCGACCATTAAACATGCAACTTTGACCAATAAATATGCAATATTTGGAAGATGAAACTTTTAGCAATAAACATGCAAAACGAGACCATTGAACATGAAACTTTAGCAATAACATGCAATTGCTTCTGCCTCGAAAATCACACTGCAACTATAAGCGTTGAATATGCAACTTCGACCATTACACATGCAACTTTGACCAATAAATATGCAATATTTGGAAGATGAAACTTTTAGCAATAAACATGCAAAACGAGACCATTGAACATGAAACTTTAGCAATAACATGCAATTGCTTCTGCCTCGAAAATCACACCTGCAACTATGAGCGTTCAATATGCAACTTCGACCATTAAACATGCAACTTTGACCAATAAATATGCAATATTTGGAAGATGAAACTTTTAGCAATAAACATGCAAAACGAGACCATTGAACATGAAACTTTAGCAATAACATGCAATTGCTTCTGCCTCGAAAATCACACATGCAACTATGAGCGTTGAATATGCAACTTCGACCATTACACATGCAACTTTGACCAATAAATATGCAATATTTGGAAGATGAAACTTTTAGCAATAAACATGCAAAACGAGACCATTGAACATGAAACTTTAGCAATAACATGCAATTGCTTCTGCCTCGAAAATCACACCTGCAACTATGAGCGTTGAATATGCAACTTCCACCATTAAACATGCAACTTTGACCAATAAATATGCAATATTTCGAAGATGTAACTTTTAGCAATAACATGCAAAACGAGACCATTGAACATGAAACTTTAGCAATAACATGCAATTGCTTCTGCCTCGAAAATCACACCTGCAACTATGAGCGTTGAATATGCAACTTCGACCATTAAACATGCAACTTTGACCAATAAATATGCAATATTTGGAAGATGAAACTTTTAGCAATAAACATGCAAAACGAGACCATTGAACATGAACTTTAGCAATAACATGCAATTGCTTCTGCCTCGAAAATCACACATGCAACTATGAGCGTTGAATATGCAACTTCGACCATTACACATGCAACTTTGACCAATAAATATGCAATATTTGGAAGATGAAACTTTTAGCAATAAACATGCAAAACGAGACCATTGAACATGAAACTTTAGCAATAACATGCAATTGCTTCTGCCTCGAAAATCACACCTGCAACTATGAGCGTTGAATATGCAACTTCGACCATTAAACATGCAACTTTGACCAATAAATATGCAATATTTGGAAGATGAAACTTTTAGCAATAAACATGCAAAACGAGACCATTGAACATGAAACTTTAGCAATAACATGCAATTGCTTCTGCCTCGAAAATCACACATGCAACTATGGGCGTTGAATATGCAACTTCGACCATTACACATGCAACTTTGACCAATAAATATGCAATATTTGGAAGATGAAACTTTTAGCAATAAACATGCAAAACGAGACCATTGAACATGAAACTTTAGCAATAACATGCAATTGCTTCTGCCTTGAAAATCACACCTGCAACTATGAGCGTTGAATATGCAACTTCCGCCATTAAACATGCAACTTTGACCAATAAATATGCAATATTTCGAAGATGTAACTTTTAGCAATAAACATGCAAAACGAGACCATTGAACATGAAACTTAAGCAATAACATGCAATTGCTTCTCCTCGAAAATCACACATGCAACTATGACCGTTGAATATGCAATTTCTACCATTAAACATGCAACTTTGACCAATAAATATGCAATATTTCGAAGATGAAACTTTTAGCAATAAACATGCAAACCGAGACCATTGAACATAAAACTTTAGCAATAACATACAATTGCATCTGCCTCGAAAATCACACATGCAACTATGACCGTTAAATATGCAACTTCTACCATTAAACATGCAACTTTGACCAATAAATATGCAATATATTTTTATATTATTTTATTTTATCAATATTATAAAAATAAATTTTTTATTTATTTATTTTTTCAGTATTTTTTAAAATAAATTTTTAAAAACTTACCATAAATTTTTTTCATAATTTTATTTTTATTAATATTTTATAATTTATATAATAAAAAAAAAATTTTAAATTTTTTTTTTTGAGAGTAACTGGTTGCAACCGGCAGTGGCAACCAATTACTCTCATTTTTTTTTGTTTTTTAATGCCCCCAACCCTTGGGTATCTGATACCCAAGGGTATTGTAGCATTACCCCTTTGAAATATATAATTATTCTTGGCATTAATAAGCATTGTCTTTTTGCAGCACTGCCGTATGAACAAAGGTTCAGACAAACAGTCTATGTCCAAATAGTACAAGTAAATAAACATGATGTGTGTGTGTGTTTTTTTTCAACTTATGATTGCCAAATTGCGAAACTTTTATGTGGAAGAATTGAAAAAACTTTGTCTTGCTCTCTTTTGGAATTCGATTATGTGGTAAGTTGAATTTTGTATTTAAAATTTGTAACAATTATTATTAATAGTTATTAAATAAAAATTTATATATATTCAAATATTAATCGTTTATTCGTGGTATAAGATTATAAAAAACTAAATACAGTTTAGCTCAGTATTAGATCCAAATTCATTCTATTTCTCTAGTAATCTATTAGTTCAGATCATGATCCCAAAGGTGGCTGTAGGGAGAGTCGACACAAGCGACTGATTGAGGCCAAATTTTTTTTTACCAAAAATTAAGGTTTCAAATATATCCAAATTTCAATTTTTAAGTATATAATTAATGTAATTTTTTAATGTTTTATCATTTATCGATAAGGGTCCATTTTAAAAATTATCCTACCGCCTTTTAAAATTTAAGGATAACTCAAGATCGCCCACGACTGATCCATTGTTATTATCTCGTTTTGGATCTTGCATGGATGGAGTTGTATATATAAATTAAACAAGTTAAATGAATAAGAAGATCAACTCCAGAGTTCAGCCAGTAGCCTAATAATATAAGAAATTAGTCGGGAGTCTGTACGATGTGTGAGTTTGAGTAAATTTGATGTGTAAGTAAATGAATTTTACATTTTTTTGTGTCGTGCGAATTTGAGCAATTTCATAGATTCTTCATGTGACTTATCAAATTCTCAAAGTTTGAGGTCTCGCCTTTGAATTTGGACGGTATTTTACATACAATAGGGCTGTCCTATTACTACTTTCTTCGATTTGAAGTCGCCGATAACGACTATGATAACAACAAATTTTTCTTCGTTTTCCAAAAAATAATATAAATTCCACCAACAATGATCTCATCACCAGATCTCGTTCATTCAATTTTGTTTGTCCAAAAATTGAATTTTGGCTTCAACAAAAAAGAATCTAATTATGAGTAAAAGAAATTGAATTTTACATAATCATCTTTAAAACAACAACTTTAACGACTATTTAACTTTAAAAACCGATGCTAATAATTAAAAACAATCTAATAATTATATCATAAATTACCATTTCAAATTAGTAACTTTTAATCAAAATAAGGAGAGCATATCTTTTCTTCCCTAATGAATAGGTGAGTTACATTTCGTTATGAATTTAAGTGGATATAAATAAGACTATAATGATAGGTTAATCCACCATGCAACATATATTATAAATTTATTTAAGTGTCTTTTCCTCTTCCTCTTCCATTTCCATCGGTTTACCTCTTATGCTTTTAATTCACTCAATGTTTTAATTCATATTTCTTATGCTTTTCAACTTCTCTAATTAAATTATAGTTAATAAAAAATAAATCAATAGCAGTTAATAACTGTAATGAAAGAATTATTTTTTCTCCTCAAATCAATGAGAGCTCCCCAAGGCTCCAAAGATGATTGATGGAGCTTTATTTTCATTTAAAATATAATAGATATAAATATTGTCATGGTCAGAGTACAAGCTATCACAATGAGTCGGACATGGTACAAAATATTAATATCTATATATGCTCCGTTCAATCAACGGTATACGGGCCAAATTTGGGCCAAGGGCAAAATTGTCAATTCACTTCGAACCCAATACCAAATGAAGCCCACGAACAATAACCCAGCCCAGGGAATTTTACACCATTTGGAAAAGCAAAGCCAAATAGCTAAAGGACAATTCTATTTAATTATGTACCAATTGTTTCCCTCTTTTCCCAAACATAAATTTGATCACCAGGTGATTATATCTTGACCACGTTGTGGGACTTACTTCCATATGCCAACTAAAAAAGGCAGTATTTCTTAGCCTATAAATGAAAGCATGATTCAAGCTGAAAGGATTATTGAAGTCTGAGCACTCTCACTTGAGCTCTCTGAACAATTCTCGCTCTAAATATCAACCCTCTGCCCTCACGGCAGCCCAAATAGTTCAAGGTAACACCAAACTTTGCTCTTCCCTTTACTTTATTTACCGCTCATCTTCACTACTGACTTGAGCGTCGGAGTGTCTAAGACACCCACCACATCGGTGGGCAGAGACTCTCATCCACTCATGGCTTCAAGCAGTGAACAAACATCAGACCCTATGGCAGTATAATTAGGCATGCTCCAAGAATGTTTACGAACTTTAGAGGAAGAGAACCTGACCATGCGAAACTCCAACATAAACCTTCAAAAACAGTTGGAGCAAATCTTTTCGACCTCTCAACATCGTGATACTCCAGATCACCCCAGCAATCCTGCAATCCTGCAATCCCAACCAACCTCTTGGGACATTCAATGACGTGGCAAGAGATGATCCACCAATAAACCATCGCCCCCAAAATTGCCAAATTAGTCTACTAATTTCTCCAGTCGATCAGGCACAACAAGTCACGTTCACTACACGAAAAAATGCTAGAATTTAAAGAAGCAATTTTGTCCAGTCTAACTGTTGTAAATTTACTTATAAGAAAGAGTCGAGCTGGAACAATTACTGATACTTCATTTTTGGAGACCATCATATCCATCGAGCTACCAAGGAAGTTCAGTCCCCTGGACATGAAATTGTATGATGGATCAACGGACTCGGACGATCACGTGGTCCACTATAAATACAAAATGATGTCGACTGGCTTGGCTCCACACCAATGGGAGGCTGGAATGTGCAGAAGATTCAGAGAAATATTAGCAGGCCCAGCCCTCACCTGGTTCATCAATCTACTATACAAGTCCATCGAGTCATACCAACAACTAGCTGATAAATTTGTGAACATTTTGCAAGTTCTTGTAAGCTCGAGAAAACCACCGACGACGTCAATTCCATCCAACAACGAAAAGGAAAATCCTTGTGAAGTTACGTGACTCGCTTCAATAAAGAAAGGATAACCATTCCAGATCTTTATCAGCCTACTGCAGTGGAAGCTTTCAGAAATTGATTACTCTCAGAAAGTGGGCTCTACAAAAAACTCACTAAATTTCGATGCTACTCGATGGATCAAGATTTGGCTCGAGCCCAAATTGAAATCAGATGGGAAGAAGACAAAAAGGAACAAAAGAATGAAAGTTTTTTCAGCCTATAGAATGAAAGAATGCACAATATTCCCAAGCCACACAAAGTATTCACAGACAACGCTCCTCAACCAATAGATAGAAGGATTCATCAAAGGAGGGAACATCGCCCCCTTCACAAAGATTTCAACTATCGACATTTGCAGTACAAGGTCCAAGAAATGACGTCTCCAGACAAACCAAAGCTCACATACAATAATTTCACTATTTCCCTAGGGGAATTAGTTTCAGTCCTCAAGAAGATAGGGAACGAAGTAATGTGGCCCCCACGCTCCAGGGACAACTCAACAAGGAAGGACACCAATAATTGGTGTGAGTTCCATCGAGACTACGGCAATACAACAGCCGATTGTGTGGCATTGAGATTGGAAATCCTGGAATTATTGAATAAGGGATTATTCAGAGACTTACTCACGGAAAATGGAAAAGTAACATTGGCCCGAAGAGATGAGAGGGATGGATAAGGAGATGGCCCACCTCCACCACCGCCAATTATAAACACGGTAAATTTCATTTTTTGGAGGATCAGAAGTCACTGGTACCTCATATTCGGCTGCCAAGCGACACTCAAGAGCTACTACAATGGGCATTCTTCACACTACAATGTCAGTTGAAGGGATGTTCACCAATCTAATAATAGAATTTCCAGACGACAGCAGCTTCAGTCAGATGAATCCACACCATGATGCTCTAGTGATTTCCTTACAAGTCTCGAATTTCATGATCAAACGAGTGTTAGTCGATACAGGTTCCTCAACCAACATCATCTTTGCCACAACCCTTGCAGACATGGGAGCCGAGCTAGAAAAGATAAACTGACAGTCGATGATGGTGATTAGAATCAGTGGTGAGTAAAAATTCATCATGGGAGAAGTGTCTCTCATAGTCTATGCTGAAGGAGTGAATAAGATGACCACGTTCTTGGTCTTAGACTGTCCCTCAGCCTACAACCTAATTATTGGAAGGCCTTAGATTCATGAAATGAAGGCAGTCTCATACACCTACCACCAAGTTCTGAATTTCCCTATCAAGTGAGGGATTCAAGAAATAAATGGTGACAAGTTCGCTTCCAGAAGTTGCTATCAGATGACACTCAAAGTAAAATATCAGTCCGCATAGCAATTATAGGTAAGACCTCATATTACCGAGCCAAACCTACCAAGCATCGAAGAGCTTAATGAGGTCCAGGTTCACCCACAGAATGCTGATCATAAAGCTCAAGTTGGTGCTAATCCATAGCCCAAGCTACGAAACGACTTAATCAATTTCCTAAAGAAGCAATACGACTGCTTTGCTTGGTCACACAAAGATATGACTAGGATTGATCCTAAGTTTATTACCCATGAACTTCATATAGACCCAGACTACCCACCCATCAAGCAAAAAAGAAGAAAGTTTGCCCCAGAAAGGAATCGAATCATCGACGAGGAAATCAAAAATTATTACAAAATGGAGCCATCAAAGAAATGCAATATCCCGAGTGGCTTTCAACCGTCATCGTGGTTCGAAAACAGAATGGAAAATGGTGTGTTTGCATTGACTTCACAGATTTGAACAAAGTTTGTCCAAAAGATTCATTCCACTTTCCTCACATTGATTTGATGGTCGATGCTACAGCTGGGCATGAGCTGTAAGCTTCATGGATGCTTATTCAGGATACAATCAAATCCTCATGCATTCAGACTCAAGAATGCTGGAGCTACTTATCAACGTCTAGTCAACAAGATGTTCTCCCAACAAATTGGGAAAATCATGGAGGTATACATAGACGACATGCTGGTGAAATCATCAAAATATGAACAATATTTGACTCACCTAGATGAGGCTTTCAACATAATGAAAAAGTATGGGATGAAGTTGAATCCCACAAAATGCACATTCGGTGTCGCTGAAGGAAAATTCCTAGGCTACATGGTCACTCGACGGGGTATAGAAGTAAATCCGGACCAAATCAAGTCCATCATTGATATTCCCTCACCCACCAGCCCAAAAGATGTCATGCGACTTGCAGGGAGGATTGCTACTCTAAATAGGTTCATCTCCAAATCAACAGACAAATGTTTCTTGTTCTTCTCAACTCTCAAAAAAGCAAAGAACTTTGAATCGACCCCAGCCTGTGAAAAAGCTTTGAAAGAGCTCAAAATGTATCTGTCTTCCCCACCACTACTGTCGAAACCACTCAACAATGAAAGGCTTTTTCTCTACTTAGGAGTTTCTGAACAAGCAGTCAGCGCAGTCTTAATCAGAGAAGAAGAAGGGACACAACCCTCAGTCTACTATGTGAGTAAATCATTACTGTATGCGGAGTCACGCTACACCTAAATGAAGAAATTGACATTGGCTTTAATAACGGCAGCTCGGAAGCTACGCCCCTATTTTTAACGGCATCCAATCACAGTTTATACTTCATATCCTTTGAAAAGCATACTCCATAAACCAGAGTTGTTTGTGAGATTGACGAAATGGGCTGTGGAGCTTTGAGAACATGACATCAATTACCAACCTTGAACTGAAATCAAATCTCAAGCCTTAGCAGATTTTATAGCCGATTTCAGTCATAGTCTACAAGTTATAGCTGAATCAGAAGTCCATTGTGTCCATTCGACTACATCTTGGAAACTTGCAGTGGATGGATCTAGTAATAAGAGATGTTGCAGGTTGGTAGTGGTAATCACAACTCCTAAAGGCGAAGTGCTACAACAAGCAGTTAAATGTGGTTTCAAAGTCACCAACAATGAAGCTGAGTATGAGGCACTAATAGCAGGTTTGAATTTAGCCCGTGAACCAGGAGCCAAGAAGATAGAAGTAAAATCTGACTCCTAATTGATCGTAAACCAATTCCAAGGGTCGTATCAAGCACGAGGACCACAAATGGTATCATATTTATAGAAGGTAAAGGAACTCTAGTCGACATTTGAGGAAATTACAATAACACAAGTTCCAATAAATGAAAATTCTCAAGCAGATGCTTTGGCCACCCTTGGTTCGAAAATGCAAGGAGATAAACCCCAATCTATTCCAGTATTATATCTACAGTGGCTGACTATTTGGAAGGAAGAAATAAAAGACGTCGTCTCAATCAATCCAGTCGACACATGGATGACACTCCTTGTAAAATACCTGCAAGATGACACACTTCCAGAAGACAAAAATGAGGCTAGAAGAATCCAAAGACAGACTGTCAGGTTCACCATATATGATGGCCAACTACTGAAGAGGTCTTTCTCTGGACTCTACCTCAAATGCCTCACTCGCGAAGAGGCACAAAATGTGTTGGCAGAACTACATGAAGGTGAATGTGGGAACCATTCAGGAAGGAGAAGTTTGGCATGTCGAGCCCATTCGATAAGTTACTATTGGCCTACCATGAGAGCCGACTCTACAGACGTCGCCTAAAAATATGAGAAATGTCAAAGATTCACCCAGTCTCACACCTACCACTAGAGAAACTCAATCCCATTTTTTCTCCATGGCCATTTATGAAATGGGGAATAGATATCGTAGGGAAACTTCCAACCGCCCTGGGACAACGAGTCTACATGTTGGCACTTACAGACTACTAATCTAAGTGGATTGAAGCAGAATATTTTGCCAAGATACGAGATAGAGAGATGCAAACTTTCATCTGGAAAAATATCATATGTCTATTTAGAATACCTAGAGAGACTGTCACTGATAATGGTTCTTAGTTCATCAGCTATCGTTTCCAAGACTTTTGCAAAAATTAGGGGATCAAGTTGAGCTTCTCGACCTCATGCTTCCTACAAGATAATGGTGAAGCCGAATCATCCAATAAGACAATAATGAACACAATGAAGAAAATATTGGAGAGAGTAAAAAGAGCATGGGAAGACGAACTCCCTTGAGTCTTGTGGTCCTACAGAACAACAGTCTGATTGTTAACTGGAGAAACCTCATTCTCCCTGACGCTTGGAGCGGAAACAGTATTTCCAGCAGAGAAAAACATCCCATCCCCATACTATCAATGGTTTGAAGAAGATTCAAATCGACAACTCATGGGGCACAACCTCGATACTATTGGTGAACTAAGAGAAAAAGCTTTCATACGACTTGCTGCCCATCAACAGAGAATGACCAAGTACTTCAATAAAAATGTTAGAAGCATAACCGTCAAAGAAGAAGATTGGGTCTTACGCAAAGTTTTCCAAAACACTAAAGAAATTGGGGATGGAAAGCTTGGACCAAACTGGAAAAGCCCATACGTCGTCACAAAGGTCGTAGGGCAAAGAGATTACAAGTTGCAAACCAAGGATGGAGTATCCATCCACGATACTTGGAACACAATTCATCTCAAGCATTTCTACCGGTAATATGTGCATGCTCAATCATTTTATTTTGATTAAGAGACGAAGGATACGCTATTTGTAACTTATAAAAGCAATACGATATTAAAGCAACATGGATTCAAGCAAGTTGATTCAAGATTAAATCAAAAAAAATTCATTCATCTGTCATTGTTTAATACAAAAAAGAAAGTACTAGGCAAGCTACGGAGCCTCAGAGGGCTGATTTTCAGCTGGAATGTCGACACCAGCAGAAACATCATTAGCTTGAGTAGTAGAGTTGACCTCCAGTGAATCGATATCTTTACCCGTCTTTGCTTGTCCTTTAGCTACCATCATTTCATCTGTAGCATCGCCTATTGCAACCTCCTCGCCCCAACCTCCTTCGATTGAACCTCCTCTCCATTTTCTTATTCTCCACCTTCACTCGAAAGAGAAAGCCCAGCCACCAGCCTATCATTCTCTCGGATCCATTTTTCAGGCTTCTATGTGACGTGTTTCCCATCAAGGCACTCTTTCATTAAATTGCTTCTATATTTCATCATGGATTCAAGGGCAATCACCTGGAGTTGCTCAAGCAGCTGCTCCTTCTCTTTCTTCACATTATTAAAGCCTGTTTGTAGGCTTCAAGTGTGGCTTCAGATACTTCTCTCTCCATTTTAAGTATCGCTTTGGTCTCTTTCAATTCTTTCTCCATCCCATTTCCCTTCTTCTCAGAAGCATCTAGTCCAGACTTCAACTCAGCTGCTTTATTCCTTATTGCAGTAATGGATTTCGCCAATTCCCTTATCCTCATTTGACTCGACTCGACATACGGCTTCATGAATAGACAACATTCCACTGTCTGAAAAACTCTAAGTTAGCTCTCATTCGACCAAAAATAAAAGAAATATTAAGAGAATAGTTCTTGAAAGATACATACTTGGTAACTTAAAGTTGCAGCTTTCTTCATCGTTTCTATTGGACCTATCTTAGTCAACCTATTTTCATCCTCCACAAGGAGAAGCCCTTTGATGAACTTGGAGAGACTCGAAGGATCCGAGATCACGGTCGACCCGTGAGGAATCCTTACTATGACATTCTCTAAATCCTCTTCCACCTCAACAGCAACTTTCCTCTTCTTTATCGTCATAGTCATTTCAGTCGACTGTCCTTTCGCAATGGGAGCCTCAGCCGAAACAACTTGTTTTAGCTTAGGGACCTCGACTTTTTTCCGCTTCTGGTTCCTTCCATTTGGCCATCTTGGTTGTCCTTTTACTCTTTAGTTCATCGACTGAGGGCACTTTGAATGGCCCTGACATGATATCAGCTGTGCATAAAAGTTCTTCAGACATTAGTGGCTTTAAAAATGGTGACTCTCTGTATATCTGTCGACACGACCAATTAGAGTAGATCACTGCCAAAACATGTTTACAATGGGCCAAAAAGGTACATTATGGATCGTAAATTTATTTCTAAAGTGGATTTGACCTCAACCTTTTCTCTACAAAGATGATTCTCCAATCCCTATCTTCAGCAGGCAAAGCAAGGATGGCTTTAGTGTTCGAAACGATTCGATTAGTGGTCTCAAACGATCGATTTCGATGAGGGTCTGCAAGAAAGATAATATATTAATCATATCCGCCTAAGTATTCGAAAATAATATGTGTTAGAGATTTAATACTCACTAAAAAAACTCCAGAACTCTACAATTTGACCTACTCCAGCCGACCCAAAAAACGCCCTCACCCCTCATAAAGAAATAATAGGACTGCCATTTCCCCTATCATTTGTTGAAAGTCCAGTTACTAAGTGTTCTTTCTTTTGGCGAAGATACAAAATGTATCTCTCATTTTCTATCAGATGCTCTTATAAGTAATACGTGTACAATAAGTCATTCACTTCATATAACACTCATAGTTTAAAAGCCATACATTCAATCGACATCAGGATCCACCAATTGTTTGGCATCAGTTGAGAATGAGCTAACTCATAATGGTTCAAAACTTCCCAAACTAACCTTGGTATTGGAAACCTAAATCCATCAACAAATGGTCATTCATAACACCCAATCCATCATGGAACTTTGTAATCTATCCTCTCAGTCAACATGGCTAACCTAACTTCTATAGAGTTTGGAAACCTATATCTCAAACTCATTTCTCTCATTGATTTTTCAGTCACACGACTAGCAGGATTTTTGGTTAGAAAATTTGTATGTTCACTAGTACTTGCAGTCCCACTCGACTCCCCAACGGCTGATAGTTTCTTAAGTGGTGTCGCATTAGTGGGAACCCCAAGAGGTGGCTCAACAATTGTTATAAATCCAACCTCAATATGATATTCAGGCCACCAATCTTTATATGTTTTTACATCACTCGATTCACTCGACGATGGATCAAAATATCTGTCAATTTAAGCACCTAGGCTATCCAGAGACTCTTCACTCGACATTCTCTAAAAATAAGCATACAAACACTTAACTTTCTACAATGACTACTTCCTAGAGATCAAGCTCCTCAAACACAATTCTAATTATTTCGCCACAATTTAAAAGATCAAACAGCTTATTCTAACTAATAACAACTTGAATCTACGCTATGGATAATTAACGATATTGAAGACCACAAGAAGAGTTTTGAAGAATACCTTGAAGGCTTGAGACTTCTCCCAACTTGTTGAATCAAGATTAAATTTGTGAATGAAGCAAAGAGCAACCAAAACTCTCTCTTATACACCTCATTTTGGCGCCTCGAATTCCCACCTAAAAGATTCCTCGTAACTCCCACTAGGGCTAAGTAAATTTGGATCAACACGCGTCCCTCAAGTGGAACTATTCTCCTAATGCTCATCCCATACAATGAAGAGATTCCACTAATCTCATTCGACATGACGAGGAATTGATGTATTAAGTTCTAATTAGTAACCACACCAATAGTCCATTTGACATGATATGTATGGAGACTCAACATGAGGATGATGTCATTTCTCATGGCTCATATCGAGTTAAGTTCAAGACCTGAGCTACATTTTATCCAGACGACATTGAAGACTCCATTGGTCCTCTGACCTGTCGTATGGAGTATATCCTGAACCTTCATCTGATTTAGTTGACTGGGAACATTCCCAATGGCTCATATCGAGTCAAGTTCAAGACCTGAGGTATATTTTATCCAGACAACATTGAAGACTCCATTGGTCCTCTGACCTGTCGTATGAAGTATATCCTAGACCTTCGTCTGGTTCAGTCGAATGGGAATATTCCCCATGGCTCATATTGAGTAAAGTTCAAGACCTAACTTCATTTTGTCCAAACAATATTGAAGACTCCATTGGTCGTCTGACCTATCGTATGGAGTATATCTTTGACATTCATCCGGTTCAGTCGACTGGGAATATTCTCCATGGCTCATATCGAGTCAAGTTCAAGACCTGGGCTACATTTTATCTAGACGACATTGAAGTCTCCATTGGTCCTCTGGCCTGCTAATGGAGTATATCATGGACCTTCATCTGGTTCAGTCGACTTGGAACATTCCCCATGGCTCATGTCGAGTCAAGTTCAAGATCTGGGCTAAATTTTATCCAAACAACATTGAAGACTCCATTGGTCCTCTGACCTGTCATATGGAGTATATCCTGGAGTTTCATCTGGTTCAGTTTACAAAGAAAAAGTTGAGAGAAAACCATGAAGGAGAAAAGAAAAGCTTAAAGAAAATGGTATTTTATAAGTATTTTCTCATTTCCTTCAACTTGAAAAATGTTTCCATGTTTCTAAGCTTCAACATGTGTTGCTTAGAATTTTCTCTACTCTTTAATTATGTAAATTGAATGATTGGAAACTTGTTGGAAAGATGTTTGCATGTATGATTAATTTATTTGCTTATTATTGTAATTAAGCTTAATAAATTGATTAGAAAATTAAAGTTGCCATTCTAGAGTTAATTAGCCATTCATAATTAACCTAGAATTGTTCTTGATTAATTTCATGATGGTGAGATTTAATTGGTGTGGTAATTTGAAGATTAAAGTATTGAATTTTATCAATTTAATGTAAATTACCCAATTTTAGTAATTTATGAAATTAGGGTTCTTAACCCATTCAAATTTTGGGGCTTTTCATATATATGATATAATTTGATGTATATTTGATGTGTGTCAAATTTGGGATTGATCGGATTTGATCTTGATGTGTTTTGAACAAATTGGGCCAAATTGCAATTAATGAAAAGTTCAGGGGTTGTTTCATAATTCTGGAAAATTACTGGGCAGTTTGCGTAAATCTGGAAAAGTTTCTGGTTTTGTTGCAAAATTGTAAAAATTATTTTGGGATTGATTTGGAATCAATTAAATATGTAATTGACATATTTAAAAACTAAAATGATTAAATTGTAAAACTTTGGGGTCTCATTGCAATTAATGATAAATCTGATTTTTCTCATAAAAATTCAGTTTTTGTATATTGATTAATTAGAATAAATTAGTTTATTTTAATTGCCCAAGGAAATTATTTCGGAGTGAAAATACGCGAAAACGGTGAAAAACGGAGTTACCGGGTAACAGCAGCCCAAACAGCGAACTGGTCACTGTTCAGGCAGCCTATATACTGTCCAAATGTTTTAGGGGCTGAACTGGGCAGTCCCATGAGCATTGGTCGGTCGGTTCGGCCGGAAACGCGTTTTATGATATTTTACGGAAAAACGTTTTCGCAAAAGTTTCGCGATGTTTCTATATTATTTATGTCGTTATATGATATAGAATAAATATGTTTAGGTGAAATATGAATGAATTATTAATATTGGATATTAAATAATTTATTCATAAGTTTAAAAATTTTAAACTACGATTTCGCCCGAACCGCGCTCCTTCCGCTGCGCCTCTCTGATTGAACCCCAACAGAGGTAACTATTCATACACGACTTCCCTCCTCGTTTCGCGTCATTCCGGGCATGGATCGAATAAACGATCACCACCATCTCGTAGTACTCGTCGAGGGCTTCGATTTGGTGGGTGACTCGGGCCATGAATCGAACCGACGAGTCGGGACCGTGAAACCCATCAACTCACATTTCTTTCTTTGTTTCGTCGTTCGTCGGTGTTCTCTGGCTGGCTGCCGGTCATCGTGGACTGAGGGAAGGGTCGACGCACAGGCCAGTATCAGGCCGTCGACAGGCGGTGGCCGAATGGCCGCCAGCGAGCTGCTACCTCTCACACGCTGATTTTGGGGCTGGGGGGTCGAACGGGAAACTAAAATGGGTTTTGTCAATTTGGAAATTAATGGAAACTATGAATTTATATTAAATATTTTGAAAATTACGAACTGACCCCCGCTATTTACAAAGAGGTCCCTATGGGGTCTTTTCGAAAATTTATATTTTTGAGCCCCTTCAAGTGTGAATTTCAAAAGTGTTCAACACGAAAAATATTCATCTCGGAAAAATGAGTCTGATTGTTCAAGAATCAACTCAATCAGAGCTCGTTTATTATTTTTATGACCGAAACGACAAACTTTACGCGCATTGATAAAATCACACAACTAATTTTTGAAACGACACGTTTTCCAACGCAACAAAATTTCATAATATATTATTTTGAGCCATATATCATCGCTTAAACTCCCATTATCCACTATCGGTCTGTTCCGAGACCATAAATTTAGTCCGGAAATCTTCCAAAACTACCATGAAAATTCAGGATGTTACACTCCCAATATTTTACGTAATACCGTAATCCCCTACGGAAAAATGAGAATTTAATAATTAAATCAAATTCCATAATGGGAAGTGGACCCCATGAATATATTTCGACTCACTGCTTTGGCACATTCTCGCTACGTATAGTCACAGGTAGACAACTCATTGTCAATCACACTCATTGTGACTCCAGTTTTGGTCTTGACCGTTTCTCGTTGTGACAGCTTTGGCACGTTCGCAAGGAGGCGTACCATGGTTAAACTCGTCAATGATCAACTCAAGCTACTTGCGTAACCCTGACAGCTTTGGCACGTTCAGGATTCCGCTTTCGCTTGAATTTATCTAGTATCATGTATACATCCGGTATAAATAAATTTCTATCGGCTACACCCTCACTGCTTTGGCACGTTCTCGGATGTAATCATAGAACAGATATCCATAAACCGTATTGACAAGGAGAACCAAGAAACAAATATCTCTATACTAGTTACTTTAAAACCTTATTTAGCGGGGATATTCCACAAGGTGTCATACACTTTTGTTTAATCAAATTAAATAACATATGCATGCATCAAATAAAGACTTGACTAAATATCAAATTTTAAAGGGCTAATCATATCAAGGGCCTAGAATCAGACTCGCTCTGATACCATTTTATTGGGGTTTTATACGTATTACCCGGGTTACGCAGCGGAAAGCGGGAAAATCGATTTTCCCAATTCTTTATTTTTTCTTGGGTAATTAAATAAACTAATTTATTTTAATCACTCAATACTCAAAACAGAATGTTTAACCCATAAATCATAATTTCTTTAAATTACCGTAAAGCCCCTAAACTTTTCATTTTAATAATTTTAGTCCTAAGTTACTCTAAACAAACTTAGGTGATTTCAAATCACAACCAAAATAATTTGTATATCTTATGTACATTAAAATGCAACCCAAATTTGTTTTTCAGATTTTTAACATATTGCCGTGAGCCCCGAAAACTTTACATTTTGATTATTTTGGTCCTAATTTGTCAAATACAAGATTAGGTGTAATCCAATCACTACCAAAATAATTTGTACATCATATATACATTAAAAAGCAACCCAGAAAAATTTTCTAGAATTTTACACAATTGCCGTGGGGTCCCAATACTTTACATTATAATCATTTTGGTTCTAATTTGTCAAATACAAGATTATGTGATATCAAATTACTTCCAAAATAATTTGTATATCTTATGTACATTAAAATGCAACCCAAATTTGTTTTTCAGATTTTTAACATATTGCCGTGAGCCCCGAAAACTTTACATTTTGATTATTTTGGTCCTAATTTGTCAAATACAAGATTAGGTGTAATCCAATCACTACCAAAATAATTTGTACATCTCATATACATAAAAATACAACATATATATGAAAAGCCCAATTTTGGTTGAGGTTCAAAACCCTAATTTCTCAAATTAATCAAATTACCCAAAATAAACAAAATCCAAACTTTAATCTAATCTCTACAACACCAAACAAGTCGCACCACTTTGAAAAAACTCAAGAATAATTCTAGGTCATCAATGAGTGGCCTAACAATTTTAGAATGGCTACTAGATCATCAAATTATCAAAAGAATGCTTAATAACTCCTTATAAGCTTCCTTTAAGTATCATACATGCAAACACCTCTCATAAAATCTTCCAACCATTAAATACATAAACAAACATGAGTAGAAAAACTTAAGAACCACATATGTTGTAGCCAAAATGAAAGGAACAAGTTTCCCTCTAATAGGAAGTTGGAAAAACTTATTTAAATCAAAGCTTTCTTTAGTTTGATTCTTGATTCTTGTTTCTTCATTTTTTTCTCTCAACCCTTTTGTTTTTCTATTTTTGGAGGCTTAGATCATGTGAAGAAAATGAAAAATATAACACTTTATATATGATATGGTTGTGGTCGAAATTATATGGAAAAATAACAAAAGATATTTTGTAAATTTTCAAATCAAATTTAAAAGAAGACAAAATCAATTTGTTAACCTTTTCCTTAAAGTGAAAGTCAGCAATTTACACTTAATAATCATTTCCCATCATTATCATTTGGTAATATATATATATTTTAATTACTTTTATTATTAATTAATTAAATACAAATATCTCAAATATATGTATTATATTTACTTTAAATATCTCAAATACATATATTAATGATATATGTCAAATATCATAATTTGACAACTAATTAATGTGTATTTAATAATATCTAATATTAAACACAAATACACATTAATATAAGAAATAACGGTTCAGCCCCTAATGCAAGTATCTTTTGTTTAACCGTTAAATGATTTATAAACAATCACCATTATTCATAAAAGTTACCCTAGTACTCTATGAGTATATTTCATTAGTGAGACTCTCTAGGTTCAGGCATATCTGTCACGAAATCCAATTTTGTGTCCATAATTCACCCACCCATAAATATGACAACCACAGAAAAACTCCCTAAACCATACAAGTTGAGGTCATTGCATACGTATAATCCCTCCGTCACAGGTATCCGGATTATCCCAGAAATATAGATGTAAACGTCAAATCTCTATAGGAATTATGTCGTCGACGTATCTATTAGCAATCTCTAAATAACATTCGGAACTCACTTCCGAAGTATACTATGGCCATAGATTTAACAGATCGCTAATCACATTTGGACTACCTATGCTCTGTACACAGAACTGACGGTTCTTATCTTGACAAACACATGATATCCTGAGGATCGGTCCACACCCAAAAAACAGGCGGAGGTCTGATCTAAATAGATCGGTGGCGTGATTACCATCTAATTGTGGAGGATGTCTCATACATCCACAGTGGTATCTCAAGTCGAAGGACTATTATGCCACTCAACCCGAGAAAATTATTATTGACGTTGGTGTATCATCTATTAAGAATTTTCGGTGAGTCGTTCAGTGTTTATCCAATATAAACACCTACACATCTATATGAGTCTCCCAAGACTGATGGTTCATTGGGATAAACCATCAGACCAAGTCTCGATATACGATATTTACTGGTCTTAACAGATTTAACTAACCGACCCGTGTTAATAAATCTTGACCTGGAACTATATTCGATAATATACATCTAGTAGTGACATTTCCCAATGTCAATTACAAACTCCTTTGTAACTATGCATTACATTATATATTATCGGGTCTTTGTCTAATATATACATATCACTAAACCATATTTAGTTTCAATTTAATCGTAATTAGATTGAATACGTATATAAAAACAAGAGGTGCAACCATTAATAAGTAATATTATGGAAAAATGAATTGTTCGTATTCATGAAACTGATATAAATACGATCCGGATTGGCGCTCCGAGCACCAACCCCAATATGTGTAGGAAATGACTTTCCTTAGCGCGGCGGAAGTTGCTTGTGGTGGTATGGATCTTTAAAATTTTCTTTGCCTTCTCCATTTGTTGTAGTATCTATGATCAATCCTTTGGTGTCCAAAACTTAGATCAACCACTCGATCTTCCTAACTATGACTCAAAACCAATAAACCGAAGTGTGGGCTTCACTCACAAAGATTAAACCTCTAAACTATTTAGAGATTTAAGATGTCACAATGGTGTTTGGCTTTAGGAATTTCACAATACTTGTGAATGCTAGAACTCTCTCTATTTTCTCTCAAATCTTTTCTCACAACAATTGTGTGAATGAATGCAAAGTGTTAACCTTAGGAAGCGAGAGAAATGGTAGAGATTATATTCTCTTACACAAGCCAACTAACATTGTCATTAAGCATTTAATGCTTTCTTGCAATGGCCAACACAAAAATGTGAATGCCATACCAAAGCATAAGAAATGTTAAGCTAAAGACAATGACTTTGTCATTAAGCATTCAATGCTTTCTTTCAATGGCAAACACATAAATGTGGAGGCCATACCAAAGCATAAAATGCATTAGCTAATGACAAAACTATTAGGTGTATCCAAGCCACCTAATAGACATAATTTCTTGGATGACATGGTAAGCCATATGGCTTTGTCTCCAATGGTAAATAAAAATCAATATATTAATAATGATTTATTTACCTTCAATTATGTTGTAGTAATTATCTCATAATTATTACTAACTTGATTATCTCATAATCAAAGAATTCTAGAAAACATTAAGTTAAACTAATTTAACATAGTTTTCATTTGTGACAATAAATATTATTAATCTTATTAATAATATATAAATAAATATAATGTGAGCATATAATTAGACAATCTAATTATATTAGGTTTGCTACAGTTAATCGAGCTAGCACGGGGACCAAATGGACTTACGGTTCCGAGCTCCAATAATTCCGAAATATTAATTAAACTCTTTAATCAAATATTACGAATTATTAACTCCGCGTTATTCCACTAAAAACTCGAAGTTGAACTCCCGTTACCTTAGATGGATTAAGTAAACTGAACATTTTCGGTGTCCATCGATATAGTCATTACATATGGATATATCTCTTCACGAATATCTCATAAATAGAGCCGGGTCATAAGTTCGTTAAACCCCTCTAAATATTTTGTCTCTTAAGCACCATTGATTCTATAATGAACAATTAATTCATAACAATTATGAATATAAAATACTTTCTATTCGTAATAGAAAAGTTGAGCGCTCAAATTGTTCAAGTCCCGAATCAACTCTTAAAAGAGATATTCATCTGCTTCTCGTAAGAATGAGTGAATTCCATATCTATGTAAAACGTTCACAGTTACATACCAAACCATATCCCCAAAATACGTAGTTATTGGCCGGGAATGCAACACCAACCTCACCATAGTAAATCAAAGGACATAGCATGTCATGCAGGAGTTCGTAATACACTCAAGATTAAGATCGAATCCATATATGACCATCTATTAGATAAAATGAATTTCTTTGGTTAACGAATTTTAAAAGAAATCCGTATTTATCTGAGTCCAGTCCTATATGATCTTATCATACAAGGTGCCTCCATTCCCATGTCACTATATGAACGATCCCGGATCAAGGTCGTCATACAAGTATAGAATGGACCACAGCTATAGATATACCACAAACAAAGTACCATCTTTGTTTGCTCTCTATGAACTATTTAGATTACTAACTTCAGACTTAAATCCTCTTGTGCAACAAACATACACTAAGTCTAAAGGTAAAAGAGTAATCAAGGTAAACAAGACAATTGGACAATATGCGATATAATCAACAACTTTGATAAAATGAATAAATATGTATTATTATTACAAAAAAATTCCGTTTACAATACACAAAGCTCTAGGACATAATCCCACCAATCTCCCACTTGGACTAGAGCAATGGGACATGTCATGTATCCTAAACCATTTAGGTGAGCGGAAAATATATCAATATTTACCGCCCCTTTAACTTAATAGTTATTTAGTTTCTCGGGTTTGATGAACTTTTTGATGTGTTTTAGTTTATTTTGCAGATAAAATAATATCGGTCTCAATGAAATCATTTAGGATGAAATATGGGTCAAATAAGGGCAATTAATGGACTTGATATTTTAATTTTGGAGATTGGAAACTTGAAAGGGCGTTTTGACGAAGTGCAGTTTTGGAAATTCCAGTTTTGCGCATCTGTCGTATTGTGGGCATAACTTTTTACTCCGATATTGGATTGAGCTGATTCAAGTTTCAGATTAAATAAGACTCAAAGATCTACAACTTTGAAAGACAAAATAATTTCGAATTCTGAATATTTCATGCCCGAAATTGATGAACCAGCCAGAAGTGTGTAGTGTGTAATTATTAAAGTCACTTTCAATCATTTTCAAAGCAAAAAAATAAATTAATAAATAATAATAAAATTATCAAATCATCACCAAACATGATAAGAGATTAGTGGAGCAATTAATAATGGATTTGGTGGAGCAATTAGTGGCAATTAATGGAGCAATTAATAATTGATTTGGTGGATGATTTGATGGAGGCAAAATTTTGCCTATAAATACCAAGCCATTTCATTTGTAAAATTCATACTTTCTTCTAAGGAATTCCTTAAGAATACTAAGAAGATTGTATCTTGTTTGTTTATTTATAGCTTTTAGTAATTAATTTCCGCTGTCGCACTTTCTTTTCTTTACTTTTCAGTTTTTACTTTCCGCAATTTACTTTTATGCACAGTACTTTTCTTTCTTTAATTTTCAGCAATTTACTTTCAGCAATTTACTTTCAGCATTTACTTTCAGCAATTTACTTTTCAACTTTTACTTTATGTCTTTTACTTTTCAGCATTTTATTTTATGTCTTTTATTTTTAGTTTTTACTAGCCCTAGTTATGTGTTAGTTATCTGGGGTTGTGATGAATTCTAATATCACCGGTTTATAAGGGGTTATTTTATAGTTTGGGTAATTTAAAGGGTTACTTATTAAGTCTTAAGCTTAATGCTTCTTGTTGTCTGATCACCAATAAGATTGATGTGGTAAATCTAAAATGAACTAGACATAGGGATTTTAGGTTTCAGCCTTAAACTTAATAGCCCACGATCTTCCTTGAGGATAGATAACCCTTTAATAGATTTCCTTACAGGATAGACATATACCTGTCGGGCGGGGGTAGCCATAATTGGAACTTAAACTTAATGAATCCAGATAATTTGGTTGACATAGACATATGGTTCAATTGGGTTAAACTGGGTATTTGCGTCTGACCATCGACAGAGGCTTTTGCATAATTTAGTGTTCCAGGTTAGTAAACCGATTTATTACACAAACATAAAATAATCACTTCATCTTTTAAAAGATATTAGAATGATTCACAACCCTAGATCTTTGTGTCTTTGTTATTTTCCTTAGTATTTTCTTTTTCCTTTTATTTATTTATTTATTTAGCAAATCTACAATCAACCAAATCAATCAAGCAATCTTTCTCTTCTCCCTCAATTAGATATCTGTAAATAAATAGATTCAATAATTAATAACAACAGCAGGAATTAAGTCCTCGTGGGATCGATATTTTTATACTACTTGAACGATACGTGCGCTTGCGTTATACGTGTGTGTTTACGCCGGTCAAGCTTTTGGCGCCGTTGCCGGGGACTTATATTTCTTGAGTTATTAATTTTGAAGCTATCTAATTTACCTGTATCTAATTTTCTTTATTTTTATCTGTAATTTTTATTTCTTTCTTTTATTTTCAGGTGGTTAAACAATGGAACACTATCGGGAGATTGAAAGATCAAGAGCTTTACAAGAAGAAACACCCCACATCTGGGAGCAACAGTCCGGTTTTCTGAGGCCTGTTGTCCAGCCCAATGATTATCACTGGATGCCAGAATCAAGTAATATTACATTTGCTAATCAGAATGCAATGGAGAGATGTGAGATATGTGACGGTAACCACCCAAGTAATTATTGCGAGTACAACTACAATCCAGGGTGGCAGAGCTATCAAAATTCTTCATGGTACGAAGAACCATCATATTTTCCATCTTATCCACCATCCACCTATGATTTTTATCAAGAACCAGAACAATCAGAGGAAGAATCATTGGTTGACATGCTCAAAGATTGGTTCCAGAAACGAGACAAAAAGTTGGATACAATGTTTGAAACATGCCAGAATCAATTTGAAAGTATTCAGAGACAATCAGCATCAATTCAGAGAATGACATATCAAATGAGACAATTCACAGAAAACCAAAACTACATACCTCAAGAATCAATTTCAGATGACACTGATAAAGCCTTCAAATACCAATCATTTCACAATGACACTTCAGCAGAGAAGGAGGCTGAGCAGTATCAACAACCAGAGGTATCAGTTCAGGAACCCGAACCGGCAAAGTCTCGATTTGATTTCTATTATTCAGATTCTGACGAGGATGAAGCTGAAATATTTGTACCAACTGCATCAAAAATTGAGGATGGAATTCTGTATCCTCAAAATGAAGATCTTGGAGATTACATTGCACAAATGTTTGAAGAAGATCTATCTGAACCATCCATTCCAGTCATATTAGAGGATGCAGACTTAAAATCTGACATTTCTTTTCATCCTCAGGTTGACAATTTTGAAACATGTATTTCACAGATGACAGATAAAGAGCTGAGTGTGGAAATTTTAAAATACATCTGTGAAGAGAAGGTGGAGCAAGAAACAGAGCAAATGGAGGAGAAAATGTCTGACCTTAATAAAGATCCAGAGCATTCAGGAGAAACATCGCTGTTTTGGGGAGTACAAATTAAAGATATCAACCAGAAGCTTGACAGAATGGAATTTCCATTCCAAGTCAAGCATCATACGAGACCTCCTGATTTTCTTTCTTTCTTTGCAGGAATCACTGGAACAACAAGGAGTAAAAAGGTGGCACGAGCACTGAATGAGACAAAACTCTTTTTGCCACTTTACCGTTGGAAGAGACCCTTCAAAGGCAACGCTCACGGGATTGTCTTTAATCGGACATCCAAAATGACATTGAAACCTCCTTAACAGATGAATTTCAGTCACGTCTGGCTGAAGATGAAAAATTTAGCGCTAGCAGGGAGGCAACCCATGCAATTTGTTGTAATTTGTTTTCATATTTTGTGTGAACTTTTTAATTTTGTGTGTTATTTTTGTATGGAAAGGCACAAACGAAGCATTTTAAGACATAAGGAATTGTGTTTGGCAATCAAAGATGAGAAACAATTCATTAGCGATGGCTGAATAAGGAATGAAATCTTGAGACACATCCTAATGAATTTATACTAAGCGAGTGGCGTATTGCGTACACAATTCTGTTGCCTTAATTATTGCTTTGATTCGCTTTTCTATTGTAAATCTTTTTTCGTAGACAGGATCCATACTTTTTGACCTTTCACGATCTCTTTTGTTGTTTAGCTAACAATCGTCCTTTGGAAGATATAGTGCTATTATTACTCACCCTTTTTCAGGTACTATAATTCAGCCCGTCATTTCACTTTTGAAGGCATCCTGATTTGAAAAAGAAATACATAAAAAATGGAAGCCACTTCAAGAAGACGAGTTGAAAAAATCTGTGTGTTTTGCGGTAGTAGTGTTGGAACTAAACCACCAATACATAGAAGCAGCACATGAATTGAGTCGAGTCTTAGCTGCAAGGAATATGCACTTAATATATGGCGGAGGCAATCTTGGACTTATGGGGATCGTTTCAAATGCGGTACAGGAAGGGGGCAGTCACGTTTTGGGAATCATCCCAAAACCCTTGGCAGAGGAAAATCTTATTGGATCATCAAACGGAGAGGAACTGATCGTGCCAGGTATGTCTGAACGACTGGTAGAAATGATTAACCGTGCTGATGCTTTTATTGCTTTGCCAGGTGGCTTGGGCACATTGGAGGATATTTTTATAGTTCTATCTTGGGCGAACCTGAACATACACCAGAAACCGCTTGGACTGCTTAATATTGATGGATTTTATGATTTTCTTTGTGTGTTTCTTGATGATGCTCGGAGAAATGGGTTCGTGTCAAAACCTATGAAAGAACTCCTCTTCACTGCCAAAACTGCTCCGGATCTAATAGACCAACTCATAGCCTATGAACCACAAGTTGACCCTATCCTTTCAAAGATAAATTGGTCCGAGGACGATCGTGGTAAGAGGCGTCGGATTAATCTGGATCTTAACCTTTAATTTCCTATAGATTTTCAGCTAACCAGGTACAACCTTCTTAACTCTCCTTTTACTGTTTAAGACATTGGGGACAATGTCTCATTTAGGTTTGGGGGATGGAATTAGTTGATCAGTACCTTGTTTTTAGTTTGTTTGTGTTGTTTTTAGTCCAAAATTTTTCGAAAAAATACAAAAAATTTGGAAAATTTTCAAAAATTACAAAAAATATTTGTTTTTTTTTTTGTGTGTTTTGTTTTGACTAAAAATGTGAAATTGGTAAGAGATAGCTGAGTAAGGAGTTTCTACTCCTGAGACGTATCTCAAGCCTATTTTCGAAATAAGTTAATTGTTGTTTATTTCCTTTTGAATTATTTAATTTGTGAATTCTCCTTAAAACGGACTAAAAGGAATCTTCATATGTTCAGTTAGCAGATATTATCAACATATATAGTAACATACGGACATGAGCTAAAATTGAAAAGTTTGTAATATTCAGTGCTCTAGTTTAATTGGAAGAAACATCTCAAAAAGCAATGGAGAAAAAAAAAAAAAAAAAAAAAAAAAAAAAAAAACGTCCTAGATCCGAGTTATTAAGTCTGTAAGGGTGTTTAACACCTAGTGCCCTAAAACCAACTGGTTTGGGAGTCACTGACCCAAAGCTCGTTACATGGATCAAAGATGCTGAAAATATATATATATCTGAAGTCTGAGTAATTAAGTCCGTAAGGGTGTCTTAACACCTGGGGCCCTAAAGCCAACTGGTTTGGGAGCCACCGACCCAACACTCGTTACATAGATGGAAGATATTGTATATAAATAAAAATAGAGAAAAATCAAAGAAAAAATCAGAAAAAAATGAAAAATTATTCCATTGCTGCAAAAAGGTGTGAATTCTGATAGAACTTTAGGACAAAAATATTACTCTCTTATCAACTGCACTTATGACTGTTGTGGGAAAAATGAGTTGTTTAATATTTTGTTGGCTGTGTATATGGAGAATGGTAAATATAATCGGAGAATTTACTCATTCAGTAATTTAGAATAAAACAAAACAACTAGTAACTTGGAGTAAAAGTTTCACTTGATTAGTCACTAACATCTTTATTCTCTTTTCGCTTGTCTTTTTGCTTTTGTGTGCATTAGTTTCACTACCTTTTTACTTTTATAAAATGTTTGTGGGTATCATTGCTGTAAACCCTCACGAGACTACAACTCGTCCACTAGGAACACCTAGGGGTTTAAAGGCTTGTTGCATATGCTAAATGCAACCGTGATCCCTACGAAAGTGGCTTAGTTAATTTTATTTTTATTTTGTTGTTTTGCTCGAGGACTAGCAAAATGTTAGGTTTGGGGGTGTGATGAGCGGAAAATATATCAATATTTACCGCCCCTTTAACTTAATATTTATTTAGTTCTCGGGTTTGATGAACTTTTGATGTGTTTTAGTTTATTTTGCAGATAAAATAATATATGGTCTCAATGAAATCATTTAGGATGAAATATGGGTCAAATAAGGGCAATTATTGGACTTGATATTTTAATTTTGGAGATTGGAAACTTGAAAGGGCGTTTTGACGAAGTACAGTTTTGGAAATTCTAGTTTTGCGCATCTGTCGTATTTTGGGCATAACTTTTTACTCCGATATTGGATTGAGCTGATTCAAGTTCCATATTAAAGAAGACTCAAATATCTACAACTTTGAAAGACAAAATAATTTCGAATTCTGAAGATTTCATGCCCGAAATTGATGAACCAGCCAGAAGTGTGTAGTGTGTAATTATTAAAGTCACTTTCAATCATTTTCAAAGCAAAAAAATAAAATAATAAATAAATAATAAAAATTATCAAATCATCACCAAACATGATAAGAGATTAGTGGAGCAATTAATAATGGATTTGGTGGAGCAATTAGTGGAGCAATTAATGGAGCAATTAATAATTGATTTGGTGGATGATTTGATGGAGGCAAAATTTTGCCTATAAATACCAAGCCATTTCATTTGTAAAATTCATACTTTCTTCTAAGGAATTCCTTAAGAATACTAAGAAGATTGTATCTTGTTTGTTTATTTATAGCTTTTAGTAATTAATTTCCGCTTTCGCACTTTCTTTTCTTTATTTTCAGTTTTTACTTTCCGCAATTTACTTTTATGCACAATACTTTTCTTTCTTTAATTTTCAGCAATTTACTTTCAGCAATTTACTTTCAACATTTACTTTCAGCAATTTACTTTTCAGCTTTTACTTTATGTCTTTTACTTTTCAGCATTTTATTTTATGTCTTTTATTTTTAAGTTTTTACTAGCCCTAGTTATGTGTTAGTTATCTGGGTTGTGATGAATTCTAATATCACCGGTTTATAAGGGGTTATTTTATAGTTTGGGTAATTTAAAGGTTTACTTATTAAGTCTTAAGCTTAATGCTTCTTGTTGTCTGATCACCAATAAGATTGATGTGGTAAATCTAAAATGAACTAGACATAGGGATTTTAGGTTTCAGCCTTAGACTTAATAGCCCACGATCTTCCTTGAGGATAGATAACCCTTTAATAGATTTCCTTACATGATAGACATATACCTATCGGGCGGGGGTAGCCATAATTGGAACTTAAACTTAATGAATCCAGATAATTTGGTTGACATAGACATATGGTTCAATTGGGTTAAACTGGGTATTTGCGTCTGACCATCGACAGAGGCTTTTGCATAATTTAGTGTTCCAGGTTAGTAAACCGATTTATTACACAAACATAAAATAATCACTTCATCTTTTAAAAGATATTAGAATGATTCACAACCCTAGATCTTTGTGTCTTTTGTTATTTTCCTTAGTATTTTCTTTTTCCTTTTTATTTATTATTTATTTAGCAAATCTACAATCAACCAAATCAATCAAGCAATCTTTCTCTTCTCCCTCAATTAGATATCTGTAAATAAATAGATTCAATAATTAATAACAATAGTAGGAATTAAGTCCTCGTGGGATCGATATTTTTATACTACTTGAACGATACGTGCGCTTGCGTTATACGTGTGTGTTTACGCCGGTCAGTGACCTTCAAATACTTTAGCCGATAAGGTCTTTGTAAACGGATCAGCTAGGTTGTCTGCGGATGGAATCTGTGTGACAACGACATCCTCTCTCTGCACTATCTCCCTAATGAGGTGATATTTCCTCTCAATATGTTTACCCCTCTTGTGGCTTATTGGTTCTTTGGAGTTCGCCACCGCACCACTATTATCGCAATAAAGTGTGAGTGGTTTATCCATATCTGGAACAACTTCCAGATCTGCCAAGAACTTACGGAGCCAGACTGCTTCCTTAGCTGCTTCACAAGCTGCTACATATTCAGCCTCCATGGTGGAGTCAGTAATACAAGGTTGCTTAATGCTCCTCCATACTATAGCCCCACCACCTAGGGTGAACACTGATCTAGATGTTGATTTCCTAGAATCGACATCCGTCTGAAAATCATAGTCAGTATATCCTCGTAGAATCATATCCTGACTTGTATATACAAGCATATAATTTCTCATTTTCTGAAGATAGTTGAGAATATGTTTCACCGCTACCCAATGATCTAATCCTGGGTTGGATTGAAACCTACTGACTATTACCACTGCAAAACAGATGTCTGGTCTCGTGTATAACATAGCATACATAAGACTTCTAACTGCTGAAGCATATGGTATATGTCTCATCTCCTCAACTGCTTGAGGTGTCTTAGGAGACTGTTCCTTAGACAAATGAATTCCATGCCTGAAAGGTAAATTACCTTTCTTAGAATTCTGCATACCAAATCGAACAAGAATCTTATCGATATAGGTTGCTTGAGACATTACTAACAGTCGTTTCTTGCGATCCCGAATGATCTGGATCCCAAGTACATAACTTGCCTCTCCCAAATCTTTCATTTGGAATTGGTTAGCTAGCCAGATTTTCACGTCCGATAATATCTTTACATCATTCCCAATGAGTAAAATATCATCAATGTATAACACAAGGAAAACCACCTTCCCATCAATGATGCGCTTGTAGACACAAGGCTCATCGATGTTCTGTTCAAAGTTATAAGACTTGATCGTAGTATCAAACCTTATGTTCCAAGATCTAGATGCTTGCTTAAGTCCATAAATGGACCTTTGCAACTTGCAAACTTTTTGCTTTTGACCTTGGGTAATGAACCCCTCTGGTTGTACCATATAGATACTCTCATCAAGATTACCATTCAAGAATGCAGTCTTGACATCCATTTGCCAAATCTCATAGTCATAATATGCGGCAATGGAAAGAAGAATCCTGATGGATTTAAGCATGGCTACTGGCGAGAAAGTTTCTTCATAGTCAACTCCCTCTTTTTGGGTATAACCCTTTGCCACTAGCCTAGCCTTGAAAGTCTGTACTTTCCCATCTATTCCTCTTTTTCTCTTATAGATCCACTTGCAACCTATGGGTTTTACTCCATTAGGTTGGTCTACAAGTTCCCAGACTGAGTTAGAGTACATAGACTCCATCTCGAGGTTCATGGCTTTGAGCCATTCCTCTTTATCAGTATCTTCCATTGCACTATGATAGGTCAATGGATCATCTATACAATCACAAGATGCACCAACTTGCACCTCACCATTTTCTAGATAGCGTTCAGGTTGTCTTACAACCCCCCCCACTACGTCCAGGTGGTATGTTATCCTGATAAACTTGCATCTGACTTTCAGATGTAGAAGGTGTTATGTCTTTGTCAATATTTGACAATGGTGTACTGGTCGTACCAGCAAGTAACTCCTCAAGTAACACTTTATTTCGAGGTTTGAACTCTCTCATATAGTCATCCTCAAGAAATGTAGCATTTGTCGACACAAATACTTTTTTATCTTCTGGACTATAAAAGAATACACCCCTAGTTTCCTTAGGATAGCCTACAAATAGGCACACCCGTGAATGTGGTTCCAACTTAGTAGTCTTGTTCTTTAGCACATGTACCGGACACCCCCATATGCGAAAATGTCGCAAACTAGCTTTACGACCATTCCACAACTCTAATGGAGTCTTAGAAACAGACTTAGAAGGAACTACATTCAGGATATACATTGTAGTTTGCAATACATACCCCCAGAATGAACTAGGTAGAGTGCTATAACTAAACATTGATCTTATCATGTCTAGTAGGGTTCGATTTCTCCTTTCTGTAACACCATTTTATTATCGTGTTCCAGGTGTTGTGAGTTGTGAAACAATTCCATGCTCAACTAAGAATTCCTCGAAATCTCTATCAAGGTATTCTCCTCCACGATCTGATCATAGAATTTTGATGCTTTTACCTAACTGGTTCTTAACCTCAGCACGATACTCTTTGAACTTTTCAAATGTATCTGACTTGTGCTGCATTAGGTAAACATACCCATATCTGGAATAATCATCAATGAAAGTGACGAAGTATTCAAAACCACCTCAGGCTTTTACATTTATCAGTCCGTAAACATCCGAATGTATTAGCTCAAGAGTTTCTTTGGCTCTTATCCCTTTAGGGATTTCCCTCTATGAGACATGAGAAAGATATAAGGAACTGCTCCGAAAATGTCCCCACCAAGAGATTATAAAGTGGCTGCAAGATCTAACTTTCTACAATGGGCTTATTGGATTGATGAAAACCCCGGTAGATGCCGGTGCTGGAGGTGAATTAATGGGAAATGAGAAGATCAAGCTTGGGATTAAATATAAGAAATGGCTAACAACAACTCCTTGTGGCCAACATAGATGAGTATGACTCATCGAGTAGCAGGAATCCACGAAATAGGGGCTAACACAGTTGTAAATGCCAAGCTAGACCAAATCTAAAAATTCTTGGGAATTATTAGCATGCAAGCTGTGAACAATATTGGAACTACAAGTACACCATATAGAGGAGAGCCAGATGTGGAGTCTCACAACCCACATGATGAGTCTCTGAACTACGTCATCAATTTCAACAGACAAGGAAACAATCTTTACTCCAATACCTTTAACCCATGATGGAGGAATCATCCTAACTTTACATGAAACAATACTTCTGGGCAGGGACCACATGAAATGAACAATCCTCCATTTGGATTCCAACAGCAGAATAAAGGACAATGGTATGAAAAGAAGCCAGGAATAGAAGATTTGCTTGTCGAGATGCTTAAAAAGTAAGAGGCCAAATACGACGTTTTGTTTCAAAGTCAATCAGCATCTTTGAAGACATTGGAGAATCAATTGGGACAATTGTCCATGCTCAGAGCTATAGACCGCAAGGAACCCTTCCTAGCGACACATAACCAAATCCAATGAGCAGAGGGAAGGAACAATGCCAAGTTATCACCTTGAAGAGCGGTACTGTAATTAATAAGGATGTTGGAGTCATAACACCTAGGGAAGAAGTCTCGACGAGAAAGGAGAGCAATGAAACAGATCCAAAGATAGAAGATAGGGAGTCAAGAGAAAGTGATCTAGAAAGATTAACTCTACCACTACTTTTCCGCAGCGTCTCCAGAAACACAAGCTAGACAAGAAATTCTCTCGATTCTTGGAGATTTTTAAAAAGTTACACATCAACATTCCATTTGCAGAAGCGCTAGAGCATATGCCCAGTTATGTCAAATTCATGAAGGATGTTCTGTCAAGAAAGCGAAAGTTGGGTGATTTCAAAACTGTAGCACTTACATAAGAATGCAGGGCCATCATTCAAAGGAAGCTCCCTCTAAAATTGAAGGATCCTGGCAGTTTCACCATCCCTTGCACAATAGGAACCATTATTTTGGTAAGGTTTTATGTGATTTGGGTGCTGGTATTAACTTGATGCCCTTATCCATCTACAGGAAACTGCAGCTAGGAGAAGCAAAGCAAACCTCAATCACTTTAAAACTTGCTGACAGATCACTCACATATCCAAGAGAAGTAGTAGAAGATGTGCTTATCAAGGTGGAAATTTTTTTTTCCCAGCAGACTTCATTGTGCTGGACATGGAGAAAGACAGAGAGATACCCATCATTCTTGGGAAACCATACTTAGTAACTGGTATAACCAATGTGAAAAAATATGAGTTAATCATAAGGGTGCAAGACCAAGAAGTAACGTTCAACATGTTTAAAACCATGAAATTTCCAAGTGATGAAGGAGATGAGGAGTGTTTTCACCTTTACATAGTAGATAGTGTCATCCAGAACATAGATGTAATGCAATCTTTAACTAACAAACTTGAAGCATGTATCACTAACATGTCTGATAAAGAATTAGATTATGAGATTCTGGAATGTATAAACTATCTCGATGCAGCCCATCGATTCAGACCGACACCGCAGGTAGAAAGCTTGGAACTATCGATTAAAGGGCTAGTCAAACCCTCGATAGAAGAACCACAATAGTTGGAACTAAAGCCACTTCCAAGCCACCTCAGGTAGCATACTTGGAGGAATCTTCTGCATTACCTGTTATTATTTCATCGTCTCTAACTTGGGTGCATGAGGATAAGTTGCTAAGAGTGCTACGTAAGCACAAGATAATTATTGGCTGGACTGTAACAGACATACGAGGCATCAGGCCATCATTTTGCATTCACAAAATCTTGATGAATGATGAATACACAGCTATAGTGGAACATCAACGAAGGTTGAATCCAATCATGAAGGAAGTAGTGAAGAAAGAAATCATCAAGTGGTTGGATGCAGGTATTATCTACTCCATCTCTGACAGCTTTTGGGTAAGCTCTATGCATTGTGTACCCAAGAAATGAGGAATGATTGTAGTCGCCAATGAGAAGAATGACCTAATTCCGACAAGAACAGTGATTGGTTGGAGAGTGTGTATGGACTACATGAAGCTGAATAAATCCACACGAAAGGATCATTTCCCACTACCATTCGTTGACCAGATGTTAGATAGACTGGAGGGGCATTATTACTACTGCTTTCTGGACTGCTATTCAGGGTACAATCAGATCACCATCGCTCATGAAGATCAAGAGAAAACTACCTTCACATGCCCATATGGTACCTTCGCATTTCACAGGATGTCATTTGGGCTCTGTAATGCCCCTGCCACTTTTCAACGATGCATGATGGCCATCTTTTCAGACATGTTAGAACAAAGCATGAAAGTTTTCATGGATGACTTTTCAGTGTTTGGGGATTCGTTCGAACAATGCTTCAAAATTTGGGAAAGATATTGCAAAGATGTGAAGACACTAATCTGGTACTAAATTTGGAGAAATGCCACTTCATGGTGCAAGAAGGCATTGTATTGGGACATCGTATCTCACATAAGAGAATAGAGGTAGATAAATCAAAAATTGAGATGATAGAGAAACTGCCTCCACTATCATCCGTCAAAGGGATTCGAAGTTTTCTTAGGCATGCAGGATTTTACAGAAGTTCATCAAAGATTTCTCCAAGATTACCATACCATTATGCAACCTACTAGAGAAAGATGTGCCCTTCCATTTCACCAAAGAATTCCACCATGCCTATGAGATCTTCAACCAAAAGTTGGTCTCTGCTCCTATCACAATAGCACTGGATTGGGCACTTTCCTTTAAAGTAATGTGTGATGTGAGTGATTTTGTAGTGGGTGCAGTTTTGGGATAGCGTAAGGCGAAATTTTTTCATACCATTTATTACGCTAACAAGACATTGAACGATGCATAACTCAACTACACAAAAACTGAAAAAGAGTTATTGGCAGTAATGTTTGCTTTCGACAAGTTCCGCTCTTATTTGTTGGGCCCTAAGGTGGTGGTTAACATAGATTATTGAGCCATCAAATACCTGATAGCAAAGAAAGATGCCAAGCCCAGATTAATCTGTTGGGTGCTTCTACTGTAAGAATTTGATGTGGAGATCCGAGATAGGAATGAGATATAAAATCAAGTGGCAGATCACCTATCGAGGCTTGAAAATTGAGGTACATTTGGCAATGAGCTGACAATAAATGAAAAATTCCCAAATGAGCAGCTATTCACCATCAGGCATCAGGAAGTCCTGTGATATGCTGACTATGTGAACTACATAGTATCAGGAAAATGGCCACTGGAATGGACACATCAGCAAATCAATGAAGTCAATCACTACATCTGAAACGAACCATACATATTCAAGTGATGTGCTGATCAGTTATTGCGGCGTTGTGTACCACAAAAGAAGGTCAATAGTGTCCTACAACATTTTCATTCATATACATATGGCGGACATTTCAGCAGAGATAAGACTGCAGCTAAAATGCTGTAATCAGGTTTGTTCTGGCCCACCTGGTTTAAAGATGCTCACATATTTATTCTTCAATGTGACAGGTGCCAAAGGACCGGAAATATCTCAAGAAAGAATGAAGGACCTTTCCAAAGCATCCTCGAAGTTGAAATATTTGATATATGGGGATCGACTTCATTGGACCATTTGTTCCATCACATGGAAATATATACATTCTAGTTGCAGTTGACTACATCTCCAAGTGGATGGAAGTAATAGCACTGCCATCAAATGACTGCAAAGTAGTATTGTAATTCCTAAAGAAAAATATTTTCACTCGCTTTGGAACACCTTGAGCAATCATCAGTGAATGTGGCACACATTTCTGCAATAAGTAATTCGATGCACTTCTAGCCAAATATGGAGTTACTCACAAAGTTTCTACTGCGTACCATCCACAAACAAGTTTTCAGGTCGAAGTCTCTAATAGAGAAATCAAAAGAATCCTGGAGTGATCCGTTGGTTCAACAAGGAAAGACTGGTCCAGAAAATTGGATGATGCATTGTAGGCCTACGAGACAGCTTACAAGACGCCCATTGAAATGTCCCCATATCGACTAGTGTTCGGAAAAGCATGCTATCTGCCTCTGGAGCTTGAGCATAAAGTATATTGGGCACTGATAAAGTTGAATTTTGATCTTCAAGCAGCAGGGGAGAAACGACTCTTCCAACTGAATGAAATAGAATAATTTCGTCTCCATATGTATGAAAATGCCAAAATATACAAGGAAAAGACCAAGAAATGACATGATTCGAAAGTAGTGCACAGACAACTGCAACTAGGGCAACATGTGTTATTATACAACTCAAGGCTAAAATTTTTCCCTGACAAGCTGAAATCACGATGGTCAAGTCCATTTGTGATCACTTAAGTGTCACCATATGGAGCAGTTGAGCTACGAGAACCCAACTCCAACAACACATTCAAGGTCAACAGCCAACGTGTCAAACACTATTGGGGAGAACCCATCGAGTGTCAAAAAGAAAGTCTCACACTGGCCGATCTAGCCTAGCATTTTGGGCAGTCATGTCTAGTTTAAGACGTTAAACTTAGTGCTAGCAGGGAGGCAACCCACACAATGTGTGTTAATTAAAGCAATTTGTGTTTTTAATTTTGTGTTATTTTTGTAGGAAAAGTAATAGACATGTGCCATCAAGATATGGAAGAAACTCTCACAAAACTCCACAAACATTTTCCTTCTCTCCCCTAAAATTCTATGATGAAAATCTACAAAACACATACCGAAAGAATGAGGCTTCCTATGATCCATGGTATTCCTAGTGATAGTCGCTGGGTAATAGAAGCAAAGGTTCACTTGGAACGTGAGTCATCTGACTCTTTCATTTCTTCTATGTCTAGTTTATTGAAAAGCAACTACTAACTTGGATAAGAATTTCACTTTTAGTTTTACTACTATTTATTCTATTTCTTTTAACTATTTATTTAGTTTTGTGTGATTGCATGTACATGTGATTGACGTTTGTGGGTATCATCGCTGTAAACCCTCACGAGACTATAACTCGTCCACTAGGGACACCTAGGGGTTTAAAAGCTTGTTGCATACGCTAAATGCAATCGTGATCCCTATGAAAATGGCTTAGATTAATTTAATCTTAGTTGTTTATTTCATTTTGTGTTGTTTGTTTTGCTCGAGGACTACCAAAATGTTAGGTTTGTGGGTGTGATAAGCGAAAAATATATCAATATTTACCGCCTTTTAACTTAATGTTTTGTATAGTTTCTCGAGTCTTGTGAGTGTTTTGATGTATTTTGGATTCATTTTGCAGATAAAATAAAATCGGGACTCAATAAAATCAAAACGATGAAATATGGAACAAAAAAGGGAAAAATAAAAATATCACGTTGGCGTCGCGATGCCGAAGACATTGCACGTCGTGCCGCCGAGTCAATTATGTACCGAACGATTGCAGCAGTGAATGACGTGTTGATAGGTGGTAGCGTTGGGACGCAGGTGAACCGGCTCGTCGTGACGCTGGGAAGATTTGTTGCCTATAAATAGCAGGATAATTTCGAAGGAATTTTCATGCTTAATTCTGGAGATTCTCTGGAAAACTTAGAAGAGAGTATCTTGTGTGTTTATTTTTAAGCTTTCTTTTATTTTCTTTTTATTTCAGTAAAAAATTTGGTGTGTTTTTATTCAAAGCATGCGTAAGTAACTTCTTTTTGCTAGGGTAAAAGGCGAAACTTTTAATATGATAATTTAGATTAATCTCACTAATATTATAATATATAAATTATAATCTAATATATAATTTGGATTAATTATTGATAAAAATATTGTTACCGCCTATATGGCTGGTTATATATATTTGACATAATTGAATACCACTTATATGGCTGGTATTATGGACAGGTGAATACCGCCTATATGGCTGGTTTTATGGACAAAAGATATCACCGCCTTTATGGTTGGTTTTACATGTTTTGACATAAATAATTCGTGAAATAAATTAATTGGGTAACAATGACAATTTATATATTATAAAAAGTGAGATTTCTACATTTGAAATATTAAAAGTGGATCTTCTAACTCCAGTATTTTATTTTATTGTTGTAGTTTAACTTAATAGTTTCCAACCATTTTTATGATGTTTTGTTTAATTATTTATTTAGCAATCTTAGGTATGTATTGTAACTAAATATATTATCTAGGGCTGTGATGAAAATTGATATTGATGATTTTATAAGTTGATTTATTTTATGTATTGTGTGATGTTTTGACTTATTTATTGAATCTAGATCTTAATGCTTATTGTTGTCTAATCACCAATAAGATTTATTTGGTAAACTTAGATAAACTTGACAAATGGATTTTAGGTTCAACCTTAGATTCAATAACACACGATCTCACTTTAGGGATTTCCCTCAAGGATAGAAATATACTTGTAGGGCGGGTGTAACCATAATTGGAACTTGAACTTAATGAATTTGGGATTTCTTAGTTAACATAGACATATAGTTAATTAAGTAACTTTGAATATTTGCATTCGACTATCGAAAGAGTCTTGTGGATATATTTGCGTTGCAGGTAAATAAGCTAACATATTGCGCAAGTATAAGGTAATCAATTCATCTTTAGAAGAATATTTAGAGGATTCACAATCCTAGATATTTTCATATCATTGATTAACTTTGAAATCTACCTTAGTTTTATTTATTTGTTTTAGATAAAATCACCATCCTACCAACAATCGATTTCAATTAGATACTTGTAGAAATTTAGCTTCATTAATTAATAACGTAGGTTATAAGTCCTCGTGGGATCGATATATTTTATACTACTTGAATGATATGTGCACTTGCGTAACGAGTGTTTACCGCGATCAGTGGTCCATTAAATCATGTCGCTCATGATGGTTCAACATACTTCATGATTTTCATGGATGATAAGTCAAGATATGGATATGTCTATTTGATGAGACATAAATCAAAAATATTTGAAAAGTTCAAAATATTCTGAAACGAGATAGAAAAACAAACCGGGAAATTCATCAAGTGTCTTCGATCAGCTCGAGGTGGTGAATTCATGAGCGACGTATTCAAAAGTTCTTTAAGGGAGAATGGGATTCTCGCCCAATATAGCCCACCGGGAACTCCTTAACGTAATGGTGTGTCTGAACGGAGAAATCATACTTTATTGGATATAGTATGATCCATGATGAGCTATATAGATCTTCCATATTACCTCTGGGGTTATGCTTTAGTTACTGCTGCCCACATTTTTAACATAGTTCCATCGAAAGCTGTTTCCACGACTCCATATCAGATATGGTAAGGTAGAAATCCAAATCATAGATATTTAAAAATTTAGGGTTGTCCTGCATACGTTAGAGTTGCGCAGCGGGATAAACTATCACACATGGGGTATAAATATAGGTTCGTTGGATATCCTGAAAAAATTTTTGGGATATCAATTCTATGATTCTAAGCAATGAAATATTTTTTTTGCTCGTTTTACCACTTTTCTTGAAAATGAATTTTTGAGAGAAAGTAAGAATTGTAGAAAGATTAAATTCGATGAGTTTCATCCCAACATTGAAGAACCTGAGATGGAATCAGAGATCCAACTAGGTGAATGATCTATAACACATGTTTTATGTAAGTCGAATAGAATATCAAGGCCTCATGAGATATTTTTATTAATGTCTGATGCGAGCCTTGATGTTCTCATCTTGGAGGAAACAGATCTGAATACGTATAAAGATACGATATTGGATAACAATTCGGGAAAATGACATGAATCCATGAAGTCCAAGATGGATTCTATGCATGACAATCAAGTTTGGGACTTGGTTGAACTTCCTGAAGAAGTTAAACCTATTAGTTGTAAATGAGTTTATAAAAGGAAACAATGGCTCGATGGAAATGTGGAAACCTTTAAGGCCCGATTGGTAGCAAAATGTTACATTCAACGTTTTGGGATTGACTATGAGGAAATATTTTCACTAAAGGATTCTTTTAGACATTGTTGCATATCATTATTATAAGATATGACAGATGGATGTGAAAACCGAGTATGGATTCCTCGAGGAGGATATCTATATGGAACAACCAGAAGGTTTCGTATCCAGTGAGACTTTAAACTTGATTTGCAAGCTCAAGAATTCTATTTATGGACTTAAACAAACATCCTGAAGATGGAATCGTAGTTTTGATGAGATAATTAGAGTATATGGATTCATCAAGAACGAGGAAGAACCGTGTGTTTATAAGAAAGTTATTGGGAGCATGATAGTATTTCTTGTATTGTATGTAGACGATATCCTTATCATTGAGAATGATATATAATCGATGCAAAGTAGGAAAACCTACCTTTGCAAGAACTTCTCCATGAAAGACATGAATGAAGCTTCCTATATATTGGGTATAAGGCTTTACCGAGATAGAGTTAGGAAGCTTATAGGGTTATCGAAATCCACGTACATAGATAAAATATTAGAAAGGTACAGTTTTACCAACTGCAAGGCAGTAAATGTACCTTTTCGATATAATATACATCTTTCGAAGAAAATGGCACCTCAGACTGAGGAAAAGAGAGTTAGAATGTCTAACTTGTCATATGCTTCTTGTATTATAAGCATTACATATGATATACTATTTCGGCGTCAGTGTTACTAGATGATATCAATATGATCCGGGTAATGGTAATTGTACAACCGTGAAACATATCCTGAAATATCTTAAGGGTACTAAGGATAAGTTTCTCATATATGGAGAATATGAGCTATAAGTTAAGGATTATACAGACTCCGACTTCCAGGGATATCAGAATGATAGAAAGTCTACATCCGGATACATAATGGTCTTGAAGGTTCAAGGAAAAGACAACATAGCAGACCCGCTTACTAAGACCTTACCTCTTAAGTTATTCGATATACATGTGGACGAGATGGGACATCAGTACCATCCGGATTGGCACTAAGAAAATGGGAGTTTTTTGGAGTTGGTGCTTGGAGAGCCAATCTGAATAATGTATTGTACGTTATATTTTATTATTTATTAATAAAATAACTACATTTTCATTTCAACCTTGTTAATGGTTATGTCTTTATGCATATTATATTGATATATAAATATTATAAAAATGACATCGACTTTAGAATAGTCAAGTAGCAATACTGGACATGGGTGGTCTGACATTGTCATAGTATTACTACTATAAACTATTCTTAAAGTAAAATATTATAGTCGTTGGTTTTGGAATATGATCGAATTCCTATAAACTAAAAGACTAGCACATGTCGCATATTGAAATTGGAGTTCCAATGGTTTAACCTGATGTATCATGAGCAAGGGTAGCTCGTATAGACATGTGATTCCTAATATTTAGAAGTATACACCACCGTCAATAGGAATCTCCTCGAGTCAAGTAGAATATGTGATCTTTTGACTATATGATAACACTGATTTTGTGTGTGATCCTTCATACTTTGATGCCATATGTCAGAGACCTTTCATGGTCTAACTGTTAGATCTTCATTGGGTGTGGATCGATGCACTCGTTAATCAAGTGTGTATCAAGATAGAATCCATCGGCCCGTATATGCTCCATAAGGGATTTAGATATCCATGTAAGTAAGTCATTATTCTTAACACTTTGGCCAAAGACGATTACCTATGTTGAATCACATTTATTAGAAATGGTGTTCTGATCAGTTGTAAAGAATCGTGGACATGGTGACATGAGATGTATGCCTCGGAAACTTGACAGTGTAATCTATGTTTCCTAAGTACAACTCAGATAGCCTACGACGGAGGGGTTGTTAAACATATGTAATGACCTCGACTTGTATAGTTCAGAAAGGCCATTCATGTTCTTCGCGAATTTAGAGGTGGCCGAATTGCGTACATATAAGCTAGACTTACATGACGAACGTGTCCGGACTTAAAAAGTCCCACAATATGAAGTGTATTAATTGAGCACTTAGGTAGCCGATAATGTTTGATAATAAATAATATTTGATATTATAATTATCAACTAAAATAATTAAGTGTTATTGGATAACATTAATTATTTACTTTGACCCAATTGGATTAAATCCAAAATCACACAAGGGATTTGTTGTAATTTTATAAATATTTCTTCCATAAGAGGATATTTTGGTAATTACAAATATATAATAATAGGTGTATTTGGCTTGATTTAATTAGGTTAAATCAAAGTGGTAAACATTCAACTAATCCATCAGTTAAAATTTATTTTCATTTAATTAGATTAAATCAAAGTGGTAGACAAAGGTGATTAGTCACACATAATTATACATATTTGGACAAATTGGATTAAGCCCACATAAAAGTTGATTAGAACTTTTATTAATTAAAAATTATATAAATTTTTTTATAAAAGGCAAGCTTGAGCAAGTTTTTAATCAAGGCAGAGTAAGCTAAAACAAGCATTAAGTAAAAGAAAAAATATTAACCTAAGTAAAGTTTTTGTGGGAGAAGCTTTGGAGGTTCTCTAAAACAACAAGGAGAAGAAGATTGGATCTTCGAATCAAGCTTGCTATCTTTGGAAGTTCTCTACAACATTTCAACAACAAAAGAAGATTGGATCTTGGAATCAAGCTTGCTAGGTAAGTTTGATCTGCTCTAAAGCTATGTTTTCATTAGTGAGTTGTTATCATTAATGAAACATATAGTGGTGTATTATGTATTGGATACATAATAACATAGCTTCATGTTGAAATTAGACTAATGGATTGTGTATGGATACTTTGGAAGCATAAATACAATATGCTTGTAATTGGGTCAAAATGTTCGTGTTGGACATGGAAAATAAAAATAGAGTTTTGAACTCCAGATGATAGCTTGGAGTTATGTTTACCATTCTAAAATCACTTAACCACATTTAAGTGACCTAGAATTGTTCATGAGTCACTTTATGGTGAGATTCTATTTTGGTTTATATTTTGATTCAAAGAAATGAATATATGTATTTAGAATACATGTATGTTTGTTGTATAACATGTGTTAATGTTGGTTTTGATGTTAAAATTGGATTTTAGGTGTATTGAAGTGTTTGGAGAAATTTGGAAGTGTTTTGGATTGGATTCAAGGTGAATTTGCTCACTGCCAATATTTTACACAGGACAGCGTCGCGACTGTTAGTGTCCTAGACATGCCAAGGATTTCTAAACAAGATTTGTGTGTGAATAAATCAAAGATAAGTTGCGAAAATTACTTACATTGATCAGTTGAGATTTCAAAATTCTCCAAAGGATGTAGAAGTTCCAAGCTTGAAATTGAGTTCCAAACTCTTGGGTGAGTTTCCCTATCACCTTGATTGACTACCAAAGTACTAGCTTTAAGAAATTTTTGCAACAAAAATTTTCCTTGGAGAAGAGATATAATCGGCCATGGTGAGAGGAGAGGAAAGAGAGAAGTGTGAATTGTGAATTGACTTGGTTGGTGAGTGTTTTAAATAATCCAATTACTTTTCAAGCCACTTCCATCACAATTAAATTTATCCAACTACTCACATCAAGTGTCAAAAGGTTGATGTAAGTGTAGGACACATAAATCAGCAACGCTGTTCCAGGTTCGCGGCCCGGTCGGGAGTACGGAGTAGCCCGCGGGGGACTAAATCGGAGAATAAAGGAGTCGCCACCCAGCGTGAACTGGGAAATGATTTAAGGCCGCATTCACCCCTCGTAAGGGAAGACCTCAAACCGTTGGGTTCGGAATGGTCCCTTACTTATGCCACTTGTAATGAACGGATTCGCGTAATAATATAACCAAGTCTACGCAACATACACATGCAAGAATAACCTATATATAAGTTTGCATACAACCTATATCTAAGTTTACATACAACCTATATCTAAGTTTGGATGCATATGAGTAAAACCTACATCTAAGTTTGCATGCATAGAAGTAAATAAAATAAAGCAAGCACACAATCTCATGAACACATTAAGTTGATAAATGCGGAAATATAAATAAATAATAATTGTCTAAACATAAACATTGAAGATATGCAATTAAGTTCCTAACGCGAAAGAAATAACTAAATCATGCATGGAAATAACGTACTATTTCTAATGAACCATGGATAAACAAAAGATTAGATAAAACGAAATATGTAGGTTTCTCAAGTAGTATGTGGAGTTGTATCCCAAGTTCAGACCGCACTACCGTCCATTCAGATTCGACTACAGAATTTACGTCTAGGTTTCCATCCGATATACCATGAGAGAGAGCAAAAAATCATTCATCCAACAACAATAACATACATGAACCAACAATATGCATGCGAAGAAATACTAAAAAATAATTGAAAAAGATGAACGAGAGTAAATAAAAGGGTGCCCTCAGGTCTTACCTTTTAAGTCGCCTCTTGGAAGTGCGTTACGCGGCCGTCGGAAGGGTTAATGCTCCGCAACTCCTCCGGTTCACTGGTTCAATATTTTCCTTCATTGCTTCACTATTTTGGGCTGTTGTTTTCTCTGTTTTTGCTGATATTTCTGGTCGTTGTTTTTGGGTTACTATTTGTGGTAATTTGAGGCTGTTTTGGGGACTATTTTTGGTGGTTTGGGGACTGTTTTGGTTGCAGTTTTTTCGGTGGTTTAAGGGCATGTTCTGGGGACTATTTTCGGTAATTGAGGGTGCAGTTTGGGGTTGTGTTCGGTGACTTGAGGGTGCATTTTTTGGGACTATTTTTGATGGTTTATGGGTGCAGTTTGGGGATTGTTTTGGTGGTTAAAGGGTGCAGTTTGGGGCTTTTTTCGGTGCCTTAAGGGTACAGTTTGGGGCTGTATTTGTGCGGTATTTAGGGGGATTTTTAGGGACAGTTTCACGGTAATGCATGGGGGGTTTTTAGGGTTGCAGTTTTTTTTATGATGGAAGGCTATTTTAGGGACTGTTTTACGGTAGATTGAGGGGGTTTCAAGGTTTGCTGGTTTCGGTGATTGAAGGGTGTTTGGTGGACTGTTTCTGCGGTGATGGATGACTGATTTGGTGTTGCAGTTCTCACGGCAATTGAGGGCTATTCTTTTTGTGTCTTAAGCGTGAATGTGCTAGGGGGTTAAGGGTTTGGTTTGTGCTCCTTTTTATAACAAAGGGTTAGGGTTGACCTTATTTGGGTAGGAAAGAAATCATGCAATCATGGGGGGTATATTTTAATTAGTGTGTTATAAGGAAAAGATATATTTAATTTAGGAATGTGATTTGTTTTAGTTTAGGAAATGGATTTATGGGATTTGATTTGATTTATTTAATTTAGGCATGTGATTTATTTAAATTAGGAAGGTGATTTATTTAGATTTTAACATGTGTTTAATGTGTTGGATATTTTTGCAGGGGATTTGATGGGCTTGGGCGTGTGGAGCTTGGTTCTTTGGTGGGCTTGGGCGTGTGGGTTGGTGGTGTGTGGCTTGGTGTGGGTTGCGGGGGCTTTTGGGCCGAGTCTAACAGTTAAAACAGAGATTAATCGAGCGAACCCGAGGCTAAGCAAACGAATGAAATCTGTCAAGGTATTGATTTTTTGAATTTTCCCTTCCGACGTCTGTTTCCCGCTACTTTTGCAACTTAAAGGGTAGTGGCTCCATACGAGGCTCATCATCGGGCCTTATGCGAAAATACAGTGCCTACAGTCGCCCCCACTTTGATGGGACTTGTGCAGTGCATGACAGTGACAATCCTATCAAAGTTATGCAATGTATTTTTACTTACCTGGCTCGCCAGCTGCTGTCTGACTTGCCTGTTGCTTCGAACTGAGTTGATCTGGTGGTGAGGTGCTGCGACCCCTGAGGTTCAACCCTGCAAGATGCTGTGATATCTAGGAATCATTACTGAACTGAGCTGATAAGTTGTGGTCCCCTTCCGAACCATGTTCCATTCCCGGAGTGCCATTCTCGGCATGCTAGACCTCATTCCCGAGGCGTCACGGTTGTGATAGTTGTGGTCCTCTTCCGAACCTTGCTCTATTCCCGGAGCGCCATTCTCGGCATGCTAAACCTCATTCCCGAGGCGTAGCGGTTGTGATAGTAGTGGTCTCCTTTCGAACCTTGATCCATTCCCGGAGCGCTATTCCCGACATGTTAAACCTCATTCCCTCGGGCTCGGGTTCGCTGATTCCAAATTAACGAAATTCCATTGCGACGTAATTAAATCTAATTTAATTAATAATCATGCATAGCATAATTACTATTCAGGTCGCTAACGAATTAATTCTAAATTAACTCGTTCGCCCGAATTAAAATCAAATTTTAATTTCGCGTCGAAATCCAATTTCGTTTAATATATCGAATATATTAATTTATCGATTAATTCCAAATTAATCATTCTCTCTCTTTATATGATATTTTATCCCAGATAAAATATCTCCGCAATTAATCCCAGATTAATTTTCTCTCTCTTCTAATTAATCCTAGATTAATTTAGAGTGTGAGTCATACGTCATCGGTGAATCTTCGGGAAGCGACCCATGAGATCCCCACATATGTTGGCAGTAAATTCGGTTGCCGTACTATCCGAACACGTAAGTACCTAGTACTACGTTTATACCGATTTACAAGACAATGTTGGCTTCTAGCAAAGCGCCATGCCTACCCAATTCTCCAGAAATATCCTTACAGGAATAAAGGATCTATATCAGGCGTAGTATACGTAGTATAGTGTATGTTGATCCAGTATCGGATGATCACGTGCTAGGCCTGGGGCTGGAATTGTGTCTGCCCCGTACGAAGCACATGTCGGATGTCTGGTGACTAGTCTCTATAATCGGATAAACATGACCTTGTCATTTTATCCCGATGACTGCAGTACTTAAGAGTACTAGTACCGTATCCTATGTGACCATAATCTCCATATGATTGGAGTGACATTTCCGTCTTGACATCACACCCAACACACTATGTTTCTCAATATACCCAGCATAGGCGTACATATAACCTGTTAAAGCCCTGGACGACCGGAACCAAAGTATATTGATTGTCGCAAGTATTAGCGGTGCAAGTCTCAGGTTAAGACCAAATACACCTATCCTGATTTCGGACTTCCATAGATACATAGTCATACTACCAATGGAATTCCGAGGGGGTCTATCCAGAGCGAAGCTGTTTCCCGTACCATCGGTAAAGCACAACCTCCTATTACACTTGCATGAGTATCCTATACCCAAATATATGAGAACTATGTCGTTATGCCCTCACAACGCGCACAAGTGTAATACTAGTCTTTTACGTATTTATCGATGTCCGATCTCGATAATACTCTGACTAGGGATATTTAATGATTTATCCTTCGTGGACTGATACTGTCTCATATCATTCTCAATCCAGGAACAAATCATAAGGACCTCCTATCATTTATACATCTAGGTGATCTAATCACAAATGATAAGAGTGCAATCTCTTTTGTCACATAGTTAATTTGTACAACAACACCATGATCTGTACAAATAGTGACGCTATGGGTCATAATTGTCCAACAATTTAATGATTTATCATTCGTGGACTGATATTGTCTCATATCATTCTCAATCCAGGAACAAATCATAAGGACCTCCTGTCATTTATACATCTTGGTGATCTAATCACAAATGATAAGAGAGCAATCTCCTTTGTCACATAGTTAATTTGTACAACAACACTATGATCTGTACAAATAGTGACGCTATGGGTCATAATTGTCCAACAATCTCCCACTTGGCCTATAGCCAGTCACTTGAGTGTCTGACACCCGAACTATGTATGGTTGGCTCAATTTACTGAGAAAATACTTTCGTCAGCGGATTTGCATGACTATCATCTGATGCGATTTTTTCGATCATCACATCGCCATGATGTATGATCCGAACGAATCAGATGAATATCGAAGTATATATCTGGATCATTGATGAGACCAATAATTCTTTAGCCTGTGCTGTAGCCTAGCTCAGCTGCTAACAGAACTATATCTAATCTAATTAGATTTATTATCGATCCAGAAGGCTTCTATTGCCACCTCAGCTGCAGCAATAACCCGCATTTGTTGTTTATTCGGTAACAGTATCTTGCTTGGAAGATTTCCCGCTCACTGTTCCGCTATTCAAACTTTATAGTACCGTTTGCGACTTATAGTCGTTTAATCGGTTAGGAAACTTGCCACAGTGATCCCAGTCACTTCAAGTTCTCCATCTCCATAGATTAAGACAGCATCCTTAGTTCTCTAAGATACTAACGGATGTTTTTAACATCAATCCAGTGACCATCACTTGGATTGGCCTGATTGTGAATCCATATGCTCAAATCGTGTGAGACATCAGGTCGCGTACATTTTTCAATGTACGGTTTCTCGGAGAGTTTTTCATGAAAGCCAAGCTTTGACCGATAGTTATTATGGGAATATCATTTTCAAGAAATGACATATATTATCATTATTTTTATAGGACAGCCACTGTCAGTGTGCTCCCACTAATCTCCTTATATACACAAGAATCATTTTCATTTTGAATTAAATCATAAACTATTATGATTACATCAAAACAATAATTCCAAGAACCTGACGCTTGCTTCAATCCAAACATGGATTGAATAACCTGCAAACCTTGTTTGTTAGTTATTGTACGACAAAACCGTCAGGATGTTGTAAACATCCTCCAAAAGGTTTCCTTTTCAGGAAAGCGATTATCCCGTTCAGCTGACATATTTCATAAATGAAACATGCAGCATTAGCAAGCATTATCCAAATGGATTTACCATGGCAACATGTAAAAGGTTGAATCGTAATCAACACAATATTGGTAACGATACCTTTCCGCTAAAAGCCTAGCTTTATACATTGGTATGTTGCCATCCATGTATGTCTTCCTTGAAGACTTATTGTACCATTAGGCACAATGCCTTGCGGTACATCAACTAGTATCCAAACTTGTTGATTTACATGGAATCCATTTCGGATACATGGCACTTTGCCATAATATGGAGTCGATACCTTGTATCATTTCATCATACGTAGTCAGTTGGTATACCTCAATAAGATAGACATCTTTATGAGGTGAGATCAGAAACCCATACCCCAAGTTGTTTTCTGACTCTCTTCGACATACGCGGTCCTTGTGTATTTGAAGATTAATGGCATAGTTTCATCCTTGATGAACTATTTGTGTTCCATTAGGACTTGGTGCCTGGAACAGTATCACTCTGATTTTCATCGAGTTATATTATCCTCCCACTTACCACTGCATATAGTATTCCTCTCAGGAAAACCGCATGGTGAGCGACAATCTAATTGTTCTCTGGTGAGATATATAGATACTATACTTTGGTATCCCTAGGATAACCTACAATTGGCACTTATCCAATTTGGGTTTTAGTTTGGTATCATCCAAACATATGCCTAGCATTCCCAAATTTTCAGGAATGAGAAACCCAGTTTCCTTCCTGTTCATATTTAATATGAATTCTGTCTAACAGATTTTTCATGGAACCTTATTCAAAATAAGTATTGCACTGTTAATGCTTATCCTTTGAAGAAAATGGTAGCTCAGAGCAACTCATAATGACCTTATCATGTCCAAAAAAATTCGATTTCTCCGTTCGGACACATCGTCAAACTGACGTGTTCCGGGAGGAGTCCTCATTGAAAGAATACTATACTCTTTCAAGTATTTGAGAAACTTATTGCTTAAGTATTTTCATCATGGTCTAACCGTGATGTTTTAATACTTTAGCCGATCTGTTTGACTATTTTCGTGTCGCAAACTTTAAAAGTTTTCGATTTATGTTTCAAAGAAACACATAACCATAACGCGATGCCACATCCGTAAAGGTCACGAAATATTCATATCCACAACTAGCCTAGCTAGACATGGGCCCACTTGCTTCACTATGAACTAGTGCTAACAGATCGGTGGCATTTACACTTTTACCAAGTAAAGGTGTTTTAGGCACTTTGCCCAATTAACTAGATTCGTAGACTTTATTTGAATAGAATCAAATCAGTCCGAGTACCCACTCTTCAAAAGTGTGGATATATGATTCTTGTTTTAGTTGTGTCCTAGACAACAATGCCACATTTAAGTTTCTTATGATCAAATCAGTTTGAGCTATTTGTTTGTCATTTTATATGTTTGAGATTTATTTATATTCAAAATATAAATAATGTTATTCACATCTAATGTGTTTATCTCAATATCATCTTTATATAATGAAACACTTTAGTGTTCTAGAATATAAAGGTAAACCCACAGTGGGTTAAACACTGATATAAAGATAATGTTTCTAGTCAAACTAGTTATATTATAACAGTTTCCTAATTTAAGTACACACCCGAAGGTAGTTCCTAAACTTAGGTATCTACGGTTGAAACAGCGATTTTCGTCCCGTTTCCAATTCGCAGATTAATCTCAACTGAAGTCAGTATCCTGCTCATAGCAGATTCTGAACATCAGTACATATATTTTATGTATTACACTAAGTATTTAAAATCTAATTTTAAAACTAGTAGTGAACATAATGTTGACAAACATATTTGAAGTCAGAGCCTTGCTCGTCTTCAATTCCTTCATGTCTGATTTGTCCAAACGGCAGTCAAGTTTCCGCGATCCCGTTTGCCATAATTTAGGCAGACATTTTTAGGATATGTCATTTATCTTCCCAGAAGATTATAATGATATTGCCTTTGCCCTTTTCACATTCCAGTAGCCTTTGGCCAAGCCTCAGGTTTCTAGAATATCGAAGTAAGGTGTGCCTTGCGCTACTTGCCTAATTGCAAACTTTTACTTTATCTCCTTGAGAATAGTCATTAACTCTCCAAGAGTTAAGTATTGCAATTTAGTACTTCTAAGATTCTAAGGATAGATTCTTTGAAGATCCTTCAATTTCATTATCATACTTTAAGGATCTAATCCTTAGTTCTGATTCAGAAATTAAGGAGTCTACTGCGACAAGCTTAATGGATTAAGCACTTAAGTTATCATTACATAAATCTTCCAAAGATTATGCTATACTATTTGCTTAACTCCGGGCTTAGGCCTAATATGTTATTTTATCAAATAAAGTAACTTATTAGTTTCCAGGACCATCCTGAAATTTAATTCCCAATTTGAAATATTAAACCATTTAAATACATTTTCTATAGGATTATGTTTTAAATATCAATCTTTCAATTATATCTTGATTTTAATAGTCCAACTATTTAATCAACGATTTATGTACTATTTATTATAATGATTACTATAGTCCAACTATTTAATCAACTATAATTAATAGATTAAAATCAATTATATTGATTACTATAATCCAATTATAAAATCAACTATAAATGAATAGTTTGAATACAGTCCAACTGTTAATTAAAACAACATTTAAATATTAGTCCAACTAACATTTAATATAATTGACGAATGATATTTGATTCGAGCGCGTATGGCAAGTAATTAAACGAATATTGCAAATTCAATTCTTGCCTCCCACTATTTTTCGGCGAGCCTCTAACCTTTCGTTGAGTACTCGGGAAACCGTGTTTCCTAGCGGGCTAGGATCCCGTTAAATATCACACAATCTTGACTTTGGCCAACAAATTGTATGATAATTAACTAGGTATATCTCTAAGATCAATTGGATCCAATCCAATTCCTAGATCCAGTAGGGAGACATCTAAGTCCGAAACATATATCTTATATATGCCAATACATCCAATGTATTGCCTAACCTTTTTTCCTTTAAATCAACTAAGCCTTGGCTTTGGCACAACAAACTTAGTGATCCCAGTTAAGTGCGACCCATCGACCATGGAACGCTTCGTAATCACTGTCGATGGACAAGAAGTGGTCTTGACTTTGGCCAACAAACCACAACTTGGACAAGACACCAATATGTAACAAAGCCTTCGTGATTCAAACACATCCTCGACGGACAAAGGCCATGACTTTGGCCAACAAGCCAATGCCAGTCTCGAATATTGAGTAAGAATCACTCAATGGAAGGAAAAACGCTTAATATTTTGCGAGGGTTTTTCGCGTGTAAATTGGCAACCAATTTATTATCTTTGTTAAGGTCTCATCATCATACACCCTTAAACATGCATTCTAAACACATAATAAAACGCGTATAATTAAATAATAATGATATGTAGATGGATATTTTACACATTGATCCTAGATCAAATCTCTCCATTTCCTCTCTCTCTCTAGCACAAATATTTGCTTCTACCCGTTACACTACACTTCTAAAGAAACCTCATTTACATTGAGGGGAATAGGTGAGAAGAGAATACAAAGAATATGGAGGTAATAAGGCTGGACACGCAGGTCCAATTAATAAATTCCAAATTTATTACAACAATTTCTAAAATTGCCCCACCCATCTAATATCCATCTGATATACATTATTCATGCATCGCAACCATGTATTCACACAAGCATGTTATCAATCAATCTAATCAAATTAATTAATCTGATAATTAGTGACCATCCAATGTTCAAACAACGATTTGATTTTGCGCGAGTCAAACTCGTTTTGCGAATAAGTACTCAAAGTAAGAATTCTCGAATTAAATTAAACTACAAAATTAAATCTAATTCAATTTGTATTTAATACTAACTCGCTATTTAATTCCAAATTAAATACTACACTTTATTAACGAACCTATACGACTTAAATTCCAAATTTAATCGTTATGGGTCTCAAAGCCCGATTAATATCCAATATTAATTTAATTAAAGTCCAATGGGCTTTTAATTAATTTCTTAAGGCGTGGACTTTTGGTCAACTCGGGTCAAACCGATAACCAAGGTCCAATCCGGGAATTACCCCATAAGCCTAGAAATCAATTTAGGCCCAATTAAACTTTAAAAGTCCATTAGTCGTATTTGGGCTTTATGGAAGCGGTTTTGGGCCTAATTGGATCCAACCAATTTTGCCTAAACCCAACTTAGTAAAACCAAGCCCAATAAGCCCAATTACAACACTTAAGCCCAATTTCACAAAATAGGCCCAAATAATTTAATTCCAAAATTCCAAATTTCTCAATTAAATTACTCAAAGTGCATTACACAATTAATTACCCAAATCAATATTTCCAAAACACAAATTTGTCTAATTAATCATGCTCATCAACAACAAAACATGTCCAACATATTTTATCAAAAATCAAACTCATTTCATGCTATATATGTCTCGGCCATGTGGTGATTTTATGTCCGATTCGGTTTCAATCCAATTAAATCCTCAATCGACATTAAATCAACATTTCCAATCGTTTCCAACTCATCCAATGATCAACGAAACAAAAAATCCAAGACATTTAGGGCATCTATTACATTCGGCCAAGCCAAATTTTGGGCAAAAAATTGATCCAATCCAATTTCATGAAATTGATCCAATCAAACTTCAATTAAACATGTTTTAAGCATACTCAAACATCCAATTTAATTAAATCATGCTCAAACACATTTTACCCAAATTTTAACCCTAAATGATTTTCATGCTCAATATTGGCTCTGATACCATTGTTGGAATTCTCTAAGGTCCCAAAGATCAATTATCAAGCATGAAACAAGTATGAATACATTCAAGGAGTTGCGGAATAATCACAAGGATCGGTTGAGCGATGCGGTGGACAACAAAAATTCTTCTACTCCCTCATTGTGCATTCGACAGTGAGCAGTTTGGTGTCCAAGAGATTCGGCCATGGATGGGTGAATCAAGCTCCAAGCTTTCTTGTTTAATCATTCCATGCACACATGTGGGTTTCCCTATCACCTACAGACGACTCCGGAGTGTGCTAGCACTTTGATTTTGCAAAAAAATCTTCACTATTTTCTTCTTCCTAGCTCACGGCAAAAACCAGTAAAAGGGAGAAGAGAAGGCCATTGGTCGAGAGTGATGAACAGAGAAGGAAAGAAATTGTAAGAGAGAGATAATAACTTGGTTGGTGAGAAAAATGTATCATATACACCTTTTTAATTTTCTAAAAACATTTACCATTTTCTATTTCCAAAAGTCAAATAGCATAAAGTTTTCCCAACCACTCTATCATTATTCACATTATTCAATCAAGTTGTCAAGTCACATCACCCAAAGTGACAAGTGATTTGACGCTTGATGTAACTAATGATTTGACGCTTGATGTGACTTGCGTGCCGCACTCGAATTCGAAATGCGAATGCGCTCGCAGATACTCTCGGGCTCGGGTTCGCTAATTCCAAATTAATGAATTTTCCGTTGCGACGTAATTAAATGATTATGCCTAGCGAAATCACTATTCACGTCGCTAACGAATTAATTCTAAATTAATTCGTTCGAACGAATTAAAATCTAATTTTAATTCCGCGTTGAAATCCAATTTCGTTTAATATATCGAATATATTAATTAATCGATTAATTCCAAATTAATTGTTTTCTCTCTCTAAATGATATTTTATCATAGATAAAATATCTCCGTAATTAATCCAAGATTAATTTTCTCTCTCCTCTAATTAATCCCAGATTAATAAAAATGCGAGTCATACATCATCGGTGAATCTTCGGGAAGCGACCCATGAGATCCCCGGATATGTTGGCAGTAAATCGGGTCGTCGGACTATCCGAACACGTAAGTACCTAGTACTACGTTTATACCGATTTACAATACAAGGTTGGCTTCTAGCAAAGCGCCATGCCTACCCAATTCTCCAGAAATATGCTTATAGGAATAAGCTATCTATATCAGGCGTAGTATACGTAGTATTGTGTATGTCGATCCCGTATCGGATGATCACGTGCTAGGCCTGGGGCTGGAATTATGTCTGCCCCGTACGAAGCACATGTCGGATGTCTGGTAACTAGTCTCTATAATCTGATATACATGACCTTGTCATAATATCCCGATAGCTGCAGTATTTAAGAGAACCAGTCACGTATCATACGTGACCATCATCTCCACTATGACTGGAGTGATACTTCTGTCTTGACATCACACCCAACACACTACGATTCTCGATATACCCAGAAGAGGCGTACACAGAAACCGGTTAAAGCCCTGGACGACCAAAACCAAAGCATATTGATTGTCGCAAGTATTAGCGGTGTAAGTCTCAGGTTAAGACCAAATACACCTACCCTGATTTCGGACTTCCATAGACACATAGTCATACTACCAATGGAATTCCGAGGGGGTCTATCCAGAGCGAAGCTGTTTCCCGTACCATCGGTAAAACACAACCTCCTATTACACTCGCATGAGTATCCTATACCCAAATATATGAGAACTATGTCGTTTGTGCCCTCACAACGCGTACAAGTGTAATACTAGTCTTTTACGCATTTATCGATGTCCAATCTCGATAATACTCTGACTAGGGATATTTAATGATTTATCCTTCGTGGACTAATACTGTCTCATATCATTCTCAATCCAGGAACAAATCATAAGGACCTCCTATCATTTATACATCTTGGTGATCTAATCACAAATTATAAGAGAGCAATCTCCTTTGTCACATAGTTAATTTATACAACAACACCATGATCTGTACAAATAGTGACGCTATAGGTCATAATTGTCCAACAGATCTACCCTAGGTAATCGACTTTGGCCAAAGCTTTAAGAATCATGACTTTAATCACTTAGTTATGTAAACCCATTATGGTACACATACGGGCCGACATATCATAACTTGCTTCGAACTTGATTACTGAGTGCATCGGTCCACACCCAACGAACATCTAGAGGCCAGACCATGAAAGGTTTCTGACATACATGGCATCAAAGTATGGATGATCTCACACAAATTCAATTATATCCTATATTCAAAGGATTACATATGCTACTCGACTTGAGGAGATTCCTATTGACGGTGGTGTGTACTACCAACTATTAGGAATCACCTGTGAGTCATTCAGTAATCGGTCCAACCAATACCCACATCTATACCAGTTTCCAAAAACTCATGGTACATTGAATTAAACCATTGGAACTCTAATTCCAATATATTGTTGGGGTTGGTGCTCAGAGCGCCAATTCCCGGTTGTATTTCTTTTGAATACTTCTGTAAAACATTATTATTATGAATAATATATGCAGTTTCTATAATATAATCTATATTTCTATATGGTAAAACGTAATGACCCTAGAATGATTATTCATGATACAGTTGCAAAAGCGTCGCAACGGACATTGAGAAGTATCATGATGTTGTCATTCTCAGACAGTTCCTGGTCAAGGTTTACACTACTTGGTCAGTATAGTAACCCGTTGAGACCGGTACATGTCGTATACTGGAATATATGATTCCAATGGTTTCTCAATGAACCATAAGTCTTGGAGACTAGTATAGACGTGTAGGTGTTTATAGCGGATAAACACTGAACGACTCACCGAAGATTCTTAATGGATGGTACACCAGCGTCAATAAGAATCTTCTCGGGTTGAGTAGCACTTGTGATTCTTAGACTTGAGATGCCATTGTGGGCACATGAGACATCTTCTACACTTAGATGGCAGTCACGTCGCCAATCTATTAAGATCAGACCTCCGCCTGTTCGTTGGGTGTAGACAGATCCTCAGGGTGTCCTATGAGTATCAAGATAGGATCCGTCAGTTCTGTGTACCAGAGCATAGGTAGTCCATATGATTAGCAATCAGATAAAACCATGGGCCCGTGGTAAAGTTTAGAAGCTAGTTCTAAACATTCTTTTAGAGATTGCTAATGGAATAGTCGACTGGATAATCCCCATAGAGATTTGACGTTTACATCTGTATCTCTGGGATTTATCCGGATACCTGTGACGGAGGAATTATACATTTGCCATGACCTCGACTTGTATAGTTCAGCGAGATTATCCGTGATCGTCATAATCTACGGGTGGATAGATTATGGACACGAAATTTGATTTCGTGACGGATATACCTGAATCTAGAGAGTCTCAATAATGAAACATACTCATAGAGCACTAGAGCAACATTAATAAATAATATTGATTATTTATAAAGTCGTTTAAATGTTAAACGCAAGAAACGTGCTAAATGGACTAGATAGTCATTTGCCTAATTATTGTGTATTTACATTTAATACTTGATTAATTTAAATACACATTAATTAATAGTCAAAATGAGTTATTTGACTTATATCCTAAATGAATATATGTTTTTAATATTTAATGTAAATATTATACATATATTTAATATATTTGTATTTGATTAATTAATTAATTATTTAATTGTTAAATGATTGAATTAATTAAAATATAAATATCTTACATTAGGATATTTAAAGTAAATGATATATGTTGCCTTTGTTGACTTAATTAAATATCTAATAAATTGTATTTAGATATTTATGCAAGTTGATTAAATAAACTTGAAATGAAATTGAAATTACATGACTTGTATTTGCTAAAGTCATTTTCGGCCAAGGAAAATTGGTAACAAGTATATATATTTTTTTTCATTTCATTTACTTTTAACCTAATACACTTTACTAAAAGAAACTCCATTGAAGAAGCCAAAGGAAACTTGAGAAAAGAAAGACAAAAATCAAGAAAGCTTGGAAATTTAGTAAGTTTCTCAAACTTGCTATTAGTAAGGAAATTGTTCCTTAGGTTCTAGGCTTTAATATATGATATTCTAATATTATTTCTTTCTTTGTTCCTTGTGGTTTTGTGTTGATGGAAGTTTTGATGGAGGTGTAAAACATGTGTGATGAAGGAAGTATATGACTATTGTAGTAATAAGCTTTCTTTTAAGGTTTTGGAAACCATGTTGCTAATCTAGAGTTTTTGACCCACTCTTAGATGACCTAGATTTGATCTTGAGTTGTTTCATTGTGTTGAGACTTGGATTGGATGTAAGAATGATGATTGAAGTAATTGATTTAACCAATTTGGTCTAATTTGTCCAATTTGATGAAATTGAAAAATTAGGGTTCATGACCAATTCCAAATTTGAGGCTTTTCATATATGTTGTGTATTTGGATGTTTATATGATGCATATAAAGTTTCATGTTGATTGGATTACATTTAGATGTGTTTTGAAGCATGAAATGACAAAAGGCACAAAATGCCCCCTAATGAGTGCAGTCGGCCATGAGTTAGTAATTTGGGATTTTTTGGTGCTTTTGGTGTTTTGAACATGCTAAGTTCATCTTAGAAATGATTTAGAATCATTCAAAATTGATTAGATCAATTTCGGACTAAAATTGACAAAATACCAAAGTAAGGGTAATTTGGTAAATTCACTTAAATATGATTTATTGAATTTTATTTCATAATTTGATTATTGGAATATTAAATAAATATGTTTATTTAATTAATCCGAGAAAAAGTTTTGAAATCGGAAAATACGATTTTCCACCGCTTCCGCTGCGTTACCGGATTCTGCCCCTAAAAACCCCTACATATACGACATGTGCTAGTCTTCTAGGTTATAGGAATTCGACTGTATTCCAAAACCAAAAACTAGGAATATTTACTTTAAGAATAGTTTATAATAGTAATATTATCCCAATGTCGGACTACCTAGTGTCCAGTATTACTACAAGACTATTCTAAGGTGGATGTCATTTTTAGCATATCTATATATTAATCTAATACGCATAATGACAATATCATTAATAAGATATGAAAATATAGTTATTTTATTGATAAATAATAAAATATACAATTTGGATTGGCACTCCAAACACCAACTCTAACAGATTTTTCCCAAGCAAACAAGAAGTTCAAGGGGAAGCGCTACGTCTGTGGGAAAAGTGGTCACATGGCAAAGAACTGCAAAAATAAGAAGTCTCATGACAAAGGCAAGAAAAATAAAATTGAGGCCCATGTCACTGAAGATGCGCTATTAACTGATGAGATCTTAGACGTGAACCTCTCAGTACTTGTAACTGAAGCCAACTTGGTTAGAAACCCGAGAGAATTATGGGTAGACACTAGGGCTACACATCATATTTTTACTGACATCAAAATCTTTTCCTCATATCAAAAGGTCAATGGTGGCGATCATCTGACTATGGGAAACTCATCCAACTCCTGAATGGTTGGACAAGGCACAATAGTTCTGAAGATGACATCTGAGAATGAGCTTATATTGAAGAATATTTTGCATGTTCCTGATATTCGGAAGAACTTGGTTTCATGTTCTTTCCTTAGCAAGAATAACTTTAAGCTTGTATTTATTTCTGATAAGTTTGTACTGACCAAAAATGATGTCTATGTAGGAAAAAGATATATCACTAAGGGCCTTTTCAAGTTCAATGTAATGACTATCAATCGACACATTGCTAATAATAATAAAGCTACATCTTTTTCTTATATTATTGAGTCACAAAATGTATGGCATGGTAGGTTGGGGCATTTTAATTATGATACAATGTGTAAATTAATTAACATGGACCTTATACATAAATTTACAATTGATAACCAACATAAATATGAAGCATGTGTTGAAGCAAAAAATGGATAGAACATCATTTCATTCCATAAAACGAAGCTCTTAACCCTTAGAACTTATATACACTGATGTGTGTGATATGAATGTTATGCAAATAAGAGGAGAGAAAAAGTAATTTGTTACTTTTATCGATGCTAGCACAAGATTCTACTATGTGTATTTACTGAGGAGCAAATGAGAAGCTATTGAGAATTTTATATACTATAAGAACGAAGTTAAAAATCAATTTGGCAAGAAAATCAAAATAATCAGGAGTGATATGAGAGGTGAATATATACACCATTCGGTGAATATTATTTTAATCCTGAAATTATTCACGAAACTACTGCTCCTTATTCACCTTAAAAAAGAGGATTGCGGAACGCAAAAATCGAATGTTGAAGGAAGTGATAAATGCCATGTTGATAAGCTTTGGTTTACCACAGAACTTGTGGGGAGAGCCTTGATTTCTGCCAACTATGTTCTGAACAAGTTATCTTAAAGGTCACGCACCTTCCTACAAATATTTAAAAGTATGAGGGTGTCTGGCCAAAGTGATGGTTCATAAACCTAAGAAGGTGAGAATATGACTAAAAAATGTTGACTGTATATTCATTGGATATGCTCACAATAATAGTGCACATTGATTCTTGGTACATAAATTTAAAATTCCAGACATCAATCTAAATATGATAACTCAGTCGATGAATGTGACATTCTTTGAAGAGATATTTCCTTATAAAGAAAAACAAAAAACAGAGTCTCTCAAAAGAACCATTGATACTGCTACAAGTAGTGATCAAGTTAACCAAGAATCATATCAACATGAAAATATTGAGAAAAATGAACTTAGATGTAGCAAAAGAGTAAGAATGTCTAAGTCATTTGAACCTGATTTTCTGACATACCTATTAGAAAATAAGCCTCAAAGTTATAAAGAAGCAATGTTTTTTTTGGATGTACCTTTATGGAAAAAGGCTATCAATAACGAGATTGATTCAATCCTTCAAAACCATACTTGGGAGTTGGTTGATCTTCCTCCAGGTTGTAAGCTGTTGGGCTACAAATGGATTTTCAAATGGAAGATGAAGCTGGATAGATCAATAGATAATTACAAGGCAGGACTTGTCATAAAAGGTTATAAACAAAAAGAATGTCTTGATTACTTTGATATCTATTTCCTAGTGACTCTACCACTTCAATAAGAATACTTATAGCCATAGCAGCTATATTTGGTCTTGAAATACATCAAATACATGTGATGACGATATTTTTAAATTGTGAATTAGATAAGGAGATTTCCATAGAACAATCAGAAGGTTTTAATATTCCTGGACAAGAACACAAGGTGTGAAAATTTGTAAAATCCTTATACGGATTTTAACAAGCACCTAAACAATGACATGAGAAATTTGACAAAACAATATTATCAAGTGGATTTAAAATTAATGAGTGTGATAAGTGTGTCTACATTAAATCAACTCAAAAATCGTATGTCATTATGTGTCTCTACGTAGATGATATGTTGATAATTGGTAGCAATCATGAGATGATTTAGTCAACCAAGAAAGTATTGACCGGTAAATTTGACATGAATAATTTAAGAGTAGCTGAATTGATATTAGGAATTAAGATTTCTATAACATCAGAGGGATAAATATTATCTCATGCTCATTATGTTGAGATATACAACAAAAGAGATCCAAACATAGCTAGAACTCTTGTGAACCTAACTCTTCACAAGTTAAAGAATACTAGTTCGAGCGTATCACAATTAGAGTATTCGAGAATGTAATATCCCGAGTTTTTCAGAATAGTGTATGAGGTTTTCCGAATTAAAGTTAACGATTTGGAATGAGATGGTATTCGAAAATTAGAGTTTATGTGTTGAAAAATAGACCTTAATATTTTAAAGTGAAGATTCATCGTGTTGGAAAACGAGTAGCTTCGAGAACCGATTACACGATTTCTGATTTTATCGTTATACGCGTAAAAGTTTATTGTTTTGTCTATAAAACTTTCAACCGAACTCCGATTGAACTGGTTTTTGAACCATCAGACTCATTTTTACGAGACGAATAACTTTCATGTTGAATACTTTTTGAAATTTACATCAGAAGTGCTTCAAAAATGTGAACTTTCTAGAAAGTTCCAGACTGGGACCTGATTTTAATTTCGCGGGGGCCAGAATGTAAATTTTAGAAACTTTCTTATAAATACCTCATAGTTTCTGCATATTTTAAAAATGGCAAAACATTACATTTTCCCTCACCCGACCCCTCATTCCCGTTTTTGAGAGAGAGAGGTTGTGAGCTCAACGGTCGGCCATCGGTCTTTGCCGGCCATCGTGCCAGTGATGGGAGAGGTTCCCGGACGTCGTGAGACTGCTGGTGGCTGGCAACAGTGCTGCAACCACCGGAAATGGTGAAGAGAGAGGGAGGTGCGAACTTATATTTCCTTATCCCGGCTCGTCACTTTATTTCACGACCCGAGCCACCCGCCAAATCAAAAATCTCGGAGAGTACTACAAGATGGAAACGTGATTTTTTTGATCCATGATCATTTGCACATGAAACGAGGAAAGAAGATTCGGTGAACAGTAACCCATCAGTGAACAGTAACTCCGATCGGAATTTCATCAATTCCAGCGCGTTTGTGGGATCGTTTGGAGACCGTATATAGTCTCGAAATCTCGGTAAGACCTCTCGATAAAAATCCGCAAATATCAAGTTTATATTTAAATGTTCGGATGTATTCCGTAGCTTCATAGAGTTATGTATTTATATAAATTAAATTGTTTGAGTATTAATATAGTGAATATGAGCATTTGATATTATCCAAGTGAAAACGGAACGAGTTGGATCGATTTGATAGTACATGCAAGTTTCCGGTTAAAGAAGGTTTTATGTTTATTAATGTGTTTTTGATCGTAATGATAGATATGAGTCGCATATGATGAAATGATAGTGTTTGGATAAATTCGGGTAGGTTCGGAGGGCTCAAGACCCTTTTGTAGCGTTTGTGAAAAAAATTTCAGAAGTTTTTTTTTCATAAAAATACGTAAACCAAGAATTTAGGTGAACTAGTGGCTTGGAATAGTTTGTGATGGTGTTTTAAGATTATTGAAACAGAAAAAATTGAAAACAGACTTGATTTGGTTGATCCGGAAAAATTCGGGATTTTATCGTAGTTTAATCGAGAACTCCATTAGTCGTGTTTCTGAGGGTATTTCGCCATTTGTTTTGGCAGACTTGACTAGGACTTGTAGTGCTCGCGAAGCTAGGTAAGTAACTGATGCGAGGAATACTTAATTTGTTGATATGTGTTATATATATATAATATATATATATCTGTAAATGATAAAAGTATTTAGGATAGTACAATGATAGTTAGAGATACTTCTAAGACAGAGTTCGAGAACATGTATAGTTAAGCTTATCGACCTCCACATCTATGGTTTTTGTCAATACTTTAATATGAAGTGCAATTTTGATGAGCTTATTGTTTATGCGTATGTATGGATGTACGTAAGGATATGAATCTGTAATGATATGAATGCGTGAATGTAAAAGAATATGTCAATGTATAAGTATATGAATGTGTGTTCGTATATGTATATGATATTATGATATGTATAGGTTGGACATATGTAACTGGTAAATTGAGCTATTGGTATTAGTTTATGTAAGTGTATGCAATATGAATAAGTTTTCATTAAAATATACATGTGAGATATTTGTATAGAGGTTGAATTGGTTAAGTGTGATAAGGAATGGGAGTGAGTTAAGCATTTCTTAAATGAAATAGATGACGACTGTTAAAGACTATGGTATCCGAATTCGAAGGATTGAGTATATTAGTATGTTTGATGTATACACGTATACGTATGACTACTCTGATGATAAAGTAGTGTTTTCCATGTATATACTTGTGTATGAGAAATTGTGTAATGAGTGTGTGTACTGGATATGTATGCATATGTGTATATTTAATCGATTAATGATTCCGTGGTATAGTAGCCAAGCTGGTTAGGAAATCCATTCGGATGGCATTCATCTCATACATAATCTAAAATAGTTTGCTAGTTTTGCAGGCTGACTTCCAGGTGGGTCAACCATTTCAACTTTGGAAGACATGCTCGAGGCGCAGATCACTCGAGTGGCAGTCACCATCACAAGAGTCCTGGGATAAACTTTAGAAAATATAGGACTTGAGATTAATATTTTATTTATTGTGCTGAGCACGTTGTTTGTAAATATTGAGTAAATGTTTTGATGTTGTAGGCAGAGCCCTTGAGTGTTGATAGATGATGTGGGCATTGAGCCTTTAGGTTGTGGTTTGATGAGTTTTGTGTGGACCTGAGGTCCTTTTATTGGTTTGATGTTTTCTTATATTCTGTTTGATGTTGGACTGCGATCCAGGTTGTCCAGTTTTAGGATACATAATGCCGAATTTTTGGTAAATTCAGAGGCTTATGAAGATGGGTCAATCTTGTCTCCTGTCGGTAGCATCTTGCCTCTGGCGGGGTGTTACAGTTGTGGTATTAGAGCCATGTTTAGGTGTCGGTGACTGCAGCTACAGGGCATCTGATCGTCTGAGTAAGTTTTCTGCTACGTATAGACTATATAGATCTTATATTTGCTATTTGATTCGATTTCTGGTATATGATATGATGTGATGTGATTTTGATTGAGATGGGTGATTTGAATTATCTGTATATGTTTTTGTTCTATGAATATATGTATATGTATGAGTTAAAAGTATGTGGTTTATATAGGAATATGAATATGTAAGTAATGTGAATTCGAGGTGTTTTGAGGTATGAGAGATGCTACGATGTTGATAGTCTGAATTATGAACTGATATTTTGAACCATGTTTTGAAAACTTGGTATTTGATTTTTTTTAGCATAAAAGTGTTTGAAAAAAAAAAAGGAAAGGAATGAAAGAAAGTTTCAAATGTTTTGATTTTGATTATAAAGATAAAGAAAATATTTACGCATCGACGCTGATTTACGTTATCATATTTTAAGATTTATCGATATGTTTTCGTCGAGGTGCTTGATATTATGTTTCCGTCTCTGTGCTCGAAAATGATTTTGATATTTTTAAACTGTATATATCTGTAAATGATTGAAGTGTTTAAGATAGTACGATGATAGTTAGAGATACTCTTGAGACAGGGTTTGAGAACATGTATAGTTAAGCTTATCGACCTCCACATGTATGGATTTTCGTCAATACTTTGATATGAAGTGCAATACTTGCTGAGCTTATTGTTTGTGCGTATGTATGGATGTACGTAAGAATATGAATTTGTATTGATATGAATGCGTGTATGTAAAGGAATATGTCCATGTATAAGTATATGAATGTGTGTTCGTATATGTATATGATACTATGATATGTATAGGTTGGACATACGAAATTGGTAAATTGAGCTATTGGTATTAGTTTATGTAAGTGTATGCAATATGAATAAGTTTTCATTGACATATACATGTGAGTTATTTGTATAGAGGTTGAATTGGCTAAGTGTGATATGGAATGAGAGTGAGTTAAGCATTTCTTGAATGAAAGAGATGAGGACTGTTAAACGCTATGGTATCCGAATTTGAAGGATTGAGTATATTAGTATGTTTGATGTATACACGTATACGTATGACTACTCTGATGATAAAGTAGTGTTTGCCATATATATACTTGTGTATGAGAAATTGTGTAATGAGTGTGTGCACTGGATATGTATGCATGTGTGTCTGTTTAATCGATTAATGATTTCGTGGTATAGTAGCCAAGCTGGTTAGGAAATCCGTTCTGACAGCATTCATCTCATACCTAATCTAAAATAGTTTGCTAGTTTTGCAGGTTAGCTTCCAGGTGGGTCAACCATTTCAACTTTGGAAGACATGCTCGAGGCGCGGATCACCCGAGTGGCAATCACCCTCACAAGAGTCCTGGGATAAACTTTAGAAAATGTAGTACTTGAGATTAATATTTTATTTGTCGTGCTTAGCACGTTGTTTGTAAATATTGAGTAAATGTTTTGATTTCTTATGATGTTGTGGGCAGAGCCCTTGAGTGTTGATAGATGATGTGGGCATGGAGCCTTTAGGTTGTGGTTTGATGAGTTTTGTGTGGACCTGAGGTCCTTTTATTGGTTTGATGTTTTCTTATATTCTGTTTGATGCTGGACTGCGATCCAGGTTGTCCATTTTTGGGATACATCATGCCGAATTTTCGATAAATTCAGATGCTTATGAAGATGGGTCAATCTTGTCTCATGTCGGTAGCATCTTGCCTCTGGCGGGGTGTTACAGTTGTGGTATCAGTGCCAGGTTTAGGTGTCGGTGACTGCAGCTACAGGGTATCTGATCGTCTGAGTAAGTTTTCTGCTACGTATAGACTATATAGATCTTATATTTGCTATTTGATTTGATTTCTGGTATATGATATGATGTGCTGTGATTTTGATTGAGATGGGTGATTTGAATTATCTGTATATGTTTATGTTCTATAAATATATGTATATGTATGAGTTAAAAGTATGTGGTTTATATAGGAATATGAATATGTAAGTAATGTGAATTCGAGGTGTTTTGAGGTATGAGAGGTGCTACGATGTTGATAGTCTGAATTATAAACTGATATTTTGAACCAGGTTTTGGCTATAAAAATTTCAAACGAACTCCGATTGAGCTGACTTTGGAACCATCAGACTCATTTTTACCAGACGAATAACTTTCATGTGGAACACTTTTCGAAATTTACATCAGAACGGCTTCAAAAATGTGAAATTTCTAGAAAGTTCCAGACAGGGACCTGATTGTAATTTCGCGGGGGCCAGAATGTAAATTTTAGAAACTTTCTTATAAATAACTCATAGTTTCTGCATATTGCAAAAATGGCAAAACATTACATTTTCCCTCCCCCGACCCCTCATTCCTGTTTTTGAGAGAGAGAGGCCGTGAGCTCGACGGCCGGCCATCAGTCTTTGTCGGTCGTCGCACCGGTACGGGGAGAGGCGCCCGGACTTCGTGAGACTGCTGGTGGCTGACGACGGTGCTGCCGGAAACGGTGAAGAGAGAGGGAGGCGCGAACTTATATTTCCCGATTCTGGCTCGTCGCTTCATTTCACGACCCGAGCCACCTGCTAAACGAAGCTCTCAGAGAGTACTACAAGTTGGCAGCGATGATTTTTCCGAACCGTGCTCAGTTGCACACGAAACGAGGAAAAAAGATTAGTTGAATAGTAACCCGTCGGTGAACAGTAACTCTGATCGGAATTCCGTCGATTCCAACGCGTTCGTGGAATCGTTTGTAGTCAGTATATGGTCTTGAAATCTCGGTAAGACCTCTCGATAAAAATCTGCAAATTTCAAGTTTATAGTTAAATATTCGGATGTATTTTGTAGCTTCGTAGAGTTATGCATTGATAAAAATTAAATTGTTTGAGTATTAATATGTTGAATATGAGCATTTGATAGAATCCGAGTGAAAACGGAACGAGTTGGATCGATTCGATAGTATATGCAAGTTTCCGGTTAAAGAAGGTTTTATGTGTATTAATGTGTTTTTGATCGTAATGATAGATATGAGTCGCATATGATGAAATGATAGTGTTTGGATAAATTCAGGTAGGTTAGGAGGGTTCGAGACCCTTCTGTAGCGTTTGTAAAAACTTTTTCGGAAGTTTTTTTTTTTCCAAAAACGCGTAAACCAAGAGTTTAGGTGAACTAGTGGCTTAAAATAGTTTGTGATGGTGTTTTAAGATTATTGAAACTGAAAACATTGAAAATAAACTTGATTTGGTTGCTCCGGAAAGATCCGGGATTTTATCGTAGTTTAGTCGAGAACTCCGTAAGTCGTGTTTCTGATGGCATTTCGCCATTTGTTTTGGCAGACTTGACTAGGACTTGCGGTGCTCGCAAAGCCAGGTAAGTAACTCATGCGAGGAATACTTAATTTGTTGATATGTGTTATATATATAAATATGTATATATATGTAAATGATTGAAGTGTTTAAGATAGTACGATGATAGTTAGAGATACTCTTGAGACAGAGTTCGAGAACATGTATAGTTAAGCTTATCGACCTCCACATGTATGGATTTTTGTCAATACTTTGATATGAAGTGCAATACTTGATGAGCTTATTGTTTGTGCGTATGTATGGATGTACGTAAGAATATGAATCTGTATTGATATGAATGCGTGTATGTAAAGGAATATGTCCATGTATAAGTATATGAATGTGTGTTCGTATATGTATATGATACTATGATATGTATAGGTTGGACATACGAAATTTGTAAATTGAACTATTGGTATTAGTTTATGTAAGTGTATGCAATATGAATAAGTTTTCATTGACATATACATGTGAGTTATTTGAATATAGGTTGAATTGGTTAAGTGTGATAAGGAATGAGAGTGAGTTAAGCATTTCTTGAATGAAAGAGATGACGACTGTTAAACGCTATGGTATCCGAATTTGAAGGATTGAGTATATTAGTATGTTTGATGTATACACGTATACGTATGACTACTCTGATGATAAAGTAGTGTTTGCCATATATATACTTGTGTATGAGAAATCGTGTAATGAGTGTGTGTACTGGATATGTATGCATGTGTGTATGTTTAATCGATTAATGATTTCATGGTGTAGTAGCCAAGCTGGTTAGGAAATCCGTTCGGACGACATTTATCTCATACATATTCTAAAATAGTTTGCTAGTTTTGGAGGTTGGCTTCCAAGTGGGTTAACCATTTCATCTTTGGAAGACAAGCTCGAGGCGCGGATCATCCGAGTGGCAGTCATCCTCACAAGAGTCCTGGGATAAACTTTAGAAAATGTAGGACTTGAGATTAATATTTTATTTATTGTGCTGAGCACGTTGTTTGTAAATATTAAGTAAATATTTTGATTTCTTATGATGTTATGGGTAGAGCCCTTGAGTGTTGATAGATGATGTGGGCATGAAGCCGTTAGGTTGTGGTTTGATGAGTTTTGTATGTACCTAAGGTCCTTTTATTAGTTTGATGTTTTCTTATATTCTATTTGATGTTGGACTGCGATCCAGGTTGTCCAGTTTTAGGATAATCATGCCGAATTTTCGGTAAATTCGGATGCTTATTGAGATGGGTCAATCTTATCTCATGTCGGTAGCATCTTGCCTCTTGCGGGGTGTTACGGAGAATCATCGGAGGTCTAATGTATCTCACAAATTACACACGACCAAATATCGCTCAAGTTGTAAACAGGCTTAGTAAATATACTAGTAATCCATGTCATAACCACTAAAAAGCCATAGTAAGAGTTTTGATATATCTGAGAGAAAGTTCAAAATATGGTATGTATTATACGAGATATCTTGTTGTTCTATAGGGATATAATGATGCTAATTGGATATCTGATACAGTGGGTTCATTTTCACACTTGGTGGTGGAGTTGTGTCTTGAAAATTATCGAGGCAAATGTGTATTGCACGGTCTACTATGGAGTCTGAATTCATAGCATTAGACAAAGCAGCTGAAGAAGCGGAGTGGCTTCGAAATTCTTAGAAGATATTCCAAATTGGCCAAAACCAGTGCCAACTTTAAACATACATTGTGATAGTCAATCGGCTATTGGGAGAGCCCAAAATATAATGTATAATGGTAAGTCCCGACCCATACGTCGAAGACACAATACAATAAGGCAACTGCTCTTAAGCGGCATAATTTCAATATATTATGTAAAGTTGAAGGAAAGCCTAGTGGATCCACTTACTAAAGGTTTACCCAACCTAACTGACTGGAGATCCCAAGTTGAAAAGTCATCGATGGGAATGGACTTGAAACGTATAAATTAAGAATTATCATTGTGGAAACTCAACCTAACTGACTGGAGATCCCCAAGATCTAGGTTCAAAATGGCCAACTGATCTTTGTGCAATTCAAAATAAACACTGTAGAGTTCTATACTCTATCACATTCCTATAATGACTCAGAGTGTTATCTGTCAATGTTAGGATTATTTAAGGCTTTTAATGATCACTATATTAGGAGAAGAATCCTAATAGGGGTAAAGACATATTATTTTTCATGGTAGATCACCTATTTCAAGTAAGAAGTGAGGTCGCTTCCATAGGAATATTAAAGGCTGAATTCCCTAAAATATTTGATGAAGCTATGAGCGATGTTCATGGCCGAATTGAACACAACCGTAGAGCGAAAAATGGTCGAAGTAAAGCTGTGTGATAACTATTGTCTTGGTTTACACCAACTTTGGAACAGTTGAAGACTATGGGTCACTGGTTTTCTAATTAAATTGATTGTCATTCACTAGGAAAGGTTTAAGGCGAAAGCTGCCTATTCCGATGCAGTTTTATTTCAATGAAACTCTCTCGAGTGTCTGCATTGATATTTAGAAAATTGTGGGGGATCATAGAAAATTTTCCTAAATATAAGGTTTATTTTTAGAGTGTCTTATAATAAGACATGTCCTTTAATATGTGGCCTTTTGGAAAGACACCAAATGAATGGATATATCATTTAGAGGGAAATGATATAACCTTTGAGTTGGAATGATACATTGAAGAGTTATGACCATTTTAAGAATTGTATCATTAAGCCTTTGGGTACCTCTTCAATGACAAATTTCTATGTTATAAATAGGGCATTGGGTTCTCATTTTTTACTCACTCAATTAATTATACATCCAATATTATTTTCATAAGTCTCAGTGATATATTAGAGAGTCTAAGAATTAGAGAGAGTTTCCACCATTTTCAAGTTCAAGTTCTTGATCAAAATTAGTACCCCTTAATCAAGAAGTAACCAAGTATCCTGAGAGAACGTTAGCCAAGAGATCCGTAAGTGTACTGAGACGGGGCTAATAAGTTCTTAAGAGCATAATTTTTCTCTACATGTTCTCAAGTTTTCATCTTCTACAATTTACAGGTTTTTTCTTCAAGTATTGTTTTTATGTTTGATTGCATGTTTGGTAGTAATAATTTGATTGAGTTATGCATGTTATAAAATGATTAACAATACATCTGCCAACAAGATCAACCCTCAGTGGATTATAAATAATTATTTTATTATATATTTATAAGAAATACTTTAAAAATGAATAAATTCAAACATTGCTTTGAATAGGAAATTGACAAAACTAGCATCATTTGCTTACCCTAAAAAATCGCCCATGGAGATTGGACACCAAATGACAATAAACAAGGAAGACACGTGGGCTCACATGTGCGACGTGGTGGAGCTTCTTCCATTCTCAACAACTTCATATCCTCAAATAGAAAAAGTAATTTACACATGTTTTTATAAATATAAATAATTTAAATGTATTTATAATGCATTTTAATACTCCTCTCTTGTTAATTGAAACAGGCATTTAAATCTTGGGTTGGTTTCCAAATTGGTGAATCACCACGACTCAAGAACTCCTCCATTGCCCTGCAACAGGTTTCTGCTTTCATTTTATTTTCATTTTTTCTGTTGCGTAAATAAAACATATGAACCCATTTTCTTTCTGGGTATTTAAATCGTAATTGAGTTTTCATGATGATGAATGAATGAATTTAGAATCAGGAAAACAAAAAGATGACTTTAACATTTTGTTAATTCTAATTATAATGTGGGCATTTCTTCTTGTTGTTGATGATGATGGTGTAGCGAGTTGGCCTCCTCATAATAAATTGCTAACATGGTCGCTGATGAGCCTTTCACCGTTGATTTGAATAAGCCGCTTGTTTCTCAGGTTTGATAATTATTATTGTATATATGCATTCATTTCTTTTCTTGATAATAAAATCTCAATTTTGAATGCCCAATTTTATAAAATCTTGGCGTCTGCTTAAAATGTGAATTACTTGTTCATAGTTTAGGTAACTTGACATTGAGTTTAAGCAATTCAAGATGCGGTCCATTGGATTCTTGATACATTTTTCTTTCTTAGTTCGGTAAACTTTCTTTTTGTTTTTTCAAATTTTTGTGGCAGGTTGGCCATCTTGGAGAAGCTTATGATGAATGGGTTCATCAACCTACACTTGGCAAGGAAGGCCCCCGGTTTTTCGCCAGTGGAATTGTGGAGGTATTATGTTAATTCTTGAACTCAAAAGTGCTCCACACAGCTATAGTGTCGTATGAATTTTAAAACCATTTTTTTTTAAACGTTGGAAATCATGCCGCCTAATCACCCAACCGGGCTTAAGTGGAGCAGGTAAAACCCTGGTTGTCCTATGCTCTTACAAGAAATGCCCTTTGCCACCGAGCCGTAAGCCCACACCCTTGGGGGCAAAAAAAAACCATTTACTTGAAAAAGCATCAACATATTTACTCTTCTGCCCTTTCTCTAGCTAATTTTTCAATTTGTCTATGCGATTGGATAGAGCACATTTGAGATAGACTTTAATTGAATTTCCCAATTGAATTATGGATCCAAATTTCTCTGCAACTCCAAAGTACTTATGTGGGTGAGGTCTAGTAATACTTGTTGGAAAGGTAATTTGTCTTGCATCTTATATAGGCAGACATAGGCAGACGGGGGTTCGCTCTCTGTGTTTACAAATTATCAACAAATGTCCATTCATTATTCTATTTCACTGAAACAAATTATAAGTGATTTACATCTGGATCACTGAGCTTTGCTTCTGCCAACTGCTGCTTTTGAGATTTTATTTTTTCTGTTTTGCTGTAGGATATGTTTGTCTTGGGGGTGATGGGTTATCCCGCCATATATAAATTTATTACTTTTATGATAGTGCTGGTGAGATTTTGATAGTAACAAATGCATATTATTAGGAGGTTGGCATGTTTCCTATGTGCCCAAATTGTCTGAATATGTTTGATTGATTTGTTTTTCGAGTTCATTAGAAGTGTTCTATGATACCTTTCTTGAAGCATCAAGCCAATGGTTGAATCATGCTATATATTCCTTTTTTGGAAATGTTGGAAACCCCGCCGCCAAACCATCTGACCCAGGCTTAAGCAGAGCGGGTAAGGACTTGACAACCAAGTCTAAGCCGTTTGCCACCAAGCCACACCCCTTGGCGGCCATGCTGTATATTCATCTTAACACTAATGCTACAAGTTTAATAATAAACATACTGCCTTTGTATTAACAATTTTCTTTGATGTATGAGCTAGTCTAAGCCCTTTAACTCCTGATGCTGAAACAGTTCTTGACTCGTACAAAATGGTGGGTGGTTCCCGTAATTTGGTTACCGGTTGTATGTTGGTCTGTTTGCAAGTCTGTCCAAATGGGCCTCACTCCACCTCAAGCAGCTCTAATAGTAGTTTGTGGCATTTGCACTTGGACATTGATGGAGTACTCTTTGCACCGCTTTGTTTTCCATATAAAGACTAAAAGCTATTGGTATGCTTCTTCCCTCCCTTCCTCTTGCTCTTTCTGCAAAATAGCGTCATGTACTGAAGCTGGTTTCATAATTTCTGCAAGGGCAAACACTTTCCACTATCTCATTCATGGCTGCCATCACAAGCACCCTATGGATGCACTGCGACTTGTTTTCCCTCCTGCTGGAACAGCAATAATATCTATGGCAGTATGTTCATTTTCTCACAGCTTAATGACTAAATTATGCATCAATGCAATATAAAGCAAAAGCAAATTACCTTGATTTACTAGTGCTAATTCTTCTGTTTCTGATAAGTCATGGTTTGTTTAGTTTTCCAAAAGGGGTATGTGCAAAATAGTGTTGCATTTACCTTTTTCCCATTTTAAGGACTCTCTTGAGCATGTCTGATTCATCATGTTATCGTGACTCCTAGTTGTGGAACCTGTTTTATCTTTTAACAAATCCATCCATCACTCCCGCTCTATACGGTGGGGTTTTGCTGGGATATGTAATGTATGACGTTACTCATTACCATATACACCATGGGAAGCCGACAAAAGGAATCAGTCAACAGCTAAAGGTAACAACTGATCGAAGTCAATGTTCTTTCAGTAAATAATTTCTCTTTTTCTTTTCCTGTTTGGAAGGAGAGTCCACGTACCATTGCTGTTTACAAATCCTTTAGTGTTTGTTTTGAACAGAGTTATCACTTGAATCATCACTTCAGAATTCAAAACAAAGGATTCGGAATCACTTCCCCTTTATGGGACATTGTGTTTGGAACACTTCCTCCAGAAAAAGCTGCTAAAGCATAGATGATCTTACTACTGGCTCGTGTATAGACAATTATCAATCAGGTTGTGGAGTCGTCCGAAAAGAATCTGCCAATTGAGGTGCCTGGTTATTTTGCATCTATGTTCTTGATATTGTTGTGAGCTTTTCCAATTTCCAGTACCTGCCACCTCAACTCTGGCAATGGAGAATCATCATCTATCAAATATTAATGGGTGTGGGTGTGTTTAATGTATTGGCAACTAAAAATCCGCATTTATCGAACGCTTTAGCTGTTGTATACTTTCAAAATGAATATGGTGAAGTATTTGTGGTTATGTTTTGTCCATGCAACAATAGGACAACTTAGTTTTGTGCTTTGTAAGAGCTTAAAGCCATTTGGGGTTTGTGTGTGGGCATGAGTTGGAGGACTTGGCATTTGAAAAAGTACATGAGTAACATAATTACAAGTATTAGGGGATCTAATTTGATATACTTCATCTAAGACTTTTGGGCATGAGCTCAAGGACTTGGTTGTTTGAAAAAAAATATCCAAAAAGTTCAAGTCCTACTTTAATATTTGTTCAGCTAAGCTTTTTGGCAATGAATTTTAGGAATTGGGGTTTTAAAAAGATCCAAAAATCTTGGTCTGAAATTATGGAAAGAGAAATTATGTGAGGAGACTTAAACTCGTCTAAAAACAATAAGGTGAGAAGTGTCAATACCAATAGTGATTTACAATTTGTTTTTTGTTTTTTGTTTTTGTTTTTGTTTTTTTTTTTTTTTTGAGTTAAAGGAATATAAGTGGGCTTTGATTAGGTTTTTTTAAAAGGAAAATTAGTGAATCTCTTTTATTTTCGAGTGGACTCGGAACCTACTCGAGAAAAATCGGTTACTATTATTTTAGAACCATTATCGGTTCCTAATCGGCTCCGGTCGGGTTTCACGTTATCTTATTTTCCATTTGTTCAATATATTCTTTGTTTCATTATAAAAAATTACAATAATTGATATTAAGTAATGACTACTTTCCAAACCTGTAGCAACAATAAATTTACCGATATATTTGTATGTGTCCAATATTTGAATGGTTAATGGAACACCCTGGTGATCACGACATGTCTATCATGATCATTCTATATATGCATGAGATGTTTTACGCACATGTTGGGTTTGTGCGTTGGCCAATTCCGTATTGGGCCAAGTTCAGTGGGTTGTATTGAGTCTTGGAAATTTCGGAGTTCGTGTTTGTGTCACGTTCTTCATATCATTTGAACGAAACCTGTCAGAGGATTCACGTTCGTATGGCGTTCGACAAAACATTCGAATGTGACTGCAGAATGTGTACCTTTGAGTTGCACTCGAACGGCTTTGCAAGTTTTATAACATATGGGCTTATCTAATATCATTTTTATTAAGGAAAATCCTAGAATCATGAGTGGCTCATATAAATTGACCCCACTTCTTCATTTTCTTCACTATCTAACGTCAACACGCACAAAAAAAAAAAAAAAAAAAAAAAACTCAAAAATTTCTCCTCCTTCTCATTCATCTCACAGTAGCCATGGAAGCCTTTAAAGCTTGGATTTTTGTTAACTATTTCAAGTGTTAATCAAAGTAAGTAAGCTTCTTAACCTCAACTTAGTGATTTATCAAGTGAATCAAACAAGAATTCTAGGGTTCATCATTTGAATCCATGGAAACCCAATCATGATCTATGTCCATTTTACATGATTTTGGTTAATTAGAATGTTAATCATGTTTAGATTGGTGGTTATTGTCAAGATTTGTACATAGATTGAGTTGAATTAAAACCAATGGTTTGGATTTGGTCATTGCCGTAAATGTGGGATATAGTTATGAATGATTTTAATGACATGGGAATGTATAAAGTCAAGATTCATGTTTCATTGTTGTTGCGATCATTGCTTATGTGATATAATATTGTTGTAGTGAGATGAGTTCATGATTAGCCATGTAATTGGGCTTACATCGTGACACAGCACCAACGTAACTCTCTATCATATAATTTTCTTTGGGCGCGTCGCGAGCGAGTTGTTCAATTGGCGTCGCGACACGATACTAATTTCAGGACTTTATCACTATGCCCTAATTCACGTCTCTGAATGTCAAATAACATCTTGTACTCCATTTTCAACAATGATGCATGCATCATTCATGTAAATGTATAAGATCATAAATATTCAAGTGTACTAACCGTACTTGAACTTATGTTTCATAGATTCTACGCGGAAGAATCCATCCAGTTTCACTCGATCACGTGAGCATTAGGATTGGATGTCAGTTCTGTATGTGAATGTTGCTCCGTCTATGTTTGCCATTTTTAAGTGTTTTACAAATTAAATATGTGTTTTTACATGAAAATTAAAGATTGCACAAGCATGTATCCTAATTACCATGTTTTCATGATAAACTACTCAAGTACATATTGTATTTCAAGAATTACATCAATTATTACATGTTTTTCGAAGTTATGCTTATATGTTTGAAATTCTACATGGTTATGACTTATAAGTTCATGTTATATGTTAATGTTACAGTATGATTTACGAACTATGATTCATGTTTCACGACTTATAACCTACGTTTCATGATTTGCGTTTTATAATTGCAACGTGAGTGAAGAGTTTGGTTGGTGAGTTTGAATTGCATCATAGTAGTACCGGTTAGGGAATTCGCTCAGATGATATTCATCTCATACCTATTTTAAAATAGGTAGTGCGTCTCGTACGAGTATTGTATGCAGAAACTAGTGTATATGTCTGTATATGACCTACCTAAGCATTTTTTAGAAGGTCTTGTCATATCCTTTCGATATAAGTATATATATTTTTTCCGTGTTAATTAGATTTTCGTGATTTAATAACAATGTTTCATAATTCACGATTTACATTTCATGATATGTAAGTCATTATTTACAGTTCATGTTTGCAGTTTATGTTTTCCATGTGTCATGTTTACATGTTTGCATTTTATATTTTTCACGTATCATGTTTACATGTTTATAGTTTATATTTTCCATGTGTCATGTTTGCTTATTTTCTGTTTATGTTTTTCACATGTCATGTTTATAGTTTAGGTTTTCACGTAATACGTTTTCAGTTCACGATTTATTTTTTTTAGTCCATGCTCTACATGTTTACAGTTCATATGTGCATTCCCCAATTTATGGTTACGTTTTCATATTTCATGATTCTCAGTTTATGTTTAGTATTTACAGCTCATGTCACATGATTTATAGTTCATGATTTTTCAAGGTTTACAGCTTAAAATTTATACGCTACAATATATGAGTTACATGTTTACAAGTACAAGTATTTAATTGATTTCAAAACATTAATAAAGTGTTGTCCCCTCATGTATAGATGCTCGAGTATGCTCACATTCATGTTCACATTCCCCTACTTATGCGACACTAGGTTCCTGATAAGTAGGCTCCACTGCAGTTATAGTTGCTCGAGTATGCTCAGCTTCAACTCATCTAATGGTTCTTTAGAAACCCTCTAAGGCTTATTCAGGTTCATGTTCATACTCTCCTGTTTACGAGGTCTTAGGTCTCACTGAGTAGGTTTCACGTCCAGAGGTTACGATATTGGTAATGTTTTTTATGACTCTTAACTTAACATATGCAAGCGTACATGGGGTGACAGCCAAATCTCGGTACGTAAGGCGATGTAGGGGAGATGTCTCAATCTCGATCGTTGTATATGTATTTGTCAAATCTTGTTCGTTTTCCATGTTTACAGTTACGGCTTTAGTTCAAGTTTATCAGTTATGGTTCATGTCTACAGTTTATAGCTTATAACTCATATTTTCAGTTTATGTTATAATTTTTAGCTCATGTTATAGTTTTCAAGTAAGGTGTACAGTTTACAATCATGTTATCATGTTTACAATTTAAGTTCACGTTTACAATTTACGTCATGTTTATAGTTTACTTCAGGTATATGTTGTCAGTTCATGTTTATAGCTTCATATCATATTTACGTTTTCAATTTATAACTCAATTTTAATTCATGTTATAGTTGTCAATCATGTTTATAAGTTCACGTAATACAGTTTTCAGTCATGTTTGCAGTCTACATATTATAGTTACAGTCATGGTTATAGTCTTCAGTTCAAGTTTACAGTTTCACGTAATTAATATAGCTTTTAGGTTATGTTTTTAGTTTTTTGTTTATAGCTATAGTATATGATTTACGGTTTGAGTTTCAAGATCTATGATTCATGTTTCATGATCTACGGTATGTGTCCATGACTTCGTAAGTTTATATTTTCAAGAATCTAATTTGAAATGAGATCATTTACAAGTCATGTATTTTTTATGTTTTTACTTTCACATTTCAGTGTTTACTCAATAGGTCATTCATACGACTTACTCCCCCACTACTCAGTTTTTGTGTTGCAAGATTTAAAGCATATAAAGGACAAGTTTTGGAGAAGATAGATATCAGCTGCAATCGTTAGGAACACGGTATCAGGAGTCTAAATATTTACTTATGTTGGAGTTGGAACTTGGAACGCCAATTCGAATAATGTATTGTATATTATATTTTATTATTTAAATAACTATTTTTCATTTCAACCTTGTTAATGGTAATTATTATGTCAGAATACAAATTAGATTGATATATAAATATGCTGAAAATGACATGGACCTTAGAATAATCATGTAGTAATATTGGACACTGTGTGGTCTGACATTGGATAGTATTACTATTATAAATTATTCTTAAAGTAAATATTTGTAGTCGTTGGTTTTGGAATACAGTCGAATTCTTATAACCTAGAAGACTAGCACATGTCGTATATTGGAATTGGAGTTCCAATGGTCTAACCTAATATACCATGAGCAATGGAAACTCGTATAGATATGTGTGTATTTGTTGGAGCGAATACTGAATGACTCACAGGTGATTCCTAATAGTTGGAAGTACACACCACCGTCAATAGGAATATCCTCGAGTCTAGTAACATATGTAATCATTTGACTATAGGATAATATTGATTTTGTGTGTGATCCTCCACACTTTGATGCCATATATGTCAGAGACCTTTCATGGTCTGATCGCTAGATTTTTTTGGGTGTGGACCGATGCACTCGTGTGTATCAAAATAGGATCTGTCGGCCCGTATGGGTACCATAAGAGGTTAAGATATCCATATGAGTAAGTCACAATTCCTAAGACTTTGACCAAAGCCGATCACGTAGGGTGGATCACATATATCAGAAATGGTATTCTGATTAGATGTAAAAAATCGTGAACATGTTGATAATATGAGATGTGCGCCTAAAAAACTTGACGGTATAAAGCCTACGACAGAGGGATTGTTAAACATATATGATGACCTCGACTTGTATAGTTCAGAAAGGTCGTTCGTATTTTTCGTAAATTTGGAGGTGGCAGAATTGTGTACATATAAGCTAGACTTATATAGCGAACGTGTCTGGACTTATAGAGTCTCACAATATGAAGTGTACTCGTTGAACACTTGGATAGCCGATAATGTTTGATGATAAATAATAATTGATATTATAATTATCAATTAAAATAATTAAGTGTTATTGGATAACATTAGTTATTTACTTTGACTCAATTGGATTAATTGGATTAATCTAAAATCACACAAGGACTTTGTTGTAATTTCATAAATATCTCTACCATTTGAGGATATTTTGATAATTACAAATATGTAATAATAGGTGTATTTGGCTTGATTTAATTAGATTAAATCAAAGTGGTAGACATACAACTAATCCATTAATTAAACTTTATCTTGATTTGATTGGATTAAATCAAAGTGGTAGACAATGAACTAATCAATTGGTTAAACTTTGTCTAAATTGAATTAGATTAATTCAAAGTAGTAGACAAGGGTGATTAGTCACACATAATTATACATATTTGGACAAATTCGATTAAGCCCACTTAAAAGTTAATTAAAACTTTTATTAATTAAAAATTATATAAGTTTCAATATAAAATGAAAGCTTGAGCAAGTTTTAAAGTAAGCAAGCATTAAGGCAAAATATAAGGAAAAATTAGCCTAAAGAAGTTTTTAAATAAGTTCCGGAAGTTCTCTACATTTTTCAACAAGGATGACAATATTAGAACTTTAGTTCAAACTTACTAGATAAGTTTGATCTTCTCTAATAAGCTATGTTTTTATATTTGATACATAATAATATAGCTTGAAATTGAAATTAGGCTAATAAATTTGTGCATGGATGCTTTGGAAGCATAAACACAATATACTAGTGATTGAGTCAAAAATATTCATGCTAGACATGAACTTAAAATTTGAGTTTGGAACTCTAAATAAAAGTTTGGAGCTATGGCTACCATTCTAGAATCATTTGACCACATTTGAGTTACCTAAAATTGTTCATGAGTCATTTCATTATGGGATTCTAATTGATTTGTGTTTTAGATTAAAAATTTATGCATGTGCGTATTAAGAATAAATTTATGTTTTTTGTAAAAATATTTGATATTTTGAAAAACATGATTTTATTCTTTAATATATGTTGTTGGTTTTGAATTTTTAAAAAAAAATATTTAATTTTGGGTGTTTGGAAGTGTTTAAGGAAGGTTGGAAATAAATTGGGTTTAAGAATCATATTTAATCAGCTCTCTAGAAGGAAATAAAAAAAAACAAACAAACAAATAAATAGATGTTGTGAGCATTGGCGCACTGTAGCGCGTGCGTGCGATTCAACCCTCATGCTGAAATTTTATTTTCTCCCATTTTTAGAGTTTTCGGACTCTGATCCAACCTTAATTTTTTCCTATACACTCGTAATGGAATATAGTATTTCATTAAATTATTTAAAAATACATTCATTTTTGATATCTACAGGTTAGACCTACTTCCGTTGCCCGAGACACCGATCCGACCCTAAAGATCCCACAACCGCCCTAACAACTTATTTGTCAGAGTATGCCATGAGGCCAAATGATGTTTATACGTATAAATCATGTTGTATTAAAAATATTTCATATAATTTATCTGTATTTTTATATCAGACATACATGTATTCAGAATCAGACAGTTCATTCATAGAACATGACACGTCTTGCATGTTTATGTCAGATGCTTATGGAGATGGTAACATTGTATCCTATCGATCATGTCCTGAATAAATTGGGATGTATGTCACACCCGTCCCTTTAGGTAGGGTAGAGGTGAGACGGAGACTCGAAATGGATAGAGTTTCCCCTGTAAAATTGACTAATCTTCCAAATACAAAAGTAAAATCTAAATAGAAAAATATCATCAAATATATAGGATGTTCATGATCCAACTCAAAGAGAACATCCATGATAAAATAAAAATACTCCAAGTATCAAATATAGGCTCAGTGCCAATAACCAAATAACAATCCATACAAGGAATCTAGAACCTTAATCCCAAAACATAATAAAGACATTTTACTGTTGGCATAACCTCTCTCTATTGGCAGAAAATGATGATGAAACAACAGATGACAAAAGGAAGATCTACTAAACTGCTTAATTTGTAAAATTTAAAGGAATGGGTAAGCTCACGCTTAGTACAGTGGATCACAGCTTAGTGCTGTGGATAAACAAGTAACAAAACGGATCGAATAAGCCTTTCATAATATAAAATAAATAAATAAAACTATAAACTAATATATAAAATATTTACATGAAATCATAAATCTCATTTCTCATAAATCTCATTCTGCAAAAGATTACTTCGTAAAAATAAAACTGTTCATTCATCTATATGCATACTCATGACAATACAATAAAGCTGGCAACATAGGGCATCCCCACGGTAATAACTGACATCCGGAGTAAAATTGACAACATGAGACCTCATCTCACGGCAAATCATCCGGCACGTATAAGTACACGGAGTGCATCCTAACATAAAAATTATTTCTAAAATACATGCTCATATATCTCAAATCATGCAAATTTCTCATATATCAGAACTCATGATTTCAACATAATCAATATTCGATCCATACTTTCATAGCAAAATATAAATCTTTTTAAGACTAAATCATTTTATGCATTACCTTGAAAATTCATTTAAGAAAACATACATATTATATACTTTGAAAAACATCAATGTACAAGCTTATCCACGCACCTGGTGAGCTGACTATAGAGCAAATATACTATGTAGAAGGACCGTTCCCGGCAATGGTATCACAATCACCTAAAAAGATAAAAGAATTTACGATAAGGAACATAATCCTAACTAGAGTAGATGGAAAAATATGCAAGGAACGTAACTCAATCGCTCTCATAATCCTAACGAAATATAGGCAGGGTTTTGTCTATAATATTGACTTACATTATACAATCTATAATCAACAAACTTATATCTATATTCGATTCACAATATACACATCCATAATTAAATCCAACACCACTAGCCCGAATCTCGGACTCATAATAAGTTCCCGCATACAATCTTACTCGACCGTATTCTCCAATAAAATCTGTCATTCACTTCTGACTGCAAGTTCATCATTTATATAGTCTAAGCAAGTGGATTAATCATACTTTAAAGCAAATTACGTTCTGAAACACATAACACGCATAAAACAAATATAATAATAAATTACACGAAAATTGAAAGGAGTTCCGTTACTACTCAGAATGTTCGAGAAAGCACGGAATGAGACTCGGGAAGTCGACACGAACACACTGTCTGACGTGTAGGAGCCACACACCTTCCTTATTGGCCGCGTGTGGGCCTCACGTGACACTATTCAAGGCGAGCGTGAGTGCCACGTGCTTGCCGGAATCTAGATTTTTCGGTGGCCGAATGTTCATCTCCCCTCCCGATTCCAATGCAGCTGACGGTTTATCAATCGGAGTTCCGGATCAGCGGAAAATCGAGAAAAAACATAAAAAGTTCCTTATCGAAAAATCTATGAAAATCAAAAGTTTCCCGAGATGAAACCACCATCAAAATGATCCATTTGTCGAGATCTATATTTTCCCTAAAAGACCCGGTCGAAATCAGCTCCGGATCGGACGGATCAGGGCCAAAACTCTCTCTTTTTTCTCAATTTTTTCTTCTTTTTTCTCTCTCCCCCTATTTTCTCACGATTGCTCACTGGAAAAGAAGGAAAATGTGTATTTTTTTATATACTACATGACAGATATCATTTGCCACTGATGAGTGGTAAATGTATAACTATTTCCCACTCATTTGACCTAATATTTTGTATAGTTTCTTGAGTTTTGTGAATATTTTGATGTGTTTTGTTTTATTTTGTAGATAAATAAAGTTTCAGGACATTCAGGAGGTGATTTGGGGCCAAAACAGTGAAAAATTGACAAAATGGCAAAATGGTAATTTTCCGCATCACGACGCGCAAGCCTTTGGCGTCGTGACGCCTAACGTGCGCCGCTCCATGCTAACATGCATCGGGGGACACGTGTCAGAATCTGAAAAGTTTGACTTTGCTAACGTGCGTCTGCCATGTGTCAACATCACAGCTAATCTGCTAACGTGCGTTGTGTCACGTGTCATCATCCTATGATGCCAATAATCACCATCGCCATGTGTCGCCATATGTCACCCCCACGTGTTAGCCACGTCATCGCCACGTCAGCAAAAGACCAAGTCAAATTTTCCACGTCACTGCCATATCATCATCAGCCAATCACAGAGCGCCACGTGTCACAATCCTACGGTGCCGACAATCATTATTGCCACGTGTCGCCATGTCAGCGCCACGTCAGCATAATTATTCAGCTCCCAGCCGCCTCTGCCACGTGTCACCTTATCACTTTATCCACTACCACGTGTCGAGCTCTCCGCGTTCCATGCCGCCAATCACGCGCGTCGCGACGCGTCACCACCACCGAGGCCTATAAATTCAGCTCATTTTTATGATTTCAGATGTACCTTCCTCTCTGTAAATCTCTGAATAAATAAGGAGTTTGTATCTAGTTTCTCTCTAGTTTTATTTAATTTTCAATTTTGTAATTAATTTAATTTACTTTATGTAATAATAATTTACTATCTTTACTTTTTTAGTTTTAACTATTCAACCATGAGGAGGTAAATTCCCCTTGCTATGGTGAAATGTAAATCTTTTACTATTGCTATTTAGATTAATCTCCCTTAATTATAATATATTCACTATTTAAAATTTGACTTAATAAGGATACCGCTATATTGGTCGGTTGGTAATTCATTTTAAACTGGTTTAAACCTGACTAAGCAAGGATACCGCCAGATTGGTCGGTTGGTAATTAAACATTCTTACCGCCTATATAGCAGGTTCATGGATAAATTTTGATACCGCCTTTATGGCTGGTCGGACTTAATTTGACTTAGTCAGGTTACCGCCTATATGGATGGTTGGTAAAATTATCACAAGTGAATATATTATATTAAGGGAGATATCTAAAATAGTAGTGGTAAAAGTAGATCCTTTAACCCTAGCATTTTATTTTTGTAATTTTACTTTTCAGTATTTACTTTACCGAATTTATTTTTCAGCATTTTACTTTATGTCTTTTATTTTAAGTTTTTACTAGCCCTAGTTATGTGTCGTAACTAAGTTAGTTATCTGGGGTTGTGATGAATTTTAATATCACCGGTTTATAAGGGGTTATTTTATAGTTTGGGTAATTTAAAGGTTTACTTATTAAGTCTTAAACTTAATGCTTCTTGTTAACTAGCCACTAATAAGATTGATCTGGTAAATCTAAAATAAACTTGACAAATGAATTTTAGGTTTCAACCTTAGACTTAATAGCCCACGATCTTCCATGAGGATAGATAACCTTTAATAGATTTCCTTAAAGGATAGACATATACCTATCGGGCGGGGATAGCCATAATTGGAACTTAAACTTAATGAATCTAGGTTATTTTTTTGACATAGACATATGGTTCAATTGGGTTATACTGGGTATTTGCGTCTGACCTTCGACAGAGGCTTTCGCATAATTTCGTGTTTCAGGTTAGTAAACCGATATATTACACAAACATGAAATAACCACTTCATCTTTTAAAAGATATTGGAAAGATTCACAACCCTAGATAGTTTCTTAATATTGAATTTTCTTAAACCTACTTTCGAGCAATTTTATTTACTTGTTTTTAAAATCATCACCATTTCAAATCAATCAATCAACCTGTTAAATACTAGTAATCATTTGACCTCATAAAATTAATATATAAGGTATTAAGTCCTCGTGGGATCGATACTTTTTATACTACTTGAACGATACGTGCGCTTGCGTTATACGCGTGTGAAAGCACCGGTCAGCCACCCCTCAACTTATCCATTTGATCATTTTTTATTCTAACTTTTGTAAACTAAATAATTTAGTCCCTAAATTTCCATACACCAAAATTAATAAATTAAAATATGGGTAAAATAAATTTGGGGTGTTACAACTCTCTCCCTCTTAAAAGAAATTTCATCCCTGAAATTCACATACCTAAGGGTGGATACAAGTGAGGATATTTGTTCTGCATGTCTTCCTCAAGCTCCCAATTAGCTTTCGCTTTCGAGTGTTTACCTCATAAGACTTTCACCAACAGAATCTTTCTGTTTCTCAGCTGTCTCAACTCTCTAGCCAGAATTCCCACCGGTTCTTCTGCATATGTCAAGTATTTTCTCAACTCAACTGGTTGTTCCTGTAAAATGTGAAAATGATCTAATATATACTTCCTCAACATGGACACATGCAAAATATTGTGAATCTTTGACAACTCTGGTGGCAATGCCAATCTGTAAGCAACTGGTCCAATTCGCTCCACGATCTCATATAGTCCAATAAACTGAGGACTCAACTTCCATTTCTTGCCAAATCTCATGACACTCTTCCAAGGAGAAACCTTCAAAAATATTTTATCACCCATCTGGTACTCAATGTCTTTCCTTTTCAGATATGTGTAGCTCTTCTGTCTATCTTGAGCTATCTTCAACTTTGATCTGATCACTTATACCTTATCAACAGTAATTTGAACAATCTCATGACCTAAGCGTTTCCTCTCACCTACTTCATCCCAACATACATGAGTTCTGTATTTCCTCCCATATAATGCCTCATAAGGTGTCATGCCCAAACTAGCATGGTAATTGTTATTGTAGGCAAACTCCATCAATGATAGATGTTGATCCCAACTACCTTTGAATTCCATAACACAAGCTCTCAACATATCCTTTAATGTTTGAATGGTTCTCTTTGACTGCCCATCTGTCTGAGGGTGACAAGAAGTACTGAACTTCACTTTAGTGCCCAAAGCCTCTTGTAGACTTGGCCAAAATCTGGAGGTAAATCTCGGATCTCTGTCTGACACGATTGACACTGGAGCTCCGTGAAGTCCCACCATCTCATCAACAAAGACCTCTGCTAACTTATTCAGAGAATAATCTACTCCGACAGGTAGAAAATTAGCTGATTTGGTCAATCTATCGACAATCACCCATACTGAATCATGTTCTTTCTTCGTACAAGGAAATCCTGACACGAAGTACATAGTGATGTGTTCCCACTTCCACTCATAAATAGGAAGCGACTGCAAAGTGCCTGCAGGATACTGGTGCTATGCTTTAATCTGCTGACACATTAAGCACTTTGATACAAATTCTACTATCTTTTTCTTCATGTCTTTCCACCAATAGTTCTCTTTAAGAGTTCTATACATCTTAGTACTGCCTGGATGTATAGAATAAGCAGAACAATGGGCTTCTTCCATGATCTCTCTCTTCAAGCTCTCAATTTCAGGTACACATAATCTATCTCCATATATCAATGTATTGTCATCTCGAAGCGAGAAATCTGAACGTTCTTTATTTTTTCACTTCATCGACGATTCTCATCAAACAAGCATCATAAGTTTGAGCTTCCCTGACTCTCTCCACTAATATAGAGATCCTGAATCACCAACTGATAAGTCAACTCTAAAATATCTGAGTTCCACTTGTAATGGAAACTGTAAGACTTCCATGTGAGCTAAAGTACCTGAGGACTTTTTGCTAAGAGCGTCTGTTACTTCATTAGCCTTTCTCGGGTGATAGTCGATAGTACAATCATAATCTTTCAATAACTTGATCCATCGTCTCTGTCTCATATTTACCTCCTTCTACATTAGTAGGTACTTGAGACTCTTGTGATCTGTGAAGATCTGACATTTTTCTCCATATAAGTAATGTCTCAAAATCTTCAGTGTAAACACTACCGTTGCTAACTTCAAGTCATGAGTAGCATAATTCAATTCATGAGGCATAAACTGTGGAGAAGCATAAATATCACATTCCCATGCTGCATCAATACACAACCCAAAACTTTTCTCGAGGCATCATTGTACACCACATATCCACCACTACCTGACGGAAGGGTAAGAACTGGAGCAGTTGCCAAACACTCCTTAAGCTTATCAAAGCTTTGCTGACACTCCTCAAACCACTCAAATTTTGCATTCTTCTTCAAAAGCTTCGTCAACGGTGTTGCAACGATGGAAAATCCCTGGACAAAACGTCGCTTATAGCCTACTAATCCCAAGAAACTCTATTTCTCGGTTGCATTGATATGAGGTTCCCAATTAACCACTGCTTCTATCTTATTGGTATCTATAAAAATACCATATGCTGAAATGACATGGCCCAAGAATACAATTCTGTCAAGCCAAAACTCACACTTGCTAAACTTGGCATATAACTGTTTCTCCCTCAAGGTCTACAAAACTATTCTCATATTTTCTTTATCTTCACTACTAGAATACACCAAGATATTGTCGATAAACACAATGACAATCTTGTCTATATAATGTCTGAATACCCGATTCATCAAGTCCATAAAAGCAGCTGGAGCATTAGTTAACCCGAATGACATTACTAAAAACTCATAATGTCCATAACAGGTCCTAAAAGTCGTCTTAGGTATATCCGCTTTCTCACTTTTAGCTGATGGTACCCGGATCTCAATTCTATCTTAGAAAATACATTGGCTCCCCGTAATTGATCAAAAAGATCATCAATCTGAGGCAAATGATACTTGTTGCGACTGGTAACCTTATTCAATTGTCGATAATCGATACACAATCTCAAAGAACCATCTTTCTTCTTCACAAACAACACTGGTGCACCCCATGGTGAAGAACTAGGCTTTATAAAGCTTCTATCTAGCAGTTCTTGTAATTGTACCTTTAACTCCTTCAAATATACAAGAGTCATCCTGCAAGGAGTAAAAGATATAGGAGCTGTACCAGGAATTACGTCGATACTGAATTCAACTTCTTTGTCCGGTAGTAAACCAGATAGTTCATCTGAAAATACCCTAGCAAATTCTCTCACAACATAAATCCCATGTAATTTTGATGTACCCATACTAGTATCTACCACGTAAGCTAAATAGGCATCACAACCTAACCTCAACATCTTACTAGCTCGCATTGCAGAGATCGCGTATAAGGGAACAAGTCGTCCCTCCCCTCTAAAGGAAAACATTTGCCCATCCGGACATTCAAACTCCATAACTTTTTCATGATAATTCACTGTAGCACGATGATAGGATAACCAATTCATCCCCAAAATGACATCGAAATCATGTATCTCCATGCAATCAAATCTGCTAACAACTCATGCTCACCAACATGGATTACACATCATTTTTAAATTTGATTAGCTATAATGGAATATTCGACAAGAGTAGCAACAAGTAACTCACAATCTAGCTCACTTCCTTCCCTAAACGATTGACTTTCTCTATTCCTTTTCTCATCTGATAATCTTGCCCCACTTGCCATTCTTTTTCTGCAAACTCTGCTTTTCTAGCATAATCGGCCATCTCTGTCAAACTATTCATAATAAACAATTTGATCTTAGATCTCAATTCTGCATTCAGACCGTTAAGAAAATGATCCATCTTACCATGTTCATTGTCCCTGAAGTGTGGAACAAACTGCACTAACTCATAAAAGAGAGTTTCATATTGATCTACGGTGCAGTTACCCTAAGTCAATCTGTAGAATTCCCTCCTCATCCCATCCATAAAAGTACAATTCATATAATTGGCCTTGAATTCATTCTTGAACTTCTCCCAAGTCAATGGATTAGCCTCTGAGAATTTACTTCTTATACTCTTCCACCATTTATCCGCCTGCTCAGTCAAAATTCAACACACATGATGGCACTTCTGTTCATCAGTCAACCTCATCAACTCAAAAGCTTTCTCAACTCTGTCTAAGAAATTCCCAGCTACTATGGGATCTTTCTTCCCATCAAATTCTACGGCTCCATTTTCTTTTACTCTTTTAGCAATATTATCCTCATTCATTATAGGAGCTACCTGAGCTGGACCATGACCCCATGCATGAGGGTAGAAATACGGATAAGCATAAGCACTATAAGGAACATTTGTAGGAGCACCTGCTGGCGGAGAAGTATAATAAGGTGGAGGATAAAAACCCGGGAGAGGTGTAGGGTAAGCCTGATATACTGGAGAAGGTGGAGGTGCTGGAATATTTCCCTGAGGTGCTGCAGGGGCTGAAGGAATATCATTGCTAGGAGGATGATGCACCGGGGTACTATCTCCAAAAACTGAGGCAAGCAAATCTTCTACCTCAACAAATATAAGATTCCCCGACATAAGAATTAACCTCCTCATCAACTGGAAGTTCCTTAGAAGGTTGGCCAACATCTGCTATCCTACACATATGGACTCGGCCTGTGCCCCGAACTCTGGAACGCGGGCATCTGAAAACACATGAAAGATATCAACTGCTAATAAGTATAGAATAACCAATTAAGTAAATGAAATTTCTACAAAATCTATGAACCTATGGCGTTCTGATACCATTAAATGCCATACCTATCCCCTTAGGTAGGGTAGGAGTGAGACGGAGATGCGAAACGGACAGAGTTTTCCCTATAAATAGCACTAATCCTCCAAATACAAAAGTAAAATCTAAACTGAAAAATATCATCAAATATATAGGATCTTTATAATCCAACTCAAAAAGAACATCCATGATAAAATGTAAATACTCCAAGTATCAAATATAGGCTCAGTGCCTATAACCAAATAACAATTCATACAAGGAAAACATATCTAGAACCTTAATCCCAAAATATAATAATGACACTCTACTGTTGGCACAACTTTTCTCTACTGGCAGCAAATGTTGATGAAATAGCATATGACAAAGGGAAGAACGACTAAACTGCTTAACCTGTAAAATTTAAAGGAAAATGTAAGCTCACACTTAGTGCAATGGATCACAGCTTAGTGCCGTGGATAAACAAGTAACAAGGCGGATCGAATAAGTCTTTCATAATATAAAATAAATACATAAAGCTGTAAACTGATATATAAAATATTTACTTGAAATCATAAATTTCATTTCTCAAAAATCTCATTCTGCAAAAGATTACTCTGTAAAAATAAAGTTGTTCATTCATCTATATGCACACTCGTGACAATACGACAAAACTGGCAATATGGGGCATCCCCAAGGTAATAACTGGCATCCGGAGCAAAACTGACAACATGAGATCTTGTCTCACGGTAAATCATCTGGCACGTATAGGTACATGGAGTGCATCCTAACATAAAAATTATTTCTAAAATACATGCTCATATATCTCAAATCAAGTAAATTTCTCATATATCACAACTCATGGTTTCAAAATAATCAATATTTGATCCGTACTTTCATAGCAAAATAGAAATCTTTTTAAAATTAAATCATTTTATGCATTACCTTGAAAATTCATTTAAGAAAATATACATATTACATACTTTGGAAAATATCAATGTTACAAGCTTATCCACGCACCTAGTGAGCTGACCATAGAGAAAATATACTATGTAACAGGACTGTTCCTAGCAACGATATCAAGATCACCTAAAAAGACAATAGAATTTATGATAAGAAACATAATCCTAACTAGAGTAGATGAAAAGATATGCAAGGAACGTAACTTAATAGCTCTCATAATCCTAACGAAATTTCGGCAGGGTTCTGTCTATAATATGGACTTCCATTATACTATCCATAATCAACAAACTTATATCTATATTCGATTCGTAACATACACATCCATAATTAAATCCAACACCACTAGCCCAAATCTCGGACTCATAATAATTTCCCGCATACAATCCTACTCGATCATATTCTCCAATAAAATCTATCATTCACTTCCAACCGTAAGTCCATCATTTATATAGTCTAAGTAAGTGGATTAATTATACTTTAAAGTAAATTACGTTTTGAAACAGATAACACTCATAAATAAAATATAACGATAAATTACACGAAAATTGAAATTCGGAGGTCCGTTACTACTCGTAATGGTCAAGAAAGCACGAAGAGAGACTGATGAAGTCGGTACGAACACAATGTCGGACGTGTGGGAGCCACGAGCCTCCTTTCCTGGTCGCGCGTGGACCTCACGCGCCACTATTCAAGGCGTATGTGAGTGCCACACACCGGCCGAAATCCAGATTTTCTGATGGCCGAATATTTGTCTCCCCCTCCCGATTCCAATGCCACTGACGGTTTATCAATCGAAGTTCCGGATCAACGAGAAATCGAGAAAATCATAAAAAGTTAATTACCAAAAAATCTATGAAAATCGGAAGTTTCGCGAGATGAAACCACCATCAAAATGATCCCCTTGTCGAGATCTATGTTTTCTCAAAAGATCTGGTCGAAATCGGCTCTAAATCAGACGGATCGAGGCCAAAACTCTCTATTTTTCTCTCTTGTTCTTCTCTCTCTCTCTCTCTCTTGTTTTCTCATGATTGCACATTGGAAAAGAAGGAAAATGTGCATTTTTTTTATATACTACATGGCAAATATCATTTTCCATCACTCAACTTATCCCTTTGATCATTTTTAATTTCAACTTTTGTAAACTAAATAATTTAGTCCCTAAATTTCCACACACCAAAATTAATAAATTAAAATATGGGTAAAATAAATTTGGGATGTTACAATATGACGATCAATACATAAAGTAAAATAGTTCAATAACATATTGATTTGTAGTGATCCCTAGGTTCAAATTCTAGGGGATACATTTAAATTGGGATTTGAGTGTGGTGGATGTGCATTATTTAAGTAAGAGACTTGGACATTCCTTTTAATAATGAAATCAGTCTCCAATAACATTTCTCACTCTTATCTTACTTAATTTTTTAATAATGTCTTGCACAATAATTATTTTTATCATAAAAAATCAACCAATTGATATTCCATTAAATTCATAATAATATCTTTTTATCTTAATACATAAAAATCTTATATATTTACACGAAAATAATCTAATGACTCATAGCCTTTCAAAATGACCTATTAAACATCTTAACCTACTTAATCACTATTAGTAATTATTGTGTGAATAATTTATCAATTGATAGATGAAAGTGAAATACTCACATTAATATGTACCAATCACCCAACAAAAATCAATAAATACAGCACAAGTGGCGGTTATTATTATTTTTTTTTTTTAATTCATGAATTTCTATCTCTGCAATTCCATACTAGCAAACCACCAAATCTATTAGATGATATTTAGACATGCATACAGTTGCGGTTTCAAACCGTAACCGAATCGTTGACCAACTAAATCTTAAATCGTTGACCGTGAACCGAACCGTAAACCGTTGAATTAAAAACCAACCACTGGTTTGGACGGTTGGATCGGTTGAAATCGTAATCGTTACGATTACAATTTCAACTAGTTCAATTGAGCCTAATAGCTCTTTGATATTTTTTTAATTTTTAAATTATAATAATATAAAATGATAAAAAAATTCTGTAAATTGCCTCTCCTAACAACTATATTTTGGGGCCATTTTAGGCATCACAAAAAAAATCATTCTATATTATTATTATTTAAAAATTAAAAAAAATATCAAAGAGCTATTAGGCTCAATTGTTACGGTTTCAATCGTAACGGCTAGTAGTTGAAATTGTAACCGTAACGATTACAATTTCAACCGAACCAACCATCCAAATCGGTAGTTGGTTTTTAATTCAAAGGTTTAAGGTTCGGTTCGCGATCAATGATTTAAGATTCAGTTGGTCAACGATTCAACGATTAGAAGAGAATTGTGTAATTTTTGTAAGTAAAATGGTGTTAGGCCAAAAAGTTAGGTCGTAATTTTCCAACTCATAGGAATTCTAATATTCAAAAATAATAATAAATACCCCCTTAATTTATTTTCTAAAATCACAAATAATTTATTTTCTTCACTCTCTCGATTTCTTATATATTCAATTACTATCAAATCACAAATCTCTTAATTTTTTTTCAATTCTCTCAATTTTCATACCTTCATTATAATGTCAAGCTCATGACACAACACTAACATATTATTGAGGTTGAGGATACCGACTCCGGTGAAACGACTTCATATCATCAAGTGAGAAATCGAGGTTCTGAAATATTGACAAAATATTTCACTATGGTCGTGAATGATGTCACTGGTAAGAATAATGTCTGCAATTATTGTGGAAAAATATACAAACACACTAGCAGGTATGGAACTATGACGGGTCATATGAGGAGAGTTTTGGATTGACATAACACAAATACAAATGACACGATTTTCTGATTCTGGTTCAAGTTCTTATTCTTATACTAAATTATTTAAATATAATGAATTTCAATGGAAAGATAATATAACTAAATGTATTGTCATGGAATATTTAGCATTTACTTTTGGTGAAAAACAACTTATATTGATTTAATATAAGAAAATCTGAATCTTACTACATGTAAACTTACTAGGATGACATGTAAAAGAAAATTAATGGAATTGTATGCAAAATGTCAAAATCATTTAAGGGAATTATTTTTTAAACTTAAAGGTCGTGTTTCTGTTTGTAATGACATCTGAAGTGATTATTGGCAGTCACATTCATACATGGGTGTGACATGTCATTGGAATGATGATTAATGGTTTATTCAAAAAAGAATTATTGTATTTCATCTTTTTGATAAGCACACAATGGACATAATATTTATTTACTGATTAGTAATATTTTACAAGATTATGGATTAATGCAAAAAAAAAAATTTAACAATTGGATTTGATAATACATCGGTTAATACTGCATCAATTACTTAATGAACTCAAAGTTATTTGTCAACCAACTTTTGGAGGCAAATTTTTCATATTCAATGTGCATGACATATTTTGAATTTATGTGTATAAGATGATTTAAAATCTTTAAGTTCTCATATTGCACCTATTACAAAGCAATTAATTTAATTTGGTCATATTCTAAAATTAGAAGAGAATTGTATAATTTTTGTGAGTAAAATGGTGTTAGGCCAAAAAAATTAGGTTGTAATGTTCCAACTCATAGGAATTCTACTTACTTTTTACTTAATGAAAGTTTTGAATATAAAGATCTATTATGTTCATTTATTGCTCAATGCCAATATGATGTAATTTTATATCATAGTCATTGGGAAGTTTGTTCAAATTTTTAGATGTTTTAAAAAATTTTAATGATGCCACAAATGTTTTAAGTGGTGTTTATTATCCAACTTCAAATATTTTTCTCCTTACAAGTCTTGACATTGTTGGGGTATTATCCGATCCTAACAACGATGACTTTGATGATCCAAACAACGATGACTTTGATGATCCTACTTTCGCTATAAAAAAATGTGTTTCCTCAATGTGATAAAAATGGATTAGTTATTACATTACTTTATATTATTGCTTTTGTTTTGGATCTAAGGTTTAAAATAGAAGATTTGGAAAATATTTTACAAAATTATTATTCTTTATTAGGTGATAGTTTTATAATTGTTAATACAATTAGGAGAACTTTAATTGATTTATACAATGATTATGTAAGTAGATATAATAATCAAATAGATACTACGCAAGGCATGGATGCACCAACTGAACAATCTAAACTTCCTGCTGGTAGAAGTTGGTTAATGAAACAAGGTAAAAAAATCTAAGTTCACCAGTACCACCACTACTAATGCATAAATTAATACATATCTAACGACAAATTTCGAGTTTCCCAAAAGTGCTTTTGTAGGTGAGCAGTTTCTTATCTTTGAATGGTGGCAAAAACATCAAGGATTGTTTCCAATCCTGTTCGTGATTGCAATGGAGGTATTAGCGGTACTGATCTCAACTGTATCTGTTCAGCAGGCTTTTAGTAGGGGTGATAATATCCTTGATGACATAAGATCAATGTTGAAACCGGAGACGTTAGAAGCTCAAACGTGTCTTAACGATTGGTGTATGATGGATCGTCGTCAACAAGAATAACAACTGGAAACTTTTGAAAATTCATGTAATAACACAAACATAACTAATACTGAAGGCTCAAAGACCAAATCGCTTCCCTGAATGATGAGGACGAATAAAATATAAATTTGGTAAATTATTAAAAATAAAATATAACAGAATTACGTGAGTTTTGGTTCATCTACACCCCAAGATGATACATAGGCAGCTTAATTAAGTGCAAGTTTTTTTTTAAATAATAAATTAATTAATTTTGGGGATGTCAATGGGGAGGGAATGAGAGAGATCGACATCCTCGTGCCCGTCCTCGATAATATTTAGATGTCATCGTCTTCTCACTGTCTCCTCATAATTATTTCAGGTGAGAGGGTGACGATCCCCTTTTATTATCCCCGAATAATAAAAGGGGATCCCCGAGGGGCACCGAACCCCGAATAATAAATAATTTTTTTAAAATAAATTTAAGTCATTAAAAAATATATTAGTTGAACTATTACTTTATTCAGAAATCAAGCATACATATTCAAAAAATTGATAATATCTATTACACAAATCACAATTTATCTAGAATATTGAAATCATATTTTTTGTCTTTTTGTTTGATCTGTAATTTAATAAAATTATGAATCTCTCATTAAAAATTGATTTTATATATATATAATTATTTCATTTAAGCACTTATACTATTTCTTATTATTAATATTATTATTATTATTATTATTATTATTATTATTATTATTATTATTATTATTATGTACATATATATAATTATTTCATTTAAACCCTTATACTATTTATAATTTATATACTTTTATAAATATTAGTATTTTTTTATTTACTTCTATATAAAATTGTAAATGGAAAATTGAACAGTTTATTAAAAAATAAAAATAAATAAATTAAAACTTAAATGTGTAATGGCGAGGGGATGAGAATTTTACCTAATCTCCATCTCTTCCCCGAATAAGAAATTGGTATTAAATTTTCCCTGTCTCTGACGTTAATTTTTTCAACTTTTCATTCTCAACCCTTTCCCCAATTGGGGAGAGTCCCCGAGGGATCTCGTCCCCTTGATGATTTCTATCATCCTTAATTAATTTTACATTTTCTAATTTTCCCTCAAGTATTAATATATGATTTAGTAAATATTTAATTTTTTATTATTTTATTTTATTAAAAAAAATTCGATTTCAATCTTAAATCGGACCAAACCATTTGATTCGATTTAAAATTACAATTGTGGTTTCAGTCTTAACTGAACCGCAATCGAATCATAGACCGAATCGTATTTCTACAATTTGATTATGATTCCAACTGTAACCGAACTCTGTACGTGATGTTGGAAAAATTCTCACTAGTAAGTATTTTGAGGTACAATTTTAAGCATGGTCCACTTCGTGTTAGTGGTTGGTTTTGAGTGATTCAGATACTCCTCCGTGAGTAGTTCGGAATGGTATATTCACATGCTTAAAATGGTGCTTGGGTGAATGAGAAATTGTTGCTCAAAATTCACCCATTGGTGTTGGAAAATAAAGAGAAATAAGTTTGTCCCACATGGGAAAGCTAGTAAAGGAAAATTGTGTTTATATATGATTGCTCATATGTAGATGGGTAAGTGTTATAAGGATATAGGCTCTCTCTACGTGCGTGCGCAGGGGGGTGCAAATCAAAATCCGAACAGGCCTCACTCGTGTGCACCCGCGTGTCCTGCGTACACGAATGCATGACCAAATTGTGCGGGCCCAGCCCAGCCAATTTTTACAAGTCTCTTTATTTTTTCCAGGCTTTTGAAGTTCCATAATAGTTAAATTAATTCTATTAATTATCTGGGTGGTTACACCATTTGAAAAGCCTCCCACTAACTCAATTTAATTGGCATGTTTATTTTTCTTCAATAAAATGCAGTGATTGTTTTCGTTTTAAAAAAAGAAGCTTTCATTTTTAAAAGAAAAATGCATTCTTCCATTTTCTTTGTCTTTTTGTTGAAAGAGTTCAAACACTTCGTGGTTCGTTGAAGATGATTTTGGTGGTACCCAATCTCGTTTATTTCCGTTGCATCCTGGGAAACAAACGTCTCACGTTTTATTGCACCTTTCGGTAGTGGACGAATTTGTTTTAAGGAGATTTTTCCCACATCAACAAGCCTCGGAAGTCTGTTGCATTGGGTCTGACTGTGCTTTCTGGTCAGGGTCTGAATCATTTTATCGTCAGGGGCTGTAGTTAGATCATCAGGGTCTGAAGCTCGTCCTCAAGCTATGTGGCTAGACAAAGTGTTGTGGCAGCTTATTCGGCTGGCCAAAATGTTCTAGCCTCTGGACTTAATATGGCAGCCTCTATGGCTGGCCAAAATGTTGCTACCTTTATGGCTAGACAACCTGTTGGACATGTAAGCCATGTCAATCATGCTGCAGAAAAACCTGAAAAATTCATTGGTCAGAGTTTCAAAAGGTGGCAACAGAAAATGTTTTTCTACTTGACCACATTGAACCTTGCAAGGTTCCTAAAGGAAGATGCTCATGTACCCAAAGAGGGTGAGAATGATATTCAAGTGATTAGTGTCATCGATGCTTGGAAACATTCTGAATTCCTATGTATGAATTATGTGCTGAATGGGCTGAGTGATTCCTTGTACAATGTGTATGCCGGAATGAAAATAGCTAAGGAGCTTTGGGAATCCTTAGATCGAAAATATAAAACTGAGGATGCCGGTACTAAGAAATTTATCGTAGGCCGTTTCCTAGATTTTAAGATGGTTGACTCCAAAACTGTGTTAAGTCAAGTACAAGAACTGCAGATTATTCTAGCAGAAATTCATGCTGAGGGGATGGTATTAAGTGAAACCTTCCAAGTAGCCTCGATAATTGAAAAACTACCACATGGTTGGAAAGATTTCAAGAATTATCTAAAGTATAAATGAAAAGAAATGAACATTGAAGACTTGGTTCTTAAGCTTAGAATTGAGGAAGATAACAGAGTATCTGACAAGAGAGGGATAACTCATGAGGCCAAAGAAAATGTGTTGAACATGGCCATAAGAACAATAACCTCAAGAACAGAGGATCAAAGATGAGCCCTAAATGAGGAATTTCCAAGAAATCCAAATTTCAAGGAAGATGCTTCAACTGTGACAAAATGGGTCACAAGTCTTCTGAGTGCAGACTGCTGAAGAATAAAAAGAACCAAGAGGCTAATGTGATGGAACACATGACTCAAGATGTTTCAGACATTAACCTTTCTACTGTGGTTTCTGAAGTGAATCTGGTGGGTTCTAACACAAGAGAGTGGTGGATTGACACTGGTGCCACTCGACATGTGTGCTCAGACAAGATTATGTTTTCTTCATTTGAGCCTACTGGTAATGGGAAAAAATATACATGGGAAATTCAGCAACATCTGAGATTGAAGGTCAAGGCAAGGTGATTCTGAAGATGACCTCTGGGAGAGAGTTGACTTTAAACAACGTTCTGTATGTACCAGAAATACGGAAGAATCTTGTGTCTGGATCACTTCTGAACAAGCACAGATTCCGGATGGTGTTTGAGTCTGATAAAGTAGTTTTGACCAAAAATGGAATGTATGTGGGAAAAAGATATGTAACTGATGGGCTTTTTAAGCTAAATGTAATGGTTGTTAAACCCAAGAATATCAATAAAGCTAGTTCTTCTGCTTATATTGTTGAGTACTCTAATCTATGGCATGGTAGATTAGGACATGTTAATTTTAATTCATTGCGGAAATTAATTAACAAGAATCATATTCCCAATTTTAAAATTGATAACATACATAAGTGTGATACTTGTGTTTAGGCAAAACTAACTAGATCATCTTTTCATAGTATTGAAAGAAACTCTGAACCACTTGATCTAATTCATACCGATGTATGTGTTTTTAATTCAATACAATCAAGAGGCGGTAATAAATATTTTATTACCTTTATTGATGATTGCACGAGATTTTGCTATGTGTATTTGATGAAAAGCAAGGACGAAGCTATAGAGAAATTTGTTCTCTATAAGAACGAAGTTGATAACCAACTGAATAAAAGAATTAAGGAGTTAAGAAGTGATTGTGGTGGTGAGTATGTTTTTCCTTTTGAATCACTTTGTGAACAAAATGGAATCATACATCAAACCATAGCTCCTTATTCACCTCAATCCAATGGGATTGCAGAACGGAACAATCGTACCTTGAAAGAGATGATGAACGTTATGTTAATCAGCTCTAGCTTACCTCAGAATATGTGGGGAGAAGCTGTCTTATTAGCTAATTACCTTTTAAATAAGGTGCCACGGAAAGAAGCAGGGAAAACTCCTTATGAAATGTAGAAAAGAAGAGTACCTTCCTATAAATTTCTACGAGTGTGGGGGTGTCTTGCCAAAGTAATCATTCCTCCACCTAAGAAGGTGAAGATATGACCAAAAACCGTTGATTGTATTTTCATAGGATATGCACATAACAATAATGCTTATCGATTTCTTGTGCATGAGTCTAATATACCAGATATTCACAAAAATACGATAATAGAGTCGAGGAATGAATCCTTTTTCGAATACGTTTTTCCTTGTAAAATAAATTCGAATTCAAATGTGCACAAACGGGCACATGAGGCTATCATTGAAGATAGTCAGGACCAAAAACACATAAATGTTCCAGAGGATGAACAAGATGTTGAACTTGAACCAAGACGTAGCAAAAGAGCTAAAACGGAAAAATCATTTGGTCCAGATTTTCTGACATTTTTGCTAGAAAATGATCCTCAAAGCTATAACGAAGCTGTAAGGTCAGCTGATGGTGCTTTGTGGAAAGATGTCATCAATAGTGAAATTGAATCCATCTTACAAAATCACACATGGGAGTTAGTGGACCTTCCCCCAGGGTGTAAACCTCTAGGGTCCAAGTGGATTTTCAAAAAGAAAATGAAGGCAGATGGATCAATTGACAAGTACAAAGCAAGACTTGAAATTAAAGGCTACAGAAAACGTGAAGGTCTTGATTACTTTGACACTTACTCTCCTGTAACGAGGATAAATTCCATAAGGATGATAGTAGCGACTGCAGCTTTGCACAATCTTGAGGTACATCAGATGGATGTGAAAACAGCCTTTCTAAATGGAGATTTAGATGAAGAAATCTACATGGAACAACCTGAAGGCTTCATAGCTCCAGGACAAGAAAATAAAGTCTGCAAGTTAGTAAAATCCTTGTATGGATTGAAACAAGCCCCGAAACAGTGGCATAAAAAGTTTGACGACACCATGCTGGTAAATAGTTTCAAAATCAATGAATGTGATAAATGTATTTATGTCAGAGAGACAGAAGTTGGCTATGTCATTTTATGTCTCTACGTTGATGACATATTGATTGTCGGGAGTGATGTTAAAATGGTAAAATCCACCAAGAATATGCTGAAATCTAAGTTTGACATGAAAGACATGGGTCTAGCAGATGTCATTCTGGGAATAAAGATCTCGAGAAGTCCAGATGGACTTATTCTTGATCAGTCGCACTATGTGGATAAAATTCTTAGTAAATTCAACAATGATGATTCTGTTGTGGCTAGAACTCCTTTAGATGTGAGTCTACATCTATCAAAGAATATGGAAGATGGTATATCTCAAGTAGAATACTCTAGAGTGATCGGGAGTCTGATGTATTTATCGAGTTGTATAAGGCCTGATATAGCATGTACAGTAAACAAGCTCAGCAGATATACGAGTAATTCAGGGGTTGTTCACTGGAAAGCAATAGTGAGAATACTCAGGTACCTACGTTTTACTCGTAATTATGGGTTGCACTATCATAGATATCCAGCCGTAATCAAAGGATACAATGATGCAAACTGGATATCTGATATGCAAGACTCAAAGTCTACCAATGGCTATGTGTTTACACTAGCAGGTGCAGCTATATCATGGAAATCCTCCAAACAGACTGTGATAGCCAGATCTACAATGGAATCAGAATTCATTGCATTAGATAAGTGTGCTGAAGAAGCATAATGGCTGAGAAATTTTCTAGAGGATATTCCAAGTTGGCCTAAACCAGTGCCAGCAATTTGCATTCATTGCGATAGTCAATCTGCAATTGGAAGGGCACATAACAATATGTATAATGGTAAGTCAAGACATATTCGTCATAGACATAATATCGTTAGACAATTACTCTTTACTGGAGTTATTTCGATTGACTATGTAAAGTCAAAGGATAACATTGCGGATCTGTTAACCAAAGGTTTAAACAGAGAGTTAGTTGTGAAATCATCGAGGGGAATGAGACTAAAGCCCATTAGATAAATTTTTATTACAAAGGAAAACTCAACCTTGTTGACTGGAGATCCCAAGATCTAGGTTCAATGGGACAACCTACTCGTAAAAGACATAATTGGTTCACTGTGGGGGGTTACCCTCTAGTCCATTCCTATGGTGAAATGAAATAGTGATGCTCGTATGGAAAGAGGTTAAGAAAAGGCTTTTAATGATTCTTATGCATCGGAAATCCGAGCAGAGTAATATGAGCTACTCTTAAATAAGAAATCACATATGTGAGAGAGAAATGGGGCCGCTTCAAAGGGAATTGTACGAGGCTCAATTCTTAGAAACTCTTGCAGAACCAGGTAGATGTTCATGGCCAAAATGAACATAATAATGAGAACTCATATGTGTTAGGTAAAATATCTGTGTGATATATGTTTTCATTTACATGAACGGTAGTACAGTTCAATGACATCGTGTCCACTGTCAGCTAGTAAAGGAGATGTATTTTCACAAGGGAAGGTTCAAAGGCTGAGGCCTACCTATCCTATACAGGTGTTGAACCGTTAAACTCTTCAAGGTCAAAATAAAATATTTCTATAAAATAATTTTATTTGACGTTTTTTCGCCAATTTCATTCAAGTGGGGGATTGTTGGAAAAATGCTCATTAGTAAGCATTTTGAGGTACAATTTTAAGCATGGTCAAATTTGTGTTAGTGGTTGGTTTTGAGTGATTCGGATACTCCTCCGGGAGTAGTTCGGAATGGTATATTCATATGCTTAAAATGGTGCTTGGGTGAATGAGAAATTGTTGCTCAAAATTCATCCATTGGTGTTAGAAAATAAAGAGAAATAAGCTTGTCCCACATGGGAAAGCTAGTAAAGGAAAATTGTGTTTATATATGATTGCTCATATGTAGATGGGTAAGTGTTATAAGGATAGAGGCTCTCTCTACGTGCGCGCGCAGGGGGGGTGCAAATCAAAATCCGAACATGTCTGACTCGTGTGCACCCGCGCGTCCTGCGTACACGAATGCCGGACCAAATTATGCGGGCCCGGCCCAGTTAATTTTTGCAAGTCTCTTTATTTTTTCCAGGCTTTTAAAGTTCCATAACAGTTAAATTAATTCTATTAATTATCTAGGTGATTACACTATTTGAAAAGCCTCTTACCAACTCAATTTAATTGGCATATTTTTTTTCTTCATAAAAGGCAGTGATTGTTTTCGTTTTTTTTAAAAAAAAAACTTTCATTTTTAAAAGAAAAACGCATTCTTCCATTTTCTTTGTCTTTTTGTTGAAAGAGTTCAAACACTTCGTGGTTCGTTGAAGACGATTTTGGTGGTGCCCAATCTCGTTTATTTTAGTTGCATCATGGGAAACAAACGTCTCACGTTCTACTGCACCTTTCGGTAGGGGACAAATTTATTTTAAAGAGATTGTTGCCACATCAACAAGCCTCGGAAGTCTGTTGCATTGGGTCTGACTGTGCTTTCTGGTCAGGGTCTGAATCGTTTTATCGTCAGGGGCTGTAGTCAGATCATCAGGGTCTTAAGCTCGTCGTCTGAAGCACGTTATCAGGGTCTGAAGCTCGTCATCAGGGTCTGAAGCTCGTTGCGCATCATCAGGGTCTGAAGTTCGTAGACAGGGACGGAAGCTCATCAGGGTCTGAAGCTTGTCAGGGTCTGCTCATCAAAGTCAGAGTCTGATTAAGGCTGGTTCTGGGTCTCCAAAAGTAATTTGTATTGTGTTTAATATTTGTTCAGAGTCCTTTGTAAGAATATAGTAACCAAATATCTGTAATATGTGACAACTACTCTGCATGCAATTGAGATAAATTCTCGAGCTAGTCTACATCAAATGGAGGTGGCTCCCGTTTGGAGACAGACGTGACGGAGATTAGACTCGTTCGAGATTGCGGAACGGAGCGTGTTACGAAGCATGGCGCCGTTGACCTTCGAATTCTCGGCTTCATTCTTCAATGGGACGGCTGGCCCACGTCACGTGGAAGATGTGGGTGACGTCAGTGAGTTTTGAGAGCTTGGCCTGTGTCTGTTAGTCATGAAGTCGCTCATCTTCTTCGAATTTCATCTGCAAATTTGAAAATAATTGAGATTTTAAACATGAAACAAATGCATAAATTTTGATACAGCGAGTGAGAGTTGATCTTTTTTTTTTTTTGGGAATTTATCAAAATTAGTTAAAAAAAATTTATCATTTGTTAAAATGAACAATCATTTATTTTTGTCAAAATAAATATTTTTTCCGAAATAGATTTTAGGGAATCCAAACTTTCCGAAATTGACACTGAAATTCTTTTTTAAAATTTTTATTTGAAACTTCGAAGTTATTATTTTAATTTTTAATTATTTTAATTTATTTTTATATTTTGTATTATAGAAAAATCCTAAAAATATATTTTTCATTCCTAATGAATACTAAAAAGTGCACATTTATTAAAGAAAAATTAATCATTTTACACTTATGGTTTCATTAATCCCTTTAATTTATCATATTTGTAAAATAATAATTAAATTTATGTTTTATATATTTTTATTGTGTTTTTTTTATTTCTTATGTAGGTGAAATATTAATTTAGATTTTGAAGGCTATAAACTTAAAAGAGCCTTCTAACAATGTACAATTTCAACCTTACGTAATTTTCGTATTTTGGCCGTAATTTTATACTTCGATGTCGAATTGAGACGATTCCAGTTCCAGATGAAAGAAAACCCAAATATCTACAACTTTGATGTTTACAAGATTTTCTAATTTTGAAATTTTCAAAGCCGAAATTGATGAAATATCCAAAGTATATTAAATTTTATTATTAAAAACACAAAAAAAAAAAAGATAAAAAAAAAATTTAAATAACAAAATTTAAATTTTCCTCCATTTGTCAAAGCATGCAAAGAAATTTGCACGCTTTAACAAACAAGTAAGGACAAAATTAAAAAAAAAAATTGATTTCTTTAAATTTGTAATTTGCATAAGAGGTATTGAGAAACTTTATAAATAAAGGTGTTCAGCATTTCATTTTTCTTAGCAAAATTTCCACAGGTCTCTCTGAAACTTTGTGGAATGAGCTATTGTGTGTTTTTTTCTTTTGTAATTTTTTTTTTCTTTTATTAATTAAATTATGAGTGTTTTTATTTATATATTGTTCTGTTAATTTTTATTATGCTATGGTAAAGGGTGCTAGTGGTTAGGGGTGTTCGCGGGTTGGCGGTTTGGGAAATTAGAAACCGAAACCACAAATTTGATAAGGAAAATCGCTGTGGTTCGGGTTGGCGGTTTAGCAGTTTGGGCGGTTCGGGTCAGCGGTTTGGATTATAATTTTTTTAAAAGAAAATTTTTGTGTGTTTTCACATAATAATTGATGAGAAAAAATACCTAATTTTCATTTATACATTGCATATTATCATATGATCGTTAAATATCTTACATTTCATGGTTAAAAGAAGAAGAAAAATATAAAATAATATCTAAATTGAACGCGGATCAGCGGTTTAGGCGGTTCGGATCGTGGTTTGAGTTAAAATTTGCGGTTTTGGGCGGTTCGGGTCGCAGTTGGGTCAAAACCGCACACCGACCCGAAATTTACGGTTCGGTTCAGATTGACCCGAAATAATTTTTAATTTTTTTTCAAACCACACGGTGCGGTTCGGGTCGGGCTGCTGTTTGACCCGAAACAGTGATCACCCCTACTAGTGGTATGAAAATATAGGCGATTTTTATTTATATTATATTTTATAAATTGTGATAATTTCTCAAATAAAATTCATACTCTTTCTAGTTTATTGAGGACTCTTGATTAGCTATAGACAGTCCTCAATTGACACAAATAATACTTGAATCCCATAAATGAGAGAGAGTGGACTATTAAAAATGTGAATTAATTATAGGTAATACGGTTCTGCCTATATGGCTGGTTTTATATATTTTGTATAATTGAGTACCTTGGCAGGACTTGTTATAGACAAATGTTATCACCGCCTTTATGACTGGTTTTATATGTTTGACATATTTAGTACCTTGGCAGAACTAATTATCGACATGATGAATTACATATGTTGGCACTTAGCATAATTAATACCTGATAATTATGAAATAAATTAATTGAGAAATAATTATATTTTATATTTTATAAAAAATAAAAATTATTTTATATTTGAAATATCAAGAGTGGATCCTCTAGCCCTATTATTTTATTTAATTGTTATTATTTTATTAGTTGAATTATTATTTTATCCTATTAAATCTATTCCATGTGTATAGACATCGGACTTACCAGGTTATTTTATTACTTCGACACTTTTATACTTGAGAGTAAAAAATCACTTTTGAGCGTGTCACTTGCAGAGCCGTAGGGTGGACATATGAACCCTTATTGTAGGGCATTGATTTCAGGTTCATACCCATAGTAGAACATACATTCCTCATGACATAGTCATCACCCGGTGTATGCAGTATTTCCAGCTGAATTTGGATGACGAGGTGATCTCATTTGAGCATCCGACTATCATTAACCAGAGATTCCTAAAATGGAGGAGTCTTTATTATAGAGAAGCAGACAATGATATCTATTTTTTCATGACAAAAATTGATAATGATTCAAGTATTTAATTCTTTTTATTTATCTGTTTGGTAGGTCGATGTGCTACGCAGAACCAATCTTCACAAGTTGATCTTGTTACTGGTGATCCTTCGGTATGCTCCGATGGCGCTGACTATCCTATAGTAGGCTCCGATGGCGCTGACCATCCTTTAGTAGGCTCCGATGGCGTTGACCCATCACACTTCTCATCCTCCAGGTGATCCATTAGTCATTTTGTTACGTGATCACGTGATTATGATAAAGGAATCAGATGAGGATCGAGGAGCGACATAAGAGAATTGAGGATTGATAGAAAGGAACAAAATAGTCATTAGATGGGGTGTTAAAACTTCTGAGGAGGATGTAAGCTCACAGATATACTAGGTCTGATAATGTATTAGTTGATATTGATTTTGATGATATGTAGTTTTTTTTAAATATATATTATATTATTTTCATTTTAATGTATAGTTAACTGTTTTGATAAATAGCTAACTTATATATATATATAAATTTTTACATATAAGTTCCCAAAGCAAAAAAAAAATGAATTTAGCAAAATTAGTCTAAAAAATAAATCATAATAAATAAAATTTATGTTATTACTTCGGAGATCTGAAGTAATAATTTCGAATCTCTGAAGAACTTCAGATATCCGAAGTTTCCAAAAAAAAAAAAAAATCGATGTAAACTTCGGATAAAATTTCTATTTTGGCAAAACTCAAACATTGTGACTCATTTTAGCAAATGATAAAATATTTTGGGGGTAGTTTTGCTAAATTTACATTTTGTCCCCTTTAGTGTTGGGTATTAGATTTGTAGGGATGAAATAAATAAATTGCAAAATTTATTTTGCAAATTCGCAGTTAAGAATTATTAATTGTCAAATTAAGTAATTTTAAGTGTTCAATATATCATTTTAAAAGGTCAGCATTTTCGTGTAAGTGCAGAAGGCTTTTTATATATTTTATTTATGAAATATATAGGAGTATTATAATTTTAGGCTAATTACGAGTATATATAGGAATATTATATATTTTAGGCCAATATTTTATATTATGCATTGTTATAGTAAATCTTCCTATATGACTTGTCAAATTAAAAATGATATCATTTTTTTTTTATAAATATTAGGAATTATTTAGGGAGTTTTATTACAGATGTTTTTAAGAGAAATCAGAATGAAATTGGTGAGATCCTTTACAATTTGATAATAATTATTTTAATTGTAAGATAAAGAAAAACTTTTTTTTTTAATGTTGAAAACCTCGTCGCTAAAATACCCTACTCGTACTTAAACGAAGCAGGTAAAACCTTCAACTATCTCAAACTTTTATAAAATTAAAAAACAATATTGATTATTTAGATTTTTGCAATTCAAGTAAATAAAATTGTTCCCAAATCTCAATCTCTATTATCATTATAAGATAGGTGAGGTGGGTTCTTTTAATAAATTTCTATATAAAAAATACACTAGAAAATATGTAAATGAAAAATCATTTTAAATAACTTACGCCAAGCTGTATTTTAAAAGTGCCAGACTGGCAACGCGTTAGAATCCAACGTAAAAATCCGCACCGCTGGGCGATTCTCTGATGCCAAAAAAATCAACGGCGCAGATCGTTTCAGCTCGCGTTACTACACACTATATACTCCATATAATCTCCCTCTCTCTCTCTATCTGTATCTCTAATACTCTATATCTCAGAATGTCAGAGTCAAGTCAAGAGTGGCCTTCCTTTGACTTCACTTGACTTCACTTTTTCCAATAACAATTTGTTGCGGACGCAGAAGTGGCGTTGTTTTTGGAGGAGAAATTTATCGGTTTAGAGTCGGATTCATTCCGCATTGTTTCTGGTTACTACATTTTGATGTTCGATTTATTTTTTCTGCTGACTTTATTTTTATTATTATTAATTTCTTTAGATCTGCACTGTATCTTGCCTATGAAAATTGGAGAAATTTATAGTTCATTTAACTGATTTTAATGTATTTTTGTTTACTGCATTATTCACTGTATGTTTTGTTGACCAAATCATTTAATTATTTATTTATTTATTGATGAAAATGATATTGTCTGATGTTTATGTGTTATTTTGTTTGGATTCCGAGTAAAATTCTTTATTTATTTTTTAGCAACAAATAAAACAATTGTTGTAGTAATGAGAAATCAGATTAAGATTGTGTTTACCTAATTTAGATGCAGCAATTTTGTGATAATTGATGTTACATTAATATATAAATGTTCATTTGATTTTCATTTTATGTGTTTTCCTTCAGTTACTCGTATAAGAAGTGGAAATGGTTGCGGCACAGGAGTTCGCTGTTGATTTGAATAAACCCCTTGTCTTCCAGGTAGAGTTATATTGTGATGTTATGATTTATATGATTGTTGTATTAATTATCTGTTATACTATCAATTTTGCAAGGACCAATATGTATTATGCATGTATGAACTCTTTTGCAGTTCAATATTAGCTCGTCTTTAGATCCATTACAAGTTCAATTCAGTGGTGTTTGTGTTGTTTGTTTACTTATTTTGACCTTTTGAGAATATGGCACAGGTTGGTCATCTTGGAGAAGCTTATCAGGAGTGGGTTCACCAGCCAATTGTAAGCAAGGAAGGCCCTCGATTTTTCGAAAGTGATTTTTGGGAGGTATGACCTTTTTCTTTGTAAATAGTATATTCCTAGCGTATGCTCGTGCACTTGGAGGCACATACTGGAAACAGTACTTTTTTTGGGTGAAGATTGTTACTAGTTGTAACGTGTAACAATTCTGTCTTTTTAGATAGTATGCTTCTGCAGTTTTTACTCATTTTTATGGTACAGTTCTTGACTCGCACAGTCTGGTGGGCAATTCCAACCATTTGGCTGCCAGTTGTTTGCTGGTGCATCTCAATGTCGATCAGAATGGGCCACACACTTCCACATGTGACTCTGATGGTGCTATTTGGCATCTTTGTTTGGACACTGCTGGAATATACATTGCACCGTTTCCTCTTCCACATCAAAACAAAGAGTTACTGGTTGGTTTTTGCTCTCCCTCCCTCTCTCTGTATGACTCACACACACATGCAAAAAGCACATATACTGATGCACACGCATGCTATTTTTAATTTTATAACAATTTGAGTATCCATGCTCTTCATTTATTTGAAAAATGTTGTCATGTTAAAATTTAGGGGAAATACCGCTCACTATCTTCTTCACGGTTGTCACCATAAGCATCCTATGGATGGCCTACGGCTTGTTTTTCCTCCTGCTGCAACAGCTGTTTTATTGGTACCAGTATGTATATTTTCCTTTGCATACTTGATGATTATTAAAAGTCTTAATTGAAGTAATGACTTTATGACCTATGCTTTAACTGTAATAGGCTGTCCAAGTGTAATGTTATTTGAATTGTCCAGAATTTAGGAGCTTTGCTGTAATTTATTATTTTCGAACAATGCTTTTGGTCATTGAGGAATTTAATTGAACTATTGATTTGAGTGTGGGCAGGGTAATGTTATTTGAATTGCCCAGAATGTGGACTGAAATTCAAACTTTTTTCGGGTTTGTAACTTCCCATCCGAACCCAGGACCTTACAACCAAGTCCTAACCCTTTTGCTACCCAGTTACACCTCTTGAGGACAATATACCAAAACTATACCAAGGCTAAACTGCCATAAAATATTTTTCTGATGTTGACTTAATATAAATGTTTACCTTTTAAGTCTGAAATAGTTGGAAATTTTGTAGTACATATAGTCTGAAGTACAATATATAGTTTTTGCTTATCACTTTTTCACCTTCTGTCTTTTCCAGTTCTGGAATCTTGTTAGTCTTGTGTCGACTCCTGCGACAACTCCTGCTGTGTTTGGAGGTGGTTTACTTGGCTATGTGATGTATGATGTCACCCATTACTACTTGCACCATGGTCAGCCCTCAAGCGAAGTAACTAAAAACCTCAAGGTAAGAGTAGTAGTGCCTATTCTACGATTGCAATAAATTACACAATGTTGAGTTTGTAGTTTTAAGTTGAATGGCTGGAGTATAGTTCGAAAGTTAAATATATTTTATATAAACTAAATCCACCGGTGGGCAAGCTTCCTTTTATTACCTCATTTTTATGACTCAATATTTCTTAGTTTTGTTGAACTTTCATGCTTATAATTTAAACTGAAACTTATATCCAAATCCTAGCATCCCACAAGTCGACATTTTGTCATCCATCTTGTTATGGATTGTCGAGTGCAGTGTTTGGATAAAACGAACTGGATGCTGACAACTTTTTTTCTTCTATTTTCTGGGTTTTTTTTTTTTTTTTTTTTTTTTTTTTTTTTTGTAGAAATACCACTTAAATCATCACTTCAGAATTCAAAACAAGGGTTTTGGGATCACATCGTCACTGTGGGACAGAATATTCGGAACACTCCCTCAGGCAAAAGCAGCTGAGAAGAAATAATTTTAATGAAGATTGTAGCTGCTGTGGATTGGTTACAACTTTGTAAGATTTGGGGTTTTGGGCATATTTTTCATTCTAAGCATTCTTTCTTCTGCCATTAATTTATGTTAGAATTTGTTAGGTTAGTCAATTTCTTCAGCTCATGGAATTTCATGTTGTAGTTTCCTGCAATGAAAAGTTTTGTATAAATATGAAACTAGACGAGTACACTGTGGCTATAGAAGTTAAACATTAAAAGTAAATAACATATTATAAAGTGACATGTGGCTACATCACATAAGATATGAGACAATTGTTGTTCAAATAATCAAAAGCGAAAGAACAAAATAAATACTGGGAAAATGATAATGCCTTGATCATCTTAAATAAAAAGAGGAAATATGATTTAGCAGGACATGCTATTAGTCAAATCTAGGTCTATGTCTTAAAAATTACATGATGTATATGTATAAGCCTTCCAATCTTTCAAAGTTCAATTGCGTCACAAATGCTAATATTGCTTTATAATGTCATGTATTCATCGATTTTGGATCTTTAACATGCTTAAATAATATTTCATTTTTCTTGTTAGAATTAAGAATTAATATTTTTAGACCTGTTGACAAAATATAAGGTTATATATATGTATTTATAGTGATAATAATAATAAATCCATCACATTTAACTCAAATCGATAATTACAATAACAAATCTATTCTTTTATGACAAATACATTCATTATATCAAATTTATTTACCTAAAATTAACAAATATATTCATTAAATCATGTTAATTCACCTCTTAAAAATGACAAATACATTCATTAGATTAGATTCACTCATTTAAAAATGGTAAATATATTTAAAGAAAATTAAACAAAATTTTCAGATTTGGGCATGCTAGGATTCGAACTTGGGGACCTTAGATGACCAAGCAACTACTTTGCCATTCCAACTACAGTTGATTCTTGTTAAGATTATATCATAACAAATATATATTATAATTATATCGGGTCGGGTCAGACCCGACTTTTCTGACCTAAACCCGTGACGGGTCGAAATTTTACAAATTTTTTGTTGGACCCGCGCGGGTCGGGTCGCGGGTTGACCCGACCCTATGAACACCCCTATGGTCTGGTCGGATCGACCCGAAAAATCACTAATTTCTTTTGAAATTCGCGCGGGTCGGATCGGATCGCGAGTTGATCTGAAAATTTGAACACCTCTAATATGGCCTAAGGTAAGGCCAAGACATCAAAATTGTGATATAATATGTTGAGTCTAATTGTAAAAATCACAAAAAGTCCTTTTGAGAGTTTATTTTTATTTTTTGGAATTTCATGTTTTTTCTGCTCTTGCTGCCTAAATTAGGAGCTTTAAGCTTTTATATGAACAACAACACTATAGTTGCTGAAGGGAAAGGAACTGAGAGATGGAATGGAACTGTTGATAAACAGGCAATTAGATTAGTTGCTCGAAAACTGCAGACCCTACTCATGGAAATGGTTTACGCCCTTACAATTGGTATTCAAAATTAGGATTTTAGGTTAATTTGGTGATTTCCGATTTTGGGAAATTGTGGATAAATTGATCATAGGGAAATATTGTTTGAGTAATAGAAAATGTTTGTAGATGGTTAATTTGATGAGAAACAAAAGGTTAGGATATGAAATTCGGCTTGATTAGGAGCAGAGTTTCAAAATCGCCGGTGGTTTACAATGTTCTAAAAAACGCTAGGTGGTAAGCGTATGGTGGGTGACACCTAACGCCTAAGTCTTTTAGGCTTTGATAGGCTAGGCGGCGTTAGGCGGTTTTATTTTTTATTCAAAAAATTAGGAAAAACTAATTTTGGAAGAAAAATTTTAAAGACCTGTCTAGAATTGTCTAGGTGGTTGCCTAGACCCACATGAGCCGCCTAGGTGGCCGCCTAGAACTGTTTAATCGTCTGACACCGCATAGTAATCGTTTTTATGCATAGTCGGAACAGTTAGCATCGTTGTTAGAGGCGTTATGAGGCATGCCTCGATGCGAGAGACGCACGAGGCGATGAGTGATGCGCATCTGCACAGGTGAAGCGAGGCGGCGTGAGGCGACGAGATGTGCGTGAGGCGCAGAGATGCAGGAGGTGCGATGATTCGAGCGCATCATGGACAAAAAAAAATTATATTTAAGGAAATGTGAAAAATCTTAAAATCATTTACCTCATCTGCTGCCTCGGTTGTGAATTATTTCAGCCTCCACTGCCGCATGCCATCTCCTCCATCGCTGACGACTCTTGACCACTGCCGACTGTCTCCACCACCGGTGATTACAAGGTATGTACATTCAATTGTTTCATCTTTTTTCTTTCTTCCTATGTTTTCTTTCTTCCTATGTTTTCTTCATCATTTTTTTCTTCCTCTGTTTTCTTCATCTTTTTTATTTCTTTCTTTCTTTTATTTATTATTATTATTTTTTTTGCATTTTCATTCATTGATCATCACTGGTTTTCTTCATTTGTTTTTTTTTTTTTTTTTTTTTTTTCATTTTCGTCGATCATATTTTGTAATGAAGTTGTGCAAGATTTGTATGATTGCATTGAGAGGCTTGTACCCGATATTGATGTACAAGACAAGATTGATAATAAGTTGCCAAAATATAGAAGTACTCACGGTACGCTAGGGGGACCTATTGCAATCAGACAAGTCCTACTATATTTACATCTAATACAAATAAACTATATTTTGAATCAAGCCATACAGTGCTCAAAACCTTCAATAATGTTAGGAAACATAATCCCTAATATATTTACATGTTTGTCCTCTTAGGATCTAACCATACATGTATTACTAGTCCTAAATTTATTTACATGCTAATTGAAATAAATCTATATTAACCACAACACAATTGCATACCTTTTAATCTTGTAGAGACCTCTTAATCAAACTTAATTGATTGCTTAACTCAATAAACAAATGGTCTTATTTATAGGAGGGAAACCAAGTCACTATTAGCTCACATGCATGGATTACTATTAATTCTTGATTACTATTTAATCACATGCATATGTAATCACATGTATTTGGATGCATAATGACTTTCTCTAACCCTTCCAAAAATGTTACCATCATGGGTGTACCATATGTTCCCCATTTAACATTTTACTAATTGTTGTCACTTAACAACTTTTATTGTTACTTAATTATTTGATTAACAACTCTTGTTGTTTACTTAGTAATGAAATCATTACTAATTGTTGTTATTTAACAACACCACATAATTAACTTAATAATTTCCAACATGAAATTATTACTAATTGTTGTTATTTAACAACACCAAATAATTAACAACAATTAATTTCCAACATCTCCCACTCACACACGATGAGATCAATAATTTTTATTATCTCTACAAGAATAATTCATACTTTGCAATTGTGCCGTGCGACCAGCATACTTCGAGAGCTCACTTGCTATACATCTGTTAGGAATATATAGCCGCTCGAAAAATGGATAGTACCATAGTGGATTATGTATGCAGTATCCTCGATCATTTATCACATTAAATCTCTCTCGATCTCTTTTCGAATGTAATATTTATTTTGTATTCACAATCATGTTTGATCACATAGAATAACATAATTGGTCGACCAGTGAATACAAGCTAATGTGATATTACTCATATAATGATCTTTCTCATTTCTCGAATCTCTCAACTTTGATTCAATTCGCTTTTCCAGAGATGTCCTTTCAGATCGGATCTCTCATGATCCTCCAGTAACATTCCAAGATAGCAATCATCAAATCTAAGTTTTAAGAAGCAGACAAGAGTCTAAAGGGTACAATGTGAGATTGAAATAATCTCAAGGGTCTCACACAATATCAAGACTGAGATCTTTACTTGTATTACCCTCAATAGCCGCAAATGTACACATGGTATGAAAACATGTGCTACGGTATTCTCTCTTTTCCCATGGAGCGCATGTCTCATAAAATACCGTACAGATTATAGTTCAGACAAACACAATGTCTAACTCATAACTGACATTAAGACAAGTAAGGTGAAACAAAATTATTCACCTTAGGTCATATCACAGAGAAATTGACATCATAACGACATTACTTAATTTTCAATCTTGAGCTCTCTAAATTATCACTCAGATAATTAGCTTAAAAATTTATCTCATCTCCCATTAACACAAGTAATGAAGGCGATTGCCCGTGTGAGAGGGCCAATCATTCACTTGTCTGACATACTTCTCATACTAACTAATATATATTTGTTTAAACATGTATCAACATAATAACATGTAAGCATTGAACACAAATATCAATGAGTATTAACATTAGTAAACATTATTTGGGAAAAAATACATATCATAATATGTAAGCACATTAACATCTACGCAATCCCTGAGTTTTTACATGTCTAACAAAGACATCTCTAGGAACAGGCTTGGTCAATGGATCTACTACCATTTCTTGCGTAGAAATGTACTTCATGTTTACCTCTTCTCGTGCAACTATGTCTTTCACAAAGTTATATTTGGTATCTATATGTTTCGTTTTACAATGGAATTTTGGGTCTTTTGTGTAGGCTATCGCTGCTTCACTATCACAGTTAACTAATACTGGACCAGAAGCTTCATTTGACATACCCAAATGATCCAAGAACCTTTTCAACCACACATCCTCTTGTACTGCTGATGAAAGGCCACAAATTCAGCCTCCATTGTGGATAAGGCTATACAAGATTGTTTCTTCTTACTGCTCCATGAAATGACACCATTGTTTAGCAAGAAAACAAAACCGGAGGTAGATTTTCTTTCATCTAAATCTCCTCCCCAGTCAGCATCAGTATAGCCTCTCAATTGCAGATCATTTCCTTGATAACACAATGAGTAATCAGCTGTCCCTCTCAGATACCTAAATATTCTTTTAACGGCTTTCCAATGTGCTAGTCCTGGATTGGATTGGTATCCACTTACCATTCTAACAGCGAAACATATATCAGGTTTTGTACACAACATTGCGTACATTAAACTTCCAACTGTATTTGCATAAGGAAATTTCTTCATTTGTTTCTTTTCCTGTGGAGTTTCAGGACACAATCTACGACTCAAAGCTTCAGTTTTCGTGATAGGAGTATCAATGGGTTTGCAAGCCTACATTTGGAAGCGTTCAAGAATTTTCTTTATATATGACTCATGTGAAAGAGATAATAAATTTTTTGAACGATTTCTTAAGATCTTAACCCTAGGAATATATGCAGCTTCACCCATATCTTTCATCTCGAAGTTAGATGATAACCATTCTTTAATGTGTTTTACAAACTCCTTATCATTTCCGACTATAAGTATATCATCCACGTACAAAGATAAGATAATGAACTTATCATTATCTCTCTTGGTGTACACACAATGATCCTCATCTATCATTGTGAAATCATTCGAAATGATTGTATTGTGGAATCGTATATACCATTGTCTAGACGATTGCTTGAGACCATATATAGACTTTAAAAGTCTACATACTTTCTCCTTTTCATTTTCTTTTATGAAACCTCCAGGTTTGCTAGTTTCTGTCATATACACTTCAGTATTTGACTTAGCAGCCGCAAGGCGGTCGCTTTCTAATTCAAGGTGACGTTTAACATCATCAAAGGTTTTGATGCTCTCATTGTAGGTCAAATGCATCTTCATATGCTCCCAGCTATTTGGAAGAGAACGAATGACCGCTTGGACTTTCTGTTCATCTGTAAGAACATGTCCAGCATCTTCCAGTTCAGTAATCATGTTTGACATTTGCCTCAAGTGTTTTGACATAGTGAACTCATGACGTTTCTTATATGTCAAACTTGATTGTCAGTGATCTGAGTTTGGTTATTGAGGTACTACCAAACTTTTCAGCTAGTGTGGACCACATGTCCTTAGCCATGTCATATTTCCTGAACTCTTTCATTAGGTCATTATCCATACTGCTCAGCAACGTAATGCGGGCAATGAAATTCTTTTTCTTCCAGGCATCATAAGCCTCTCGGTCTTGCCTGTGTTGGGCCGTAGTGCCCTGTTCAGGTTCATCCATGCTCATTTTCAAAGTTTCAAGAACCTCTTGTTCTTCTAGCACATATTGGATTTTCATGCTCCAAATTTCATAATTATCGCCATTCAATTTCTCACCCTTGTTGAGTTCAGCAATAATGTTCTTTGTTGCGGAAGCCATATAAAAAACACAAAGTTTCTACAGACATTCATGCACAATTGTTAATACTTTTGTCTTATTTTATCATGAAAGAAATTATGTTTAATAAGTTTTTTCAATGGGGTTGGAGTCAAAAGACCACTATGTGTCCAATCATCATCCAATTACCCAATGTAAAAATATTATCAACATAATCAATCATGTAAAATCATTTTCTAAAAATTACATAAATTCTTAGAACATCTTAATCATGCGACTATTGTACATGACAATCATTGATTTAATTGCATAAATTAAATTCAACATGAAACATTCATACATATAAATACAATATTTACATGCCGTGAAGTAACAAACAATTACACACATAACATTAACATAGTTTTATCATAGAAAAACGAATATCTAACACTTAAAACTTTTCCGGTTCTATTGTTCCAACGAATAAATGTCTTAGGATAAGAATCCTTAAATTCTTGTGGCAACTTGTAATTGATCTTGGACAACCATGTGAAACTTATAGCAAATTTCGGATCCTTGCAACGTTTCCGGGACATCAAAGGAAAAATAGTATTATTTGCCTTATGTCGGAGATAGTCAATTGCTAACCTCTCAATGGCTATGTTATACTGAACACGTAGTTCTTCTGTATGAATTACTAATTTCCAAATATCAGTAAGCCTTTTTTGCCATATTTCCGGGAGAGTATTTCGTAGCAATCTGAGTCTGTTCGGTTGTCCTATCCAATTACCCTCCCATATAGATTCTTGTAACATGTTATTAAATGTGATTATATGCGAAATCATATCATCATCTTCTTTCATCCGATACTTATCCAGATCCAGCAACATGTCTTTCTATTTTTCACTGTGGGCGGATGTCATAACCCTTTTTGCAGTTTTTTGTCTGATCGGGATGATTTTTCTACAATGAATACAAAGAAAAATCAATATAATGAAACACAAAGTTACATTAACTAAAATAAATATCACAAAGATATTCATCTACATAAACACAAAGTTTATATGATAAAACAAATTTATCATGGCCGATTAATATAATATGCAAAAGGACTAGACATTTAATCATGACGGATCGGAATTACCAAAGCAAACCGATACAGACATGACCAACACGGGCCAACACGGATGTCCACGCGCCATTCACGCGCCACAGGAGTGGCTCACGCGCCTCCACGCGCCGCCACGCGCCGGCCACGGCTCCCACTCGCCCTCACGCGCCGGCCAGGCTCGGTTTACTTTCACGCGCGGACGACATGTCGTCCGCCTGTTCCGTGAGCGTATGACATGTCGGTTGTAAGGTTGAAGGCCAGCCGACTTGTCGGTTGTTATGGTCATGGACGACATGTCGTCCGTTTCTTTTATATTCGTAAGACTTGTCGTACAGGAAAAGCGGACGACTTGTCATCCTCTTCTCTAAAAACCGGATGACATGTAGTACATATATTCTGGGAGTGTTTTTCTGGGTAAAAACAGATTCAACTAGCCAACTTCTAGGGTCCATATCTTTCTTAATTTTAATCCAACTTAAGAAAATGATATACCAAATTAAAGATCTCATGACCTAGTTTTCAAAACATATTTGAAACTGCGATTATCAATTTTTCTACAGAGAGTTATTACGGCCCAAAGTTGGAAGAAAATCATTTTTTAAAAATAAAAACCAGAAGCATTTTTAACAACTTTCATGCATGTTCATGCAATTTTTGTGTAATCTAACTAGAATACATGTATTTAAGCTACTGATACCAATGTTAGGAAACATAATCTCTAATTTATTTACATGTTTGTCCTCTTAGGATCTAACAATACATGTATTACTAGTCCTAGATTTATTTACATGCTAATTGAAATAAATCTATATTAACCACAACACAATTGAATACCTTTTAATCTTGTAGAGACCTCTTAATCAAACTTAATTGATTTCTTTACTCAATAAGCAAATGGTCTTATTTATAGGAGGGAAACCAAGTCACTATTAGCTCACATGCATGGATTATTATTAATCCTTTATTACTATTTAATCACATGCATTGATTACTATGTAATCACATGTATTTGGATGCATAATGACTTTCTCTAACCCTTCCAAAAATATTACCATCATGGGTGTATATGTTCCCCATTTAACATTTTACTAATTGTTGTCACTTAATAACTATTGTTGTTACTTAATTATTTGATTAACAACTCTTGTTGTTTACTTAGTAATGAAATCATTACTAATTGTTGTTATTTAACAACACCACACAATTAACTTAATAATTTCTAACATGAAATTTGATGTGCTAATAGTCAAGATTGGTGGCAATGCTAAGTTGCCAAACATGGTGGCAATTGCCTAACTTTCAAAGTTTGAAAGTTAGGCAATGTGCATTACTTGATGGCTATTTAAGGAGCCATTGTTTCCATTATTCATCATCCCTTGCATCCCAAAAAATTGAGAGTAAAGATAGAGAGTAAAGAGGGTTGAGAGGTTTTTTGTTAAGTTTTGTATAAAGCTTTGTAATTCTTTTGTGGTGTAATAAAAGAAGAGTTTTCCTCTCACATCTCCTCTATTGTGTGTGTTTTATCACAACAAGTGGTATCAGGAGCTAAGGTTACTCGGAGGGATCCCGAAACTCGGTAACGGAGATTCGGTTCGGAAAGTCGGTTCCGACAAAAGTTGTCGAAAATCGATTTTGAGCATACCATCGGACTTTTCACGGCGAGACGAGCACGGTGGTATTTTTTGGCGATCGAACGGAGGACTGAGGACGCCGCACGCGCCGCACGCGCCGGTCAGAGACATCTCCACGCGCCCCAGTCGCAGTCACGCGCTTCACGCGCAGACCAAGGAAGAAGACGATACACGTGGCGACACGTCAGCGTCCAGTCATCCGCCACGTCAGCAGGACCTGCACAGTCAGCAGCCCAGTCAGCAGGACACGTCATCAACACAGTCAGCAGACACACGTGGCATCCAGTCAGCAGACACGTGGCATCCAGTCAGCAGCCACGTCAGCCTGCCACGTCAGCGGTGCCTGGTAAATTTCATATAGGGTCCCTGAACTTTCTGAAATTACAATTTAGCCCCTATACTTTCAGATATTTCCAATTCAGTCCCTGAACTTTTTGGAAATTGCAATTTAGTCCTTGAACTTTTCCGTAATTGCACTTTGGCCCCTGAACTTTTGGAAATTGCATTTTGACCCCTGTAATTTCTGGAATTTGTAATTTGGTCCCTGTGTCGGATTTTGACAAACGAAGTGTCATTTCCACCATTTTCGACCATTCCGGACGCAACGGTGAGGTCCGTTTTTTGAAATTCTGCTTAGAATTTTATGATGAGGAGAGCAAACGGAAAAATGATTTTGTTAACCAGTACAAACTATTTCACATGGAGAGGAAGGATGAAAGACCTTCTGTATGTGAAGGACTATGATGGATCGGTGTTTCTGGAGCAGAAACCAGAAGGAATGACCGATGATAAGGGGGCTAATCTTCACCAGAAAACATGCAGTACTATTCGTCAGTGGATCGACGATAGTATCGTCAACCATGTCAGTGAAGAAGTAAATGCACGTGTCTTATGGAGAAAGCTGGAGGAGCTTTTCCGAGCAAAGACTGGCAACAACAAGCTGTACTACATCAAGAAGATGATGATGGGTTTAAAATACCAGGAAGGTACAGCTTCGGCGGACCACATCAACGATTTCCTCGGAACCATGAAAGAATTGTCAGGATTGGCATAGACTTCGGAGATGAGGTAAATGGCTTAATACTCCTTAATACGTTACCAGAATCATGGGAAACGTTCAGATCTACGGTGATCAATTCAGCCGCAGATGGAAAAGTCACTATGGAGATGGCAAAGACCAGATCTTCGAGGAAGAAAAGAGGACGAGAATGCAAGAGTCAGCATCAGCCTCAACCTCAGAAGCTCTAGTGACAGAGAAGAACACCAGATGGGGGAGGAGTAAAAGCCGAGGCCCAGGTAGACCAGACAAGAACCGAGGTAAATCAAAACAAGAGATATTGAGTGCTTACTTACTGCAAAAAGAAAGGCCATATGAAGAGGATTGCTACAAACTGAAGAACGAGCAGTCCAGAAGAGATGGTGACTCTAATCAAGAAAGAGTCGCTACCACCACCGACAATACCTCCAACAGTTCTTCATAATATATGAAGAAGATGTTGTGAATCTTGCCAGCCACGAGACCAGTTGGGTGATAGATAGTGCGCATCCATACACGCCACATCTCGCAGAGACTTCTTTTCTTTTCATCTTACACACCAGGAGATACGGTGCTGTAAGGATGGGGAATGACGGACAGTCCAAAGCCGTCGGTATTGGAGACATCTGCCTTGAAACAGACAACGGGACAAGGCTAGTGTTGAAGGGAGTCAAGCACATCCCAGACATCCGGTAAACCTGATCTCAACAGGCAAGCTGGATGATGAAGGTTTCTGCAGCACCTTTAGTGACGGATGCTGGAAGCTCACTAAAGGATCAATGGTCGTGGCACGAGGTAAGAAGGATTCAACTTTGTATTTGATGCATGCTAAGATTACAAATAGTAGCATAAATACAGTCAACAGTAATGAGGCAGCCGAGCTATGGCACAAAAAAGCTCGTCACATGAGTCAAACGGGGATGGAAATACTACGCAGGAGGAATGTTCTTCCGGAATTGAAGAACTCACACTTACGGAAGTGTGAACACTGCATGGCTGGAAAGCAGAACAGAGTGTCCTTCCAGAGCTCCCCGCCTCATCAACGGAAACCGGAGGTACTAGATCTCATACATTCAGATGTATGTGGTCCGATGCAGACACGAACACTTGGTGGGTCACTTTACTTTTTGTGACATTCATTGATGATCATTCAAGGAAGACATGGGCATACACCTTGAAGAGAAAAGACCAAGTGCTGGGAGTGTTCAAGGAGTTTCACGCCCTGGTGGAGAGAGAAAACCGGTAAGAAACTCAAATGCATCAGAACAGACAACGGTGGAGAATATAGAGGTCCGTTTGATCAGTACTGCAAGACGCAAGGAATCAGACATCAAACGACACCTCCGAAGACACCTCAGCTGAATGGCCTAGCTGAGAGGATGAACAGAACCTTGTGCGAAAGGGTCAGAAGCTTGCTGTCACAAGCCAAGCTGCCGAAGACATTTTGGGGGGAGGCACTCAACACAACTGTACATGTTTTGAACATGTCCCCAGCGGTCGCACTGAAAGGTAATGTTCCTAACCAAGCTTGGACAGGTAAAGAAGTGTCTTATGAACACTTGCATGTCTTTGGGTGCAAAGCTTATGTACACATCCCAAAGGACGAGAGATCCAAACTTGATGCAAAGACGCGACAGTGTGTCTTTATTGGCTATGGTCATGATGATTTCGGCTACAAACTCTATGATCCTGTGGAGAAGAAGATTGTCAGAAGCCGAGATGTTGTCTTTGTTGAAGACCAGACCATAGAAGATATCCGGAAGGATATGAACAATGCCCCAGCAATACAGAAATGTGAATCCAGAACCTCATACACCGGTGCCAGTACGAGTTGAAGATGAGGTTCCCAGACAGGAGGGTACAGGTGATGAAGCTCCCAGAGATGATGATCATGATCAACCACCAGTACCAGAAGTTCCACCAACAGTTCCACAGAGAAGGTCTGACAGAGACAAGCGACCTTCAACTAGATACTCTGCATATGAGTATGTGCTGCTTACTGACGGGGGAGAACCCGAGAGCTACCAAGAGGCTGTGGAAACAGATGACAGAGAAAAGTGGGAGGAAGCCATGCAAGATGAGATGAAATCTTTGCATGACAATCACACTTTTGAGTTGGTGAAATTGCCAAGAGGCAAACGGGCTTTGAAGAACAAATGGGTGTACAGGATGAAGCAACAGGAGAATACTTCACAACCCCGGTACAAAGCCAGGCTAGTCGTCAAGGGATTCAATCAGAGGAAAGGCATTGACTTCGATGAAATCTTCTCTCCAGTTGTGAAGATGTCATCCATTAGAGTGGTACTCAGCTTAGCAGCAAGCCTCGACCTGGAAGTTGAGCAGATGGATGTCAAGACCGCATTTCTTCACGGAGATCTGGAAGAAGAAATTTATATGGAGCAACCAGAAGGCTTCAGAGTCAGCGGGAAAGAGGACTTTGTTTGCAGACTCAGGAAAAGCCTCTACGGGTTGAAACAGGCACCGAGACAGTGGTACGTGAAGTTTGAGTCAGTTATGGGGGAGCAGGGATATAAGAAGACTACTTCAGACCATTGTGTTTTCGTTCAGAAGTTTTCTGACGATGACTTTATCATCTTACTGTTATATGTAGATGATATGTTGATAGTTGGCAGAAATCAATCGAGGATTGATAACTTGAAGCAGCAACTGAGTGAGTCTTTTGAGATGAAAGACTTGGGGCCAGCTAAACAGATTCTTGGCATCAGGATCGGTCGTGATCGGAAAGCCAGGAAGTTATACTTGTCACAGGAGGAGTACATCGAGAAGGTACTTCAGAGATTCCAGATGGACAAGGCTAAAGCGGTTAGCACTCCTCTTGCTACCCACTTTAGATTGAGTACGAGACAGAGTCCCTCTACTGAGTCAGAGAAGGAGGAAATGAAACAGGTTCCATACACCTCAGCAGTGGGAAGTCTTATGTATGGTGTGCACAAGGCCACTTAGCACACGCAGTGGATTGGTCAGGGTCAGTTTTGAAACAGCCGGGAAAAATGCGATCAAATGGACGGGAACACTGGAATGCTTCAAATGGATCATGGTATCTTCGAGGCACATCCAAAATGAGGCTGTATTTGGAAGCAATGAACATGTTGATAGGCTACACCGATTCAGATATGGCAGGAGATGTGGATACCCGAAAGTCTACTTCGGGGTATCTGATTACTCTCTCAGGAGGAGCTGTGGCATGGCAGTCGAGGTTGCAGAGGTGTGTTGCACTTTCTACAACAGAGGCAGAATTCATCGCAGCTACAGAAGCTTGTAAGGAATTGCTGTGGATGAAGACATTCGTCCAAGAATTGGGTTTCAAGCAGGAGAAGTACATTTTGTACTGCGATAGCCAGAGTGCTATTTATCTCGGTAAAAATTCCACTTTTCATTCGAGGTCAAAACATATCGATGTGAGGTATCACTGGATACGGGACGTCCTGAGCTCAAGGCTGTTAGAACTCAGGAAAATTCACACCGACGACAACGGTGCCGATATGTTCACGAAGGTTTTACCGAAGGAGAAGCTTGAAATTTGCCGTGCCATAGCCGGGATGACAAAACTCTCCACATAGTCAAGGTGGGGAGAGACAGAGAACTACGATTGGCTTGATCCCAACTCAGGGTACGTAGGCAGTCATACAGATGCAGCCAGGGGAGGATCCTTTGGAGGATCCTGATTTGGATGATTAATGGTCGGCTCAGATTTGAGGCAAATCTTCACCGAGGGGGAGATTTGATGTGCTAATAGTCAAGATTGGTGGCAATGCTAAGTTGCCAAACATGGTGGCAATTGCCTAACTTTCAAAGTTTGAAAGTTAGGCAATGTGCATTACTTGATGGCTATTTAAGGAGCCATTGTTTCCATTATTCATCATCCCTTGCATCCCAAAAAATTGAGAGTAAAGATAGAGAGTAAAGAGGGTTGAGAGGTTTTTTGTTAAGTTTTGTATAAAGCTTTGTAATTCTTTTGTGGTGTAATAAAAGAAGAGTTTTCCTCTCACATCTCCTCTATTGTGTGTGTTTTATCACAACAAAATTATTACTAATTGTTGTTATTTAACAACACCAAATAATTAACTCAATAATTTCCAACATGAAATTATTAATAATTGTTGTTATTTAACAACACCAAATAATTAACAACAATTAATTTCCAACAAATAATCTTTAGCCTTCCTGCAATGGAAGAGTTGGAATGCTTTGTTCATGCCTGAAAAAGTTATCAGGATCAACTTTGGTCTTCACTCTTACCAACCTATTAAAATTGCCTTTAAAATACTTGAACCCCCAAGCACTAGCCTGAATGAAACTTGTGTTACTCTTGTTGTTCATGCCCAAATCAAGATCCCTGTAATTCACATATGCAGCCCTGGGAGACTTTGAAACATAAGGAGCCATGTAATCGTACAGCTTCCTGATCCATTCCATATGCTTCGCCAAGGTCTTCTCTCCATCTTGCCAGTTAGTTACATACTGGATTTTGAATAAGTTTCCCTTTCTGTGAGGGAAAGGAATTTCAGATTCTGAAATCTTGCTCATCATTCCACCGTAAGGATTCCATATCAACAGTGGACCTTCTTCCTCCAGCAACCTTTTCCATAGCCCTTCAAGCGCGGATTCAGGAATTGGTTCTTGAACAAAGTCTGATTTGGCTTTGAAATAGTTCTTGAATGTGGATTTTCCCTGGAGGAGAACTTCAGGTGGTGTGTTTCTTGGATAGCCAGCAATGTAAAGTACAGATTTGATCCAGCTTGTTTCGATACAATCCTTTTGTGTCAATCTCAATTCCGGGAAGCTTTCTTGCATTATTTGGAGAAGTCTATCAGCTCCACCAAGAAACAGGGCATTGTAAGAAGTTGAGATAGTTCTTTGATCTTTTTGTTCAGGGATTGCGGCTGCTTTTATAATAACTCTGATGAAAAGATCCTCATCAAGCTTATCTGCTACTTGTTGCCATCGGTGCAGGATATTTGTAGCGCTTTGCTCCAGGGTCTTGGTAACTGTAAACACTGTCACAGTTTCCGGAACAGGAACAAGTTTTATCTTCCAGGAAAGAATAATTCCAAAGCTTGCTCCCCCGCCTCCTCTAATCGCCCAAAATAGATCTTCTCCCATGGCTTCCCTGTCAAGAATTTTTCCATTAGCATCAACAATTCGGGCATCCAGGACATTGTCAGCTCCCAGGCCGTATTTTCTCATCATGGAGCCGTAAGCACCGCCTGTTATGTGCCCACCAACGCCTAAGCTTGTGCAAAGACCAGCAGGAAAGCCATGTAATTTGCTTTTCTCGGCAATTCTGTAATAAACTTCACCGATGGTGGCACCAGCCTGAATCCAGGCGCTGTTATTTTCAATATCAACGCTGATGCATCGAAGCTTGGCAAGGTCTACAATGATGAAAGGTGTTTCTATTTCGGAAACATAAGAGAGACCCTCATAATCATGTCCTCCGCTTCGTACTCTAAAATGAATTCCAAGCTTCTTGGAGCAAATAACAGCTGCTTGGACATGGGATTCGGATAACGGTGTGAAGATAAACTCAGGTTTTGGCATTGAAGGCACCAAATACCTGAGGTTTTGAGCAGAGGATTGGAGAATAGAATCAAATGAAGAATTGTTTCGGTCGTAAAAGGTTGAGAAAGGAACTGAAATCTCAGAATTGGAATTGAGACACTGGATAAAGCTGTCTTCAATTGAAGCTGAACTTGTCCATGAAGCAGATGATAACAAAAGGACTGAGAGCAATGGAAGAATGTAATTGCTTGGAAACATCATTTAATTTTTTTTTTTAAATTTTTGGCTCCAAGTTCAGTTTATGGGGTTGTGTTAAAAGAATTGAGAGCTTCAGTTTTCTTATTTATAGAAGCAAGTTGGTTGGTCCTTGATGAGCCTAACGTGTATTTGAGCTAATCCTAACGTCACGTTTGGATTTATTTTTCTTATAATTTGGGATAAATTGTTCTAAAGCCTTCACTTGTGGAGATTCTACTTTTGAAGTAGCATATGATTCAAGGATTTCAGCTGCGTTTTCCATTTCCTTTTCCTTTTTTTTCTGAAGGGATAATAATAATTATGTATTATTATTAATTTCTTTTTAATCTAAAATCTCAATTTTTTGACTAAAAAACTTAACATATTTCACGATCCTAAACTGTTCGTTTTAGAATTCTCAATTCAAAAACCACCATAAAATCGTCTCGAATATATAATCGACACTAGATCAGAATTAATAAATATCGGGTCATCCCATCTCAATCGATTTACATTCTCTATACTATATATTGAGTTGTTACAATATAATTGCATTAACATAATTATCTCGTTCACATGCAAAACATTAAATTTGTCCTCATGACCACAACTTAAAAAGGCTTTTCAATAAAACAAAAAAGCTTACTCAAGTTTTATTGTGTAGTCACGAGTCAAGTTTTACTCAAAAGGATAAAAAAAAAACATTTAGTATGCTAATTGAAAACGAAGCAGATTTTCATCATATATTAATGGGCGGCTCATCACAATATTTTTACAACTTCAGCTAAAATCTTGATAGATACAAATTTTCAATTTTTACAAATTCTCAATGCTATCCTCTAATTCTTTGGTGCAACGAAGGTATGAGTGACGTGGTATCACTAATAAATTATTAAATGACATGTATGATTTAATATCCATTTTTTAGTTGTTTTTTAATATTTTAGCACGCGTGGCAATAAATGATTAGATTGTTGTACGGATGACGTGTTACCTCCGTTGTATTGAAGATTTTCTCCCTCGTAACCGGTTAACATGTAACTTTAATTATTGAATATATACTTTAACTATTAAACATGTAACTCAAACCAATAAATATGTAATCTTTACTCACATTAAACTTTTAATCATTAATATGTAACTTTTTTCTTTGAAGATGAAATTCATTCATATATAAAAACATCATAATGATGTAATTACATGGCCATAACAGCTCGAATATTGTAACGACCGGTAGTTTTTACTACTGTATACAACCGTACTGTTATGAAAGGGACAAAGACATATAAAATAAATTATTTTGAGACTTAAATATACTCAGGGAACGACTTTGGGGACAATCGGTAAATTCCTCGAAGTCCCGAGACGAGACTGTACAATATTCCCTTTGGATAGCCCGTGGTATTTGGGGCGTAACTTTTTCATATAAACTCCGTTTTTTTATGAATTTTATATCGTCGGAAAGCTGAGATCGAGATCTACGACTTTCGCGTTGAATATGTTTTAAATTCGGACCAGAAATAGGTCAAAAACGCAAGTTAAAATCCTAATGAATAGTAACTTCGGACCCAAATGCAAAAATCTCAATTTTCTCCAAACTTCTACACTCTTCTCCAACTTTCTAAATATCATACAACTCCCCATTATATAAAGAGTTAACTATTCACTAATTACAAATTTTGGAACAAAAGAAGAAGAAATGCCGTGAGAAAGAAAGAAGTATGGCCGTGAGAGAAAGAGAGGGAAAGAAGAAGAAGAAGAAGAAGAAGAAGAAGAAGAAAGAAGAAGAAGAAGAAGAAGAAAGAGAGAAGCAAGGAAGAAGATAAACAACAATGGAGAATTGTGGAATATGAAGAAATCAAGTAGATTAAGGTAAGCATATGTTGACCCAAATCTTGAGTTTTTGATTTTAGTGGTATGAATGACATGATGATTATAATAATATATTTGAGGTTCCAATTGATGGAGATATAAGCTTGGGGATTGATTGTTGTGTGTTACCCAAAATTGTCTTGAGATAAGAAAGGAATTAATATGAGATTAGAAGATTAAATTGGAATGTAATGTGTGAAATTGATCTATGATGATGTTATGTGTTGCATATTAGTGGTTAATTAGTAAAGAAATGAGTTATGGAGTAAGTGTTTGAGTTGGAAAAGTTTAAAGTTTAATTTAAGAATAATGGATTGTGATTAAATGAATGAGTAGTTAATGATGTTAACTTGGTAGTTTTGTATGTGTGAAATTGATGTGATTTGTTGGATTGTGTATTGGAAGTGATATGGAGGCATTGAGGATGTTTTGGCTAAGAAAATCAGTGAAGAACCAGTGCAGAACCTGAAAAATCAGGTTCGCGTCGCGCCGCAACAAGGAACCTGCGTCGCGACGTGTGATGAAAATTGAGATTTATTTCTGCGATGTACGCGTCGCGACGCGCATCACCTTACGTCACGACGCGAGGTCAAAATTTTCCTAAAACTGATTTAAACCATCCCAGTTCTACCCTAGTATGTTAGAGACCACCCTTAGGGTCTCATATTAGTTTGAGAATACACGGTACACTGTGATATAAGAATAATATGCTTTGAAATATTAAGTAAGAGCTTGAGTGGGAAAATTTAGGCTAATTTGGAATATGTTCCCCAGCCCCTTTTCTAACCAAGTTGTCGATTTTAGGGTCATCGCAGGAACCAGAATTTTCCTCAGCAAGCGAATGCCAGCCAAATTCCAAAACAATGAGTGGACACTTCCTCTTCTACTTGCTTTTCATTTCGTATTCTCATATCAGACTTACTATTTCTGTTTTTAGGGCGTTAGCTAAATTCTTTATCATCTATGTTTTATTTAGCATGTTTTGAGAAATGTTTTAGAAAATAGATGTTTTCAGTTTGAGTTTTATAGTTATTCGGGGCATGAGGGAAAAACTCACCCCAGTATGTAACTTTATACAGATTGGAATTGACGGACAGAGAACATGTGCACATGTAGAGGACTGAGGGGACATCGATACGTAACGCCCTCAGATCCTAGAGCAGGGCTAGGGGGACGGCGATACGTAATTCCCCTAGACCATAGTTTCAGAGCTTGGGTGGTAGCATAGATCCGCACCCCCAGGTCTAGTTTGTGGCTTGGGGGACAGCGATACGTAACGTCCCGAGACCACCAGATTCAGAGACAATAGTGGCATGCTTTGGGGGACGGCGATACGTAACGCCCCAAAGTCATGGATTTGCACTGCTGGCTACAGTTAGGCATATGAGGAGACGGCGATACGTAACGCCCTCATACGTCAAGGTTTTTCAGATACAGAGCAGCACCCAGTTTTCAAACTTTCATAACACAGTTTTCAAGAAATCAGATTTTAGAAATAGTTTTCGAAAACCAGAGTTTCAAAAGCAGTTCCAGAAAGACCAGTTTTATTAAAGAAATGTCAGATGGAGTTTTCAGAAAAGAGATTTCATATGAAGTGATTTCTGAAACCTTAGTTTTAAAACCTAACGTTTTGATTTGAGTATTTCAGTTTTATAGTCCACTCACTTAGAAAGTACGACGATCTAACCCCCCACTCCCAGTGTTCTGTTCTTGTCGAGAGGACGAATACTGATGCAGTCACTAGTGTTTGAAGTCCACCAGTCAGATTCAAAATAGAAATCATGTATCAGTTTTTATTCATGTCATAGTCATTGTAAAGACACATGTTTTATGTATCCAATTTTTTTTTTTTTTTTTTTTTGGAGTTGAGTTTGCATGATAAGTTGTTGAGATTGGGCTACGGTCCCATGCTTATTATACATATATATTAGAGAAAAGAGTATCAGAAATTGAATAGCAGTTATCCGAGTCAGAGGCTTATGGGGTTAGTACGATCTATCCCCTGCCAGTAGCATCTCCCAGATCGGGGATGATACAAATATAAACTTAGAAAATCCTAAGACTCAAGCTATGTTAGGATAACACCTAACAACATAAAATAATATATGTACTAATTATTTCCCGTAACTAATAGAGATACATATTCACACCTAAAACTACTAGGAAACATTAGGAATTACGGAACCGGCCTGGTCTCCCTACCTCAGCCTTAATGCAAAGTCAGTGACTACAAATCCCTAATTAGAAGTGAAATAATATAATACACACATTGAACATAACACTTTTACAATAATATACAATTAATCTAATACAAGATAATTTATAGATCTATGAGACTGCAAATATCCCATACACATCGCAAAACTCTAGTCTTCATCATCAGATCTACTCATTATCCCGCACCAAATCTTTGTACATTATGAAAAGATAATTATTCCTGTAAAACACAGAGAATATAAAACCCAACAAAAAAGTTGGAAATCTATCACTACAAGAGTGGATCACAGATCAACAGATCTGGAAATCAAAAATACTAAAAAAAAAATAAAAGTCAAGAACACAAATGCTGTCAAGATGAAAAAGCAAAAAACAAAAGATGAAGAAAATGGCAGAAGCGGAGGCGGAGGCAGAGGGAGAGGGGGCAATGGGCTCCCTGATCAGCACAAGTAAACTAAAAGGCCAACCAAGAAAGAAAAACAAGAGACAGAGAAGGAACTAAGAAAATGATAAAGATAGAGAAAGGAAAATGGAGGAAGGGGGAACAAAAACCAGAGATAAGCAAAATAATAGAGATGAAGAAAGAGAGAGAAGGAAGGGGGTGGGTGAGAGGGGGGGGGGTGGGGGGTGGCTCAAAAGGATAACAAATAGGTGTTGATCATTAGATTTGGAATTATCAGCGATAACATGTAACATTTTATTGCTTTGTGAATCAAACATGTAACTAAGGTCATTGAACATGCAACTTAAATAATTAAACATATATATAACCCGAACTAATAAATATGTAAATTTTGTTAATACGAAATTTTCAACCGTTAACTTGCAACTTAGACCATTACATCTAGAATTATCATCAATAACATTCCATTTATTATTGCATTATGAATCGAACATTTGAACTGTTAAGGATGTGTAAATAATTTGAATTAAGACATGTCTTATCTCTATTTTTGTATTTAGGATAACCTAGATTGTATCCTTCAATCTGTTAGTTGAATCAATGTATATAATAAATATAATTATTTATATCTTTGTATAATAGGTAATCAAATGCGAATATTTTTATCTAATTATCTCTTTTTGCAACTTGGAATCATTAAACATACATCACAAATCAATAAATATACAATCTCTACTAACATGAAACTTTCAACCGTAATAAATATACAATCTCTACTAACATGAAACTTTCAACCGTTAACATATAATTTTAATCATTAAACCTGTAATTATCAGTAATAACATGCAATCTTTTATTGCTTTATAAATCAAACATGCAACCAAGACTATCGACAATTCAACTATTCAACAAACAACTCTAACCAATAAATATAAATCATGAAACTATTAATCATTAATATGTAAATTTGACCACACTAGGCTTGTAATTTTTAGAAATAACATGTAATTTTTAATATTTTGTAAACTAAATATGTAACTTTAGCCATTAAACATACAACCCAAATTAATAAATATGAAATATTTACTAGTATGAAACTTTAATATGTAACTTTAACCAATAAAACTACAATTTTAATAATTTATTATTTATGTATCAATTTTTATCATTTTTTTTTTAAAATTTGGCAGCCAAGTGGCAACCAAGCAAAGGCTTAAAATAAGTAATTATTGCTACTGTTGATTATATTTTAATTTGATAGTTCAGTTTATAATTTATTGTCCTCTTTATAAAAGCAGGAAGTTGAAAGTTTATTTAAAAATTTACGTTTAATATGAAGGCACGAAGAATTCTGATCCAAGGTAAGTAGGTAACTAGTAAAATCAGAAGGAAAGCAAATTTGAACATTGAATTATGTGTTTTAATAATAATATAAAGTTAAGATTCAATTAAATTTAAAATATTATCTAATAACCATCTATCATAATTTATAAAAAAATTTTAGTAGTACAAAGTTCATCTCAACACTAAATCTAAATCCAAAAAATTTATGCCAAGTGATTATTTTAACTTAAATTTTTGATAGAAATTTTGAGTTATTGATCTCATTCAATTCAACGATCGATATAAAAAGTGAAAATAACAATTAATGATATCAATTTATCAGTTATTAGAATATATGAAATCAATAATTTAAAATTTGTGTAAAAATTTCAAGTAATAAAAAATGTAATACTCAACAATCTATTAACATAATAAATAACTAATAGAGATTTACTCGATTCAACTATGCACCAATTCATGGATACTGTGGTGAAATATTATATATATTATTTCGAAATTTGACTGAACAAAGAAACTCCAATTTCAATTATTTTTCAATTTGTATTTTTCCAATTTTTAGTTATCCAATTAAGTGATTTTAACTATTTTGTTATATGATTAATTCAGACTTATTCTTCAGTAAATATTTGATTTTAATTTTGATTAGACGCACAATCTTGATTTCAAACCCTCACGAGGATTAAAATTAATTTAAGTGACTGTCGTGGGTTCTACAATGAGTCTGTAGACTGAGTTTCTTATCACACAAAAAATAAAATAGTTAAATTACACATGGAAAATAAATAAATAAAATTAACAAAGAAAATAGAGTGATGAAGCTGGAATAATTTAAAAATAAAATATAATTAAGTTTTTAAATTTGAAGGGAACCATATTTACCAAAACTTAATTATGATTAAATATCATAGCATTGAACCATAAATAGTTTGTTTCTTTTACATTTTGTCTTCACATATCTACACGCATCAAAAATTTGTTTCTTTTACATTTTGTCTCCACAACTTTAAATTAAAAATAATTAGTCTGTTTATTATTTTCAACAATAATTGATCCCCAAGGTCATTCCCTTCATCATTATTTTCGTTAACAAATTTACATATAAAGCAATGTAGGCCAAACACAAGTGACAATTTTTTTTTTTTAATTTAACGAAATGGTCATAAAAATCTCATTATCTTTAGAAATGATCACATATACCCCAAAATATTTTTACAAATTTGATCTATATGTCTAAAAAAAAGGGTCATAGGACTATTTCTAAATTCAGGAGAATCTATGTACATTAGAGAAAATTTTGGGAGTTTAGATGTCATTTTCTCTTATATAAAGAGAAACATTTAAAGAATTGAAAGAGAAACATGGTAGTGACTCACTACTAGTGAGACTTATTGAAAAAATAATTACGATTAACAATTGATGCGTTACTTCTATGCGAAGCAATTATACACAAGCGTATGTGTTGTACAAGTAATATAAAAAGATATTTATCTTCGTTATTCTTATCAATTACTTAATTATCTCAATCCTAATTAATTTAAACTAAAGTATTGAGAAGGCAATTTTAAACTAATACAAGTAACAAGAGCAGAAAAGTCTAGGATCACAACTTCCCTATAACATTCACTTAAATTTCTATCATCTCTTTATGATTAATCAGCCATAAGCAATTGTTAACCTAGAACACAAATTTATCTACAAGTCTAGTCTAAGCATCAAGAAGAAATTCCCGTCACCCAATTTACTATATTCCTATGACAATTAGATTAAGAAAAATTCATTAAGTTCAAGTTATAATTAGGATTACATATGCTATAACGATATTTTCATATCATGACATGGAAATCCAACTAATGAATAACATCATGTGTTGAATTATCTAGGTCAACGATGGCTTTTGGTGATAAGATTTCACTAAAATAGATAGAACATACTGGCCATTCTGACGCACGCCTAGCCTTAATAATGTGGGATTAGGCGCGGTAGTCCTAAACCGCAGAGCATAAACGCACCGCATCGGTAGCGCGTTTTAGAAAATTTATTGCTTTATTTTTATATTACATCTTACGCAATTACGTTACTTGAAATGAAATTGGAGTTAGTCTTTTTCATAGTATTTCATTTCCTGGGAGTATGAAATAGTGGATTATTCTGCTCATTTATGAAGAAATTGCCTGGATCAACCTATTTCTTCACCTATGCTAGTCTTTTAAAGCTACTCTTGTAATAGTTGATACCTTAAAATGATAACGATTTTTGTATAGCACGTAAGTGCACGTATCATATAAGAAGTAACGATGATTAGGCATAATTTTTTTTCCTTTATCGTAGGCCTTGACCGAATCGTTTAGGTTTAAAATTTTTCCAGTTTAAAAAAATTGATTAATTCAATTTCCCTATTGCCGAAAGTGATGGTGGTGAAGACTTGTTACTGCCTTAAATGCTGATGAAGAAATGAGTTTACCACTCAAACTTTTGTGCTAAACTTGTCACCAAGAAACCGGAGAATGAGCTCTCAATCATAATGAAAAAATTTATTTCAAAGAATTTTTATCTTTCTTTTTAAACTCTTTAGAGAAGAAAAATGTTCATACACTTTTTTCTCTAAAAAATGGAGGCTTTGTTTTTCTAACTCTTTAGAAAAATGATTGACTATTTTTATAACATCCAGTCAGAGACAAGATGCTACCGGCAGGAGATAAGAATAACCAATTTCCCTGAGCCTCAAATTTAATGAAAAACGGACATAACACACTCAAAAAATCGGACAATCTGGAACACAGTACAACACCGAAACGACCTGTTATAAACATCAGATATGTAAAAGGGACCTCTGGTCCTAACACAAGATATATCAATTCTCAACATCAATACTCAAGGGCTTCAAGCCCACAATTACACATACAAATAAATTTTTTTAATTCTATACATATACATAATAGCGTGCATATATAGCACAACTTATAACATAATCAACATAACTCCAAAAATATTTTTAACTCATCAAAGCATTTTGGCAACTTGGTCCCAACTCAAAGTATAACTGAAATATAAATAAATTCATTTCACTTTATAAAATCAATAAAATATTATGAAAATAATGTATCCACTTACGGTGGTATGGCCAATCGAGAGCGATTCACGGCTTGGGCGACTGTCTAGTACCCTGGCATCGATCTAAAGTTCATACAATCGTTAGTTTCTATAACTCGGAATATTTTCATATGACATAAAAGAATATGCAATGCATGGACACTTAATCTTGCTGAATATTAGAGATATATATAGTATCTATGAATTTTACGAGATTAGATTTGGAGTTATGCAAGTGCGGTAGCGGAAACTTAGATTCTACTAGTCTCTAAGAATGCACTGTTTGACGCCTAACTTAGAAAATTCACTGTAACTAATTCAGAATGAATCAGGGGCCTTAATTTTAATAAAATGGTCCTTAATGTGTCTAGTTTATGGATATATTTACGGATCGCAATTTCAATTTCAGAAACTCAAGTTATCAACCGAAGTTCATGGGCTGTTCAAACCGAAAAATTGGGTGCAGAGGCAGCAGGTCGCCCAACCTCAAAAATTCGGTTCGGCCTCATCCTAAGTCTAAAACTTATAATTCTTGGATATGTTACTACCTTATGTGTCTAGTTTATTCAGAACTTTACAGTTCATCAATTGGATGTCAAAAACTCAACTTATAATTGATACAACATAATCTGTCTAGATTTGGACATCAATTACACTTACTGCCTAACTTACGAATTTCGCCCCTCTTCCAACTTTATTTAATTCGTCCATTACCACCATATTTTATAGTACCCAAAACACATATTTTCAGCAAAAGAAAAAAAAATTTAATCCCCCAACCAGCCATTGGAATTCGGCCAAGACATGCTCTTCAAGGCCTTTGAAAGTTTCATCACAACATAACATTTTACAAACTAAAACATTATTCAAACACTTCAACCAAGATCATTCCTTATCAATTAAAAGCAACAAACAATCCATGTCATATAATACTCGGCCAGCACATAAGTTTTGAGAAAAATTAGGCATTTCTGAAATTAACACCTAATCCATGTGTAAACTATCATGAAATGCATGTGGATGCACACTAGCTACTCAATTTAAGCTTAAATGAACAAGATAAGATCTAGGATTCTTGGGGACAAATTGGGGCTTCCTTTATTCATGCTCAAAACTTAAAAAAATAAGAAGAGAAAAGAGTTGAAAAACTTACTTGTCTTGATCATGCCCAAAATTTCCAAGAAATCTATCAACACCATATATTCATAGAAGAGGAAGTGGAGAAAATTTCAGGGGTTGTTTTTTTTTTCTTATGAAGAATCGTGAGAAGAAAAAGAAGAAAGTAATGTCCTAAAAATGGCCTCATGGGTTATTTATATCAAATACAAGTCAAGGACAAAGTGGTCACTGTTGGGCTCTATTTATTTCAACTACTAAGGTCATCTTTTACTAAGTCTTTGGTCCATATACTACACTCTTCCTAAAACCCTTCTTCTTCTTAATACCATGAGCTTTCTTATAAGTTACTCACTATATTCCTATGGATCATTATTCATGAAAGTTCTTGTTTCTATGAAGGTTTCCTGTACTTAGCTCACTTTCAATATAGTATTTTTTTTTTAAGTTTCCAGTCCATGATTCTTTGGATTCACCAACTAGTTGTCGAACTATCTCACAATTGTCTAATCTAAGAGTTACTCTTCTTTACTGGTTCTGCTCTCTTCTAGGATTCCACCACTTTCATCGATTCTTTACTCTATTATATCCTAATTATGTTATTTTTGTGCTCAAATAAACTGAATTTTCCTTGTTACTCCTCACACTTCTCATACCATTTTCATGTCATGTTTCCTTAATATAGTCCTTACTAAGATAACTGTGAATCATTTCTTTATTCATTCCTTAAATCCAAACTTCCCGTCCTTTCCTCTGAACCTTGATTGATCCTTTTTATTCTATTATCCATACTAGTACTCTCACCACTTTTAATTATTTCCAACTTCATAAGCCTATTCTTATACTTTCCTATGAATCTCTACTGACTTAGCTTGTCTGTGGGTTTTACGGCATTTGATCTATTTATGAACTCCTACTAATCTAATAGGCTTCACTCTGAATTACCTTAATCTTTGAACTGTCTTAGTTTTTTTTTTTTTTTTTTTTTTTTTTTTTTTCCTTTTTTTTTCCTTCTTTATAGTCTCAAAGCTTCTTTGATTTTTCTCATAGATGGATGTTCTTTCTTTTTATTTCTTAAAATAGAACCCCGTCGTCTATACTCATACTAATAGGAGACATTCTTATCTCGTTGGTCCTTTTCTTTATGTCTCGGAAAGTTTCTTTATCCTTGTTCTAGCACTTTATGTCCCGATGGAGTCTATTTCTCATGTAGGACAGGTATGAAATAGACTCTATCAGGATAACTTCCTTAACCGGTATTCCAAAGGAGTAAAAATCTAGGTAGGTAAAAGTTCTATCTATTGGATCTCTTGACTAGGGGGAGCTAACTGTTATTTCAATCATCACTTCCTCTTGTTTGCCTACAAGTTTGAGTTTCAAAGGATCTAAAGTCTCTCTTTCTCTATAGCATTTTGTAACCATTAGAAAGTTCCTTGATCGTCTTTGATTCTCTTACTTCTTCCATCTTATAATGGCCTTTGGTTAATAATGGGATTTGCTACCTATACAAGATGGTTTTAGGAATATTGGATCCACTCGGAGGAATTCTTCTAAGTAAGAAGGGTATCTTTCTTGAGGGAAGACCCTTTTCTTCGGTCTACTCATCTTTTATTCAGGTCTAATCTTGCTATGCTTATCTTTACTGCTAGATTTGGTATTATCTTTTATTACTTAACTCCATGTCTCCAGTTCTTGTTACTATAGATTTTGACATTTCTTACCTGTTTCTTTTTCTCTATCTCTATCTATCTTTGTATCTTACTTTTAATTCCCAAATCCTTATTCTCTGTCCTTATTAGAAGTTTCATCTATAACACTGTTTTACGTTTCATACTACTGCCTTAATTACTTCTAACTCTCTCCTTATCCTCACAGGCCTATTCCTGTACTTTGCTAACTTTGGTTGATCTTCCTTCCATGTCACTGGATGAACTCTTGTTGGATCTCTTATGGTCATTTTTGCTCATAAGGTAGGCTCTATCAGGGCGATTTCCTCATCTGGTGTCATTGGAGAATTCGATGTCTAGTTAATTTAAGATTCTATCCTTTATCGGATTACCGTAGGTAAAATGAATAACCGTTCATGTTTCGCATTTGGAGATGTAGGTCGGGGTTTGAGTTGGAGTTCTTTAAATTCTTTTGACATCTGTGTCCGTAAGGGTTCTCAAGATTACTCTAGATTTTTTTTTTTCTCTATACATCTCTGTCTCTGACTAGTTCAAGCTTTTATGCAACTTTTCTTCGGGCTTTCTCTTTTGCTCTCTCTAACAGCTCTTTTTGGGACTTATTATCTGGTCATCTAACTTATACTGAACTTCGGAAGGTAATCTAAGATGATTATTGTATGATACTTGACTAGAATGAAGGAATAATGATTCAAATATCTTGGGGGTACTTACTAACCTGTTTGTGATACTTTGAGGACGTACTCGAGGATCGGATACTGGAGAGGTAGTGCCTCATATACGGGTATCCCGGACATACAACGTATATAAGACCCCAGCACTCTGCCCACTGCAGTCACCGACTCCCTAGACCATGCTCTGATACCATCTTTGTAACATCCCCGATCTGGGGGATGTCACCGGCAGGGGATAGATGTGGCCCATAAGCCTCTGACTATCTGACTGTATCGTAAACTATTCTAATGCAATGTCATGCATACAGACCATAATACAAACAACATAAAATGCTTTTATTAATGCATACTTAAGAATACTTCTTTTACAACACTTTAAGGACTACTTGTAATGACTGTCACATTACTAATGCATATAAGCAACTCTAACCGGACTATAATACTTTGACTCTAAACTGGTGGAGTCCAACCCTGGTGACTGCATCAGTATCCATCCTCCCGAGCTCGTCCTCCGGAAATCCTGCAAAAACATAAAGGCTGGAGGGGGGTTAGATCGTCATACGATCTAAGTGAGTGAACGAAAACTGAAAACTGAAGTAAAGGTCTTCTAACTTTAAAATCACATTTTCAAATATCTTTTATGAGAACTCTTGTTCTAAAAACTTCATCAAATTTACTGAAAACTGTCTTTAAAAACTCTGGCTTCAAGAAATCCGTTTTCTGAAAACTATTGGTTAAAAATCTGTATTCTGAAATTCTGAAAACTGTGTTCTTGAAAATCTGAAATCTGAAATCCGAAAACTGAAAACTCTTTCTTGTACTTCATTCTAAATCCGTCTTTCTAAATTCTTTTCTAAAACTCTTTTTTAAAAACTGAAAAATTGAAATCCTTTTTCTGAAAACAGAATCTCCGCCCGTAGGCGCATCTCCGCCCGAAGGCGCATCACCGCCCGTAGGCGCATCTCCGCCCGTAGGCGCATCTCCGCCCGAAGGCGCATCTCCGCCCGTAGGCGCATCTCTGCCCGAAGGCGCATCTCCGCCCGTAGGCGCATCTCCGCCCAGGAATGTACCATCTGAGCGCTGAGGATCTAGGGGCGTCCCCCCAGTCCTCAACATGTGCACATGCTCTCTGTATCCGTCAATTCCATCTGTATCTCAAGTTACATACTGGGGTGAGTTTTTACCTCATGCCCCGAAAAACCATAAAACATTTTCTGAAAAACATAAAACTCAAACTGAAACATCTGTTTTCCATAAAACTTCTCAAAACATGCTAAATCATATATGATATAAAAACAAACTTGGCTAACACCCTAATTGCTGAAAAGTAAGTCTGGTATTTAAATACAAGTAATAAAGAAATCAAGCAAAAGATTAGTGTCCACTCACTGGGCTATGGTAAATCGAGAGCGATTCACGGCGTGAGCTACCTCTTAGTATCCTGGCATCAATCTAAGATCAATACGATCGTTAGTTTGCATAACTCGAAACATCTTCATATGACATAACAGAATATACAATGTATGGATACACAATCTTGCTGAATATTGACGATATCTATGGTATCTATGAATTTTACGGACTTAGGTTTGGAGTTACACAAGTGCGGTAGCGGAAACTTAATTTATTCTAACGGCCAGAAATTTACAGTTTGTAGACCAACTTTGAAATTTCGCCATAATTAATTGGGAATGAATCTAAGGCTGAAAATTTAATACAATGGTCCTTAATATGTCTAGTTTATGTTGGTTTTTACGGATCTCAATTCCGTCTTCAAAAACTCAACTTATAGACCGAATTTCAGGGAATGTCCAACAGAAAAACTGGGCACTAGGGCAGCAAGTCGCCCGACTTTAAAAATTCATTCCGATCTCGTCTTAAGTCCAAAAATTCTAAATTTTGGATATGCTACTCCCTTATGTGTCTAGAGTACCTTAAATTTTACGGAACTTGATTTCGACTTCTAGAACGCAAATTATAAGGTTTTCTTTACACCTTGTTCTGTTACTACAGAATTAGTAATTCTCTGCAGTGCGGCCAAGTTTGAAAATTCGGTACGACTCCCTCTTAAGCCTAAAAATTCTGAAATTTGAATATGATATTCCCCCATGTTTCTAATTTACTCAGAATTTCACGGCTTGTCAAACGGATACCTAAAACTTATGTTATAACCTAAATACCACAGCCTGTCCAGTATTGCATACCAAACTCACTGCCAAGTTCTCATTCACTACCCTATTTGTTCTTCTTTGTTTGACACTTCCAATACAAAAACCAACATTTGAAACATCATCTTACACTCAATTTTCACCAAAAATATCATTACCACCTAATTCTTTAAACTTTCACAATTCAAACATTATAACTCTACAACCCATATCAAAGTCTCCAAACTATAAATCAATAATCCATACATCATCTTATAAACAATCATTAATCCTTCAATTCAAGTTCTAACCCATATTCTATATTCTACCATTCATACCCAAAACTTGCTAAATTGGGTTTCATCTCATCTTTTTCATTTCAAGCAAGAAAATCATATAATCATCAATCACTCATGTTCTCAATCTTACTACAATCATCAATCCATCACATTTATTATTCAATTAAAATTTTGAGTTTTGGGTTTTGGGTTTCTTACCTCCTCCATAGTTGATCTCTTCATTCCCCATGGATCTCTAAGCTTCTTCCTTGCTTCTTTTCCCTCTCTCCTTCTTCTTTTCCCTCCTCTTTTCTCACGGTTTTCTTCTTTCTTTCTCTCCCCAATTTCGTTCTCCCTCTCTTGGCATTAAGGAATAGTGATTCCTTTATATAAGGGGACTTAATTGATATAAAAACAAAGTGGAAGTATCTAGAAAAATGGAGAGTTTTGGAGATTTATCACTTGGGTCCGATTTTACTATTCACACAGGTATTGACTTGCGTTTTTGACCCTGTTCTGGTCCGATTTTGGAAAAATATATAACGCGGAAATTGTAGGTCTCGGTCTAAGATTTCTGAAGATATAAAATTCATAAAAATCGGAGATTGTATGAAAACGTTACACCCCAAATACAATGGGCGGTCCAAAGGTAACACGGTACAGTCTCATCCCAGGACTTCGAAAAATTTGCCGATCATTCACGTAGTCTTTCTCATGAATGTATTTGAATCTTATCGTAATTTATTTTATATGCTTTCGTTTCGTATGTAATAGAATCGCATGGACAGTAGTAAGACTACCGGTCGTTACAATAATCAACATAACTCCAAAAATATTTTTAACTCATCAAAGCATTTTGGCAACTTGGTCCCATCTCAAAGTATAACTGAAATATAAATAATTCATTTCACTTTATAAAATCAATAAAATATTATGAAAATAAAGTATCCACTTACGGTGGTATGGCCAATCGAGAGCGATTCACGGCTTGGGCGACTGTCTAGTACCCCGGCATCGATCTAAAGTTCATACAATCGTTAGTTTCTATAACTCGGAATATTTTCATATGACATAAAAGAATATGCAATGCATGGACACTTAATCTTGCTGAATATTAGAGATATATATAGTATCTATGAATTTTACGAGATTAGATTTGGAGTTATGCAAGTGCGGTAGTGGAAACTTAGATTCTACTAGTCTCTAAGAATGCACTGTTTGACGCCTAACTTAGAAAATTCACTGTAACTAATTGAGAATGAATCAGGAGCCTAAATTTTAATAAAATGGTCTTTAATGTGTCTAGTTTATGGATATATTTACGGATCACAATTTCAATTTCAGAAACTCAAGTTATCAACCGAAGTTCATGGGCTGTTCAAACCGAAAAATTGGGTGCAGAGGCAGCAGGTCGCCCAACTTCAAAAATTCGGTTCGGCCTCATCCTAAGTCTAAAACTTATAATTCTTGGATATGTTACTACCTTATGTGTCTAGTTTATTCAGAACTTTACGGTTCATCAATTGGATGTCAAAAACTCAACTTATAATTGATACAACATAATCTGTCTAGATTTGGACATCAGTTACACTTACTGCCTAACTTACGAATTTCGCCCCTCTTCCAACTTTATTTAATTCGTCCATTACCACCATATTTTATAGTACCCAAAACACATATTATCAGCAAAAGCAAAAAAAATATAATCCCCCAACCAGCCATTGGAATTCGGCCAAGACATGCTCTTCAAGGCATTTGAAAGTTTCATCACAACATAACATTTTACAAACTAAAACATCATTCAAACACTTCAACCAAGATCATTCCTTATCAATTAAATGTAACAAACAGTCCATGTGGATGCACACTAGCTAGTCAATTTAAGCTTAAATGAACAAGATAAGATCTAGGATTCTTGGGGAAAAATTGGGGCTTCCTTTATTCATGTTCAAAACTTAAAAAAATAAGAAGAGAAAAGAGTTGAAAAACTTACTTTCCTTGATCATGCCCAAAATTTCCAAGAAATCTATCAACACCATATATTCATAAAAGAGGAAGTGAAGAAAATTTCAGGGGTTGTTTTTTTTTTTTTCTTATGAAGAATCGTGAGAAGAAAAAGAAGAAAGTAATGTCCTAAAAACGGCCTCATGGGTTATTTATATCAAATACAAGTCAAGGGCAAAGTGGTCACTGTTGGGCTGTATGCCCTAGAGCTTCATGTATTGTAAAACATAATTGATTATTGTAATAATTATAAACGCAATATTCATTTATCAAATTTGCTTGATTTAAATTGCATATTGTCTTGTTTACCTTGATTACTTTTGTACCTTTAGACTTAGTATATGTTTGATGCACAAGAGGATTTAAGTCTGAAGTTAGTAATCCATGGAGAGAAAATAGAGTGGGTACTTTGTTTGTGGTTTATCTATAGCTGCGGTCCATTCTATATTTGTACGACGACCTTGATCCAGGATCGTTCATGTAGTGACATGGGAATGGAGGCACCTTGTATGATGAGATCATATAGGACTGGACTAAGATAAATATGATTTCTTTTAATATCCGTAAACCCAAGAAATTCATTTTATCTACTAGATGGTCATATATGGATTAATCTTAATCCTGAGTGTACTATGAACTCCTGCATGTCAGGCTATGTCATTTGATTTACTATGGTGAGTTTGATGTTGCAGTCCCGGCCAATAACTACGTATTTTGGGGATATGGTTTGGTATGTAGCTGGGAACATTTTACATAGATATGGAATTCACTCATTCTTACGAGAAGTAGAAGAATATCTCTTTTAAGAGTTGATTCGGGACTTGAATAATTTTGAGCGCTCAACTTTTCTATTGCGAATAGAAAGTTTTATATTCATAATTGTTATAAATTAATTGTCATTATAGAATCAATGGTGCTTAAGAGACAAAAATTTAGAGGTTATAACGGACTTATGACCCGGCTCTATTTATGAGATATTCGTAATGGCTATATCCATATGTAGTGACTATATCGATGGACATCGAAGTTGTTCGGCTTATATTTTCCATCTACGGTAACAGGAGTTCAACTTCGAGTTTTTAGTGGAATAACGCGGAGTTAATAATTCGTAATATTTAATTAAATAGTTTAATTAATATTTCAGATTATTGAGCTCGGAACCGTAGGTCCATTTAGTCCCCGTGCTAGCTCGATTAATTGTAGCAAACCTAATATAATTAGATTGTTGACCGGTGCGTAATCACACGCGTATAACGCAAGCGCATGTATCGTTCAAGTAGTATAAAAAATATCGATCCCACGAGGACTTTATACCTAATCTATTAATTTTATGAGGTCAAATGATTACTAGTATCTAACATGTTGTTTGATTGATTTGAAATGGTGATGATTCTAAATTTAAAAACAATTAAATAAAATTGCACGAAAGTAGGTTTAAGAAAATTCAATATTAGGAAACTATCTAGGGTTGTGAATCTTTCTAATATCCTTTAAAAGATGAAGCGGTTATTTCATGTTTGTGTAATAAATCGGTTTACTAACCTGGAACACTAAATTATGCGAAAGCCTCTGTCGATGGTCAGACTCAAATTCCCAGTATAACCCAATTGAACCATATGTCTATGTCAACCAAATTACCTGGATTCATTAAGATTAAGTTCCAATTATGGCTACCCCCACCCGACAAGTATATGTCTATCCTGTAAGGAAATCTATTAAAGGGTTATCTATCATCAAGGAAGATCGTGGGCTATTAAGTCTAAGGCTGAAACCTAAAATTCCTTTGTCAAGTTTATTTTAGATTTACCAGATCAATCTTATTAATGGCCAATTAACAAGACGCATTAAGCTTAAGACTTAATAAGTAAACCTTTAAATTACCCAAACTATAAAATAACCCCTTATAAACCAGTGATATTAGAATTCATCACAACCCCAGATTACTAACTTAGTTACAACACATATTTACAGGTAGTAAAACTTAAATAAAATAAAAGACATAAAGTAAAATGCTGAAAAGTAAATTGCTGAAAAGTAAATGACGGAAAGTAAATGCTGAAATTAAATACTGAAAATTAAATGCTGAAAAGTAAATGCTGAAAGTAAATTACTGAAAAGTAAATGCTGAAAGTAAATTGCTGAAAAGTAAATAAAGTAAAAGTACAATAAAAGAAAATGCCGAGGTAAAAGGATCCACTTTTATTACTTCTATTTTAGATATCTCCCTTAATATAATATATTAACTTTGCATGATAATTACCAACCAGCCATATAGGCGGTATCCAGATTAAGTCAAATTAATAATTAATTACCAACCGACCAATCAGGCGGTATCCAGTTTAGTCAGGTTAAAACCAATTTGAATAATTACCAACCGACCAATATGGCGGTATCCTCGTTAAGTCATGTTTTAACTAGTTTATATATTATAATTAAGGGAGATTCATCTAAATATTAGTAATAAAAGTTTTACCTTTTACCCCAGCAAAGGGGAGTTACCTCTTCATTACTGAAAAGTAAAAACTGAAAATTAAAGAAAGAAAAGTACTATTCGTAAAAGTAAATTGCGGAAAGTAAAAACTGAAAAGTAAAGAAAAGAAAGTGCGAAAGCGGAAATTAATTACTGAAAGCTGTAAATAAACAAATAAGATACAATCTTCTTAGTATTCTTAAGGAATTCCTTAGAAGAACGTATGAATTTACAAATGAAATGGCTTGGTATTTATAGGCAAAATTTTGCCCCCATCAAATCATCCACCAAATTCATTATTAATTGCTCCACTAATTACTCCACCAAATCTATTATTAATTGCTTCACTAATTGCTTATCATGTTTGGTGGTGATTTGATAATTTTTATTATTTACTATTTATTAATTTATTTTTTGCTTTGAAAATGACTTTAATAATTGCACACAACACACTTCTGGATGGTTCATCAATTTCGGGCATGGAATATTCAGAATTCGAAATTATATTGCCGTTCAAAGTTGTAGATCTTTGAGTCTTATTTAATCTGAAACTTGAATCAGCTCAACCGATATTGGAATAAAAAGTTATGCCCAAATTACGACAGATGCGCAAAACTGGAATTTCCAAAACTGCACTTCGTTAAAATGCCATTTCAAGTTTCCAATCTCCAAAATTAATATGTCAAGTCCAATATTTGCCCTTATTTGACCCATATTTCGTTCTAAATGATTTTATTGAGTCCCAATATTATTTTATCTGCAAAATAAACTAAAACATATCAAAACGTTCATCAAACCCGAGAAACTAAACAAAATATTAAGTAAAAGGGGCGGTAAATAGTGAACAAGATATTTGATCTTCTTCATCTCATCTTTCTAAAGCCAAAAGAGTTTGTGACAATATCAATTTCTCTAAAAAGTTTATAGGTTGATTTTTGTGAGTGAAGCCCACACTTCGATTTGTTGGTTTCGAGATATAGCTCGGAAGATTGAGTGGTTGACTCTACAGTAGAATCTCAAAGGAAATTCATCAAGAGTTTTGTGGAGTTCGACTTCAACAAATGAGAAGGGAAATAAAATTTTAAAGATCCGGTGCCACCACATCTGCAACTTCCATCGCCCAAAAGGAATATTTTCCTACAATTGGTATCAGAGATTCAGGTTGAAAAGTTTTCTTAACCCTTCTCGTTTAAGTTTTAATAATTTATATTAGATATAAATTATTAATATGCATGTTGTGATAAGTATGCACAATTAGATTCATGAGATGAATGGTTTGAATGTTCATGTGATGAATGTTTTTTTTTGATTCATGAGATGAATGTATTGCGTTGATCGTTAATTTTTTCTGGCTGTTATTTTTAGATTTGGGAATGTAAGACCATAAGGTCATTTTCTTTCAAGTGTTGTAAGTTCATTTCCTTTGTAATAAGTCCAATATGTAACTCAATTTGTAACTTGGAGGAGCTGATGCCGCGAAGGACTCATTACGAACCAACTCTGCAAAGAACTCAACAACATACCAAGGAGCAAGATTTGAAAACCAGGGAATGCCTTGGATTTATTGTACTAATTAGATTAGTATAGAAAAAATAAGAGCCCGGTTAACGCAATTTATGGATATTTTTAAGACTACATTCCGTTACGAGTCCGTAGAAAAAAACGGGGACCAAAACGGAGTCTGGAAGCTCCGAAACGGAGTAAATAAAGTACCAGTGTTTCGACAACGACGACAGGTGTTCGAACTCCAGACAAACGCAACTCAAATGTGACGCTACTGCCTGGAAACGTTCGAACGCCAAAAAAAACGCTACACGAACATTTTCAGCCCAGACCTAGGCATATATATATATATGTTTTAAATTGTTTGTTAACATGTCATATAGCCTAGGGTGCCTACTCTTGCGTTTTAACATGTCATAACATGTAGCCATGCATGATATTCAAGTCATAAAATATGATTTTATGTAAATTTAAAAGTTAAATTAGAATATGAGATGCATGTAAACGAATTAATAAGATTAATTAGTTTAAAGGTTTAAAAAATTACGAATTCAAGTTTAAAAACAAATGGACATTATGAGTACATTATTTTCCTTGGTATATCGGATGGAAACCCGTATATAAATTCCATAGCCGCTTCCGAATGGACGGTAATTTGGTTTGCACTCGGGATATAATTCCACGTACTTTTGGAGTAAATAACGTACTTTTAATCTATTAAATGGTTTAATGACATATAGTCCATTAGTTGAATTCTAAAATTTTAAAACCTATAAGTGAACTAATATTTTAAAAGTTAAAATTGATTAGATCACTTAAGCAAACTTGATTAAATTAGTTTAATTAAGTTAATGATTAGTAGAGACTAATAAGAATTAGTGAATAAAATTTTAAGTGTTAAAATTGGTTAGATCACTAATTATCCACTAGTCTTAATAAAGATATGTTTTAGCCAAGCATAATCTTAAAACATTAGAAACTAGTGAGATAGAAACCTTACAATTCAAAATAGTGAGTGGGAGAGGGGTATACCACAATATATCCCATGATCTCTATTGTTATCCAAAAATGTGAGATTCAATAGGCGCCTTGTGGTAGCTTTGTTCCTGTCCCCATACAGATGGTGTCCTTATTGGGTCAATATCAAGTTTGGATTCTGAAAGGATAGGGACTCTAGATATATTTGGTGATTTGACCTACCCTACGGCGGTACTTCACTAGTTAAGTCCAAGGGTTCCGAAATAATGGGTCACACTCACAAAGGAATGGTTAAGTTGATAATCAAAGCTTCATTGATTAAAATAACGGTAATTGATTAATATAAGAATAAGCGTTATTTCAGATATATTAATCAATTAAGAATGTCTCAATCTATCATGCGAATACTTGACCTACCCTAAGGCGGCACTTCTTTGTGGGATGATAGATAACCGTGGCATAGTAATTCTTTTAGGTTTCTAATTCATTATACATTGATCATGCATCATGTTTAATTTTATGCCTAAATGTTTGACAATTTTAATATGCGATGAATGAATGTTGAATGCACGTTTATTATTATTTCAGCAATGGCATCTGCAATTATCTCAATAATCAAACAACAAGAAAAATTAACCGGGGATAATTATGTTAAATGGAAAAGTGACATGAATGCTATCTTGGTCTGCGAAGACCTTAAATTTGTCCTAATTGAGGAATGTCCTCCTGAGCCAGCACCTAATTCTGGCAGAGCTGCACGTAATGCCTATAATAATTGGATTAAAGCTGATGAGAAAGCCTATAGCTATTTGATAGCATCCATGTCTGAGGTTCTTGCTGCATAGCATGAGCCTATGGCGACAACATCAATGATTATGCAGTCATTACAGAACATGTTTGGGCAACCTTCAGACCGGCAACAACATGAGGCAATTGCCTCTGTATTGACCGCTAGAATGAAGGAAGACACATCAGTCCGAGACTATGTGTTAAGGATGATGGCTCATCTTAATATGGCTGAAACCCATAATGCACGTATCAATGTGCAAAGCCAGGTGACAATGATCATGGAAACCCTTCCGAAGAGTTTCCTGCAGTTTAAAAGCAACTGTTATATGAATAAGTTGACTTTTACATTGATTGAATTGTTAAATGAGCTCACCAATTACGAGTCCATTATGAATGGTCCTCGTAAGTCCAATACCGAGGCAAATGTTACCGAATCTTCTAAATCTGCAAAGAAGAAGAAGAAAGGCAATTGGAAGGCAAAGGCAAAACTAATGAAAAGGAAAAAGAACAAAGGCTCTAAAGGAACCAATGCCAAAGGAAAATATTTCCATTGTGAACAACAAGGGCATTGGAAAAGGAATTGTCCGAAATACCTTGCTGAGCTTAAAGAGAAGAAAAACTCAGGTAAATATGATTTACTTGTCATTGAGTCTCTTTTAGTGGAGGATGATAAATCCGCTTGGATTGTTGATTCTTGTGCCACTAACCATGTTTTGTTGTTCTTTGCAGCTACTTGACTCATGGAGGGACCTTGCTGAAGGTAGCTTCACCATGAGAGTTGGGACAGAGGATGCTGTTTCAACTAGAGTAGTGGGAGTTTCCAGATTAAACTTTAATAACAGTTATTTATGTTTAAATGATGTGCGTTTTATTCCTGGTTTTCGCAGGAATTTGATTTATGTTACAAAACTTATGGAACATGGTTTTTCTATTTCATTTAATAATAATCCAGTTATTATTAGTAGAAATGGATGAAATATATGCACGGGAAACTCCGAAAATAATCTATATGTATTAAGACCGTTAATGAATGATTCACTGCTTAATACTGAAATATTTAAATTGAAAGATCTAAAATAAAACGGCAAAAGATTTCTAATGATGATACCTATCTATGGCACCTTAGACTTGGTCACATTTACCTTGACCGGATTGATAGACTAATTAAGAATGGAGTTTTAAATCAGTTAAAACTCGGTACTTTACCTGTCTGCGAATCCTGTTTAGAAGGTAAAATGACTAAGAGACCTTTTACAGGAAAAGGGATAAGAGCCAAAGAACCACTTGAGCTAATTCATTCGGACGTTTGCGGACCGATGAATGTAAAGGTATGAGGTGGTTATGAATACTTCCTCACTTTCATCGATGATTATTCTAGATATGGGTATGTTTATCTAATGCAGCACAAGTCAGATACATTTGAAAAGTTCAAAAAGTATCGTGCTGAGGTTGAGAACCAGTTAGGCAAAAGTATCAAAATTCTACGATCAGATCGTGGAGGTGAATACATTGATAGAGATTTCGAGGAATTCTTAGTTGAGCATGAAATTGTTTCATAGCTCACAGCACCTGGAACACAAACAAAACGGTGTTGCAGAAAAGAGAAATTGAACCCTACTAGACATGATGAGATCAATGTTTAGTTATAGCACTCTACCTAGTTTATTCTGGGGGTATGCATTGGAAACATCAATGTATATCCTGAATGTAGTTCATTCTAAGTCTATTCCTAAGACTCCCTTAGAGTTGTGGAATGGTCGTAAAGCTAGTTTGTGACATTTCCGCATATGAGGGTGTCCAGCACATGTGCTAAAGAACAAGACTACCAAGTTGGAACCACATTCACATGTGTGCCTATTTGTAGGCTATCCTAAGGAAACTAGGGGTGAATTCTTTTATAATCCAGAAGATAATAAAGTATTTGTATCGACAAATGCTACATTTCTTGAGGAGAAATATATGAGAGAATTCAATCCTCGAAGTAAAGTGTTACTTGAGGAGTTACTTGCTGGTACGACCAGTGAACAATTGTTAAATGTTGACAAAGACATAACACCTTTCAGCATCTGAAAGTAAGATGGAAATTTATCAGAATACCATGCCACCTAGACGCAGTGGGAGGGTTGTGAGACAACCTGAACGCTATCTAGGAAATGGTGAGGTACAAGTTGTTGCATCTTGTGATGTATAGATGATCCATTGACCTATCGTAGTGCATTGAATGATACTGATAAAGAAGAATGGCTCAAAGCCATGAACCTTGAGATGTAGTCCATATACTCTAACTCAGTCTGGGAACTTGTGGACCAACCTAATGGAGTAAAACCCATAGGTTGCAAGTGGATCTACACGAGAAAAAGAGGAATAGATGGGAAAATACATACTTTCAAGGCTAGACTAGTGGCAAAAGGTTATACCCAAAAAGAGGGAGTTGACTATGAAGAAACTTTCTCGCCAGTAGCCATGCTTAAATCCATCATGATTCTTCTTTCCATTGCCCCATATTATGACTATGAGATTTGGAAAATGGATGTCAAGACTGCATTCTTGAATGGCAATCTTGATGAAAGTATCTATATGGTACAACCAGAGGGGTTCATAACCCAAGGTCAAGAGCAAAAGGTTTGCAAGTTGCAAAGGTCCATTTATGGGCTTAAGCAAGCATCTAGATCTTGGAACATAAGATTTGATACTACGATCAAGTCTTATAAATTTGAGCAGAACATCGATGAACCTTGTGTCTACAAGCGCATCGTTGATGGGAGGGTAGTTTTCATTGTGTTATACGTCGATGATATTTTACTCATTGGGAATGATGTAAATATATTATCGGAGGTGAAAATCTGGCTGGCTAATCAATTCCAAATGAAAGATTTGGGAGAGGCAAGTTATGTACTTGGGATACAGATCATTCGGGATCGCAAGAAATGACTATTAGCAATGTCTCAAGCATCATATATTGACAAGATTCTTGTGCGATTTGGAATACAAAATTCCAAGAAAGGTAATTTACCTTTTAGACATGAATTCATTTGTCTAAGGAACAGTCTTCTAAGACACCTCAAGCAGTTGAGGAAATGAGACATATTCCATATGCTTCAGCAGTTGGAAGTCTTATGTATGCTATGTTATGCACGAGACCGGACATCTGTTTTGCAGTGGGAGTAGTCAGTAGGTTTCAATCCAACCCAAGATTAGATCATTGGGTGGCAGTGAAACACATCCTCAAGTATCTTCGGAGAACGAGAAATTATATGCTAGTATATTCAGTTGAGGATATGATCCTCAAGGGATATACAGACTCTGATTTTCAGACGGATGTAGTTTCTAGGAAATCAACATCCAAATCAGTATTCACCCTAGGTGGTGGAGCTATTGTATGGATGAGCATAAATCAATCTTGTATTGCTGACTCCACCATGGAGGTTGAATATGTAGCAGCTTGTGTGAAGCAGCTAAAGAAGCAGTCTGGCTCCGTAAATTCTTGGCATATCTGGAAGTTGTTCCAGATTTGGATAAACCACTCACACTTTATTGCGATAATAGTGGAGCATTGGCGAATTCCAAGGAACCAAGAAGCCACAAGCGGGGTAAGCATATTGAGAGAAAATATCACCTTATCAGGGAGATAGTGCAGAGAGAAGATGTCATTGTCACGCAGATTCCATCCGCAGAAAACCCGGCTGATCCATTTAGAAAGACCTTATCGGCTACAATTTTTGAAGGTCACCTAAAGAGTTTAGGATTATATGACATGTCATATTTGCTCTAGTTCAAGTGGGAGATTGTTGGGCTGTATGCCCTAGAGCTTCATGTATTGTAAAACGGAATTGATTATTGTAATAATTATAAACGCAATATTCATTTATCAAAGTTAGTTGATTTAAATTGTATATTGTCCAATTGTCTTGTTTACCTTAATTACTTTTGTACCTTCAGACTTAGTGTATGTTTGATGCATAAGAGGATTTAAGTATGAAGTTAGTAATCCATAGAGAGAAAACAGAGTGGGTACTTTGTTTGTGGTTTATCTATAGCTGTGGTCCATTCTATATTTGTATGACGACCTTGGTCCGGGATCGTTCATGTAGTGACATGAGAATGAAGAAACCTTGTATGATGAGATCATATAGGACTGGACTAAGATAAATATGAATTTCTTTTAATATCCGTTAACCCAAGAAATTCATTTTATCTACTAGATGGTCATATAAAGATTAATTTTAATCCTGAGTGTACTACAAACTCCTGCATATCAGGCTATGTCCTTTGATTTACTATGGTGAGGTTGGTGTTGCAGTCACGAATAATAACTACGTATTTTGGGGATATGGTTTGATATGTAGCTGGGAACGTTTTACATAGATATGAAATTCACTCATTCTTACGAGAAGTAGAAAAATATCTCTTTTAAGAGTTGATTCGGGACTTGAACAATTTTGAGCGCTGAACTTTTCTATTGCGAATAGAAAGTTTTATATTCATAATTGTTATGAATTAATTGTTCATTGTAGAATCAATGGTGCTTAAGAGACAAAATATTTAGAGGGGTATAATGGACTTATGACCCGACTCTATTTATGAGATATTCGTGAAGGGCTATATCCATATGTAGTGATTATATCGATGGACATCGAAGTTGTTCGGCTTATATTTTCCATCTACGGTAACAGGAGTTCAACTTCGAGTTTTTAGTGGAATAACGTTGAGTTAATAATTCGTAATATTTAATTAAAGAGTTTAATTAATATTTCGGAATTATTGGAGCTCGGAACTTTAGGTCCATTTAGTCCCCGTGTTAGCTCGATTAACTGTAGCAAACCTAATATAATTAGATTGTCTAATAATATGCTCACATTATATTTAAATATTATTAATATGATTAATAATATTTTTGTCACAAATGAAAATAATATTAAATTAGTTTAATATTATATTTTCTAATATTTTTGATAATGAGATAATCAAATAATAATTATAAGATAATTATTACATCATTAATAATTATGAGATAATTATTACATCATCATTGATAATGCATAATTATGAGATAATTATGACATCATTATTTGATAATGGTAAATGCATTATCAAGACAAGCCTTAATGGTTTGCCAAATCATCCACCAAGTTTTTGTTAATTAGTTTTGACCTAATTACCTAACTTGTTCCATTATCTAATGGATTTGGTTGACACTCCACTCAAATGTGTTGGCCATTTACAATTGATAAGATTGAGTGGATGTTGATGGAATGACTTTAGTTTATATTCTCTACCATTCCCACTCAAAGGTTGGGTAATCAAGTGAAAATCATACTTAGCATTTTGGAAAAAGAAATTTAAGAGAGAGCTAAAACATTCACAAAAGTTGTGAGTAAGGTAGAGAGAAAAATCATATTTCTCAATAGTTGAGATTAGAGAGAAAAATAAAAGTGAACAAGATATTTGATCTTCTTCATCTCATCTTTCTAAAGCCAAAAGAGTTTGTGACAATATCAATTTCTCTAAAAAGTTTAGAGGTTGATTTTTGTGAGTGAAGCCCACACTTCAGCTTGTTGGTTTTGAGATATAGCTCAGAAGATTGAGTGGTTGATTCTACAGTAGAATCTCATAGGAAATTCATCAAGAGTTTTGTGGAGTTCGACTTCAACAAAGGAGAATGCAAAGAAAATTTTAAAGATCCGGTGCCACCACATCCGCAACTTCCATTGCGCAAAAGGAAACGTTTTCCTACAGTCACTTCAAAGGAAATGCAAGAGTTTTATTATTTTTGATTTATTCACGAAATACACTGTTCATGTGACTTAAACTTACATTTTCGACCTAGTTCAGGTCCGAATTTGGGAAAATATTCAACACATAAGTTGTAGATCTTGGTCTGGGATTTCATATGATATAAAATTCGAAATATTTGGAGATTATATGAGAGAGTTAGGGCTGAAATATGGAAGATCTGACAATTGACTCAAATAAATAGTAAAAGTGCTGAATCTGAAAATTTATTCGGAGACCTCCAGACGAGATTCCTAAGGTGCGAAACCTATTTTAATAATATTTTATGCGTTATAAAATGTTAAAAAAATAAAAATTTATTCCAATCCGCTGTAATTTTATTTTCTTTGAGTTATAGTGTAAAGTTTCCGCTGTTACACTATTAAATTAAAAGGGGGCTGCTCATAATTTTTTGGACATGAGTTTCTATTTGAAGAGATTCAAGATTAGGCTCTCTTGTGGGATTGTCTTGAACACATGTGCTTCCCTTAATTGCGCTTGGTTACCCCTCAATACATGGTTTCAATACATAAACCCTTTAAGGTTCTTCTCTTTTTTCAATGTGGTATGAGTAGTAATTTGTTATACTACACAATATCTACCGAAGATATACAACAAAAATCTCTTTTAAACTGGCAAGAGATCTTTTGGGTGAGTTTAAACCCATACCAATAATAAAATTGGAAGGGGCCAAGGTTTCAAAGTTGGGCTACTCTAGGCTTCCAAAGAGGATAATATATTAGAGACAGCGCACCCAACGGTTTCCAAATAAGACAATATCTTGCTAGTTAATAGGCTGATCCCATATTAGTAGTGGAAGATTTGGGACATTATTGAGAAAATATAGGCTTGCTGCTGATGATAGATGCTAAAGGGAAGACTTTTTGACAAAAAAGAAAGGGGTGAGGACTTGTTTTGGGCCATTAGATGATGAGAGGGAGCAAGCTTTGGCGTTATACTTTGCTGGAAAATCAAGCTGGTTACAGTTCTAAAACTTTGACAGGTTTTATAGTTCCAAAAACATTGGAACAAAGTTCCAAAGAGCTTGTTCACATATGGCATGTTGCATCTAAATTGCATAAAGATCTATTTAAACATGCCATGTTAACTTCAACTCACTATTTCTGGGTAAAAAGTGACAATATAATCCCATTGATGGACGAAAGTTTTCCAGAGTTGAGTTGAATCTACTGTCTATTTTGTTGGATTTATCAAAGGGTCTCCTCTAGAGTGTTACTGGATAAGAAATTTTAACAAGTTAACAAGAGCTTTTTCAAAGTAAAATCTGACTTTTTATAACACAACTAATACTCATCCATGCTATTTAAGGTATATGGGGGAGGTTTTTAGATAAAGATAATAGATCGTTTCTGTGGAAAGATGAATGAACTTTCAGTTCCTTTTCCTGACAAAAATAGTGTTCCAGACAACATTAGTTAATGTCAAATGGGAAGCGGAGTAAGTAAAGGCATCAAAGAGATACATACATTAGTTAATGTCTCTGCTTAAATGCATGGCATGATATGTTTCCAAGTCTCCTAAGGCAGCATATCTTAATTACAATGATCTAATTGACTTGGGAACCAAGAAGCTGTAAAATGCAAGCTACTTTGATTTATTTTCTATGTATTTTGTAGGTTTTGGAATCTAATAGACTCAATTAGATGCTTTAGGCAAGGAACGGCAACAAACGGGAGCCGTTCAACATTGATTCTAGAAGACTGACCTAGTGGCACGACACTAAGATACTTTGTGGAGCATCATTTTGAATCAGAGAGAAATTTTAAGTAGCTGGTGTGACACCAAGCACATCTGTGGAGCGTCACCAAATTTAGAAAAATTAAAGGCTAATTTAAAGCCATTGGCCCATATCATGCAATTTTCAGAAAGTTTGTCCATACAAGGAAAGCTTCTCCATAGCCACTATATAAAGCTCAGTTCGTCCATGATCAAATGATTCCGATTTTAGATTAGCTAAAAATAAGAAATAGCACCTAGAGTAATACAAGAATATGATTCGTATTCAACTCAAAATTGAATACTAAAGTAGTAATACAAGGGAATGTTCTCTCTTTGTGCCATTCTAATATGGTCATGGGGAAGAAACTCCAACCCCATGCCATCGAATGCAATAAGGCTTTGGTGGAACATAACTTGACTTCGAGCCGATACAATCACTTGGCCACAAGGGAATGCCCACTCTTTATGTCATTCCAATATGGCCTCAGCGGAACGAATACAACCCCGAGCCATTACACTTCTTACCAAGACTTAGACAGGAGGGAAGATCTATGACCTCCGACAATCTCGATGGACACTAGTAATTGTTGGAGTCAGCAAGCAAACGTAACTTGTTGAAGAAGCAAGCGAAAGTAACTTGTTGAAGAAGCTGGCAAAAGTAAAACTTGTTGAAGAAGCTGGCAAAAGCAAAACGTGTTGAAGAAGCTGGCAACACGGTTTTGGCACTATAAATTGAGCCTTCCCAGATCATTGTTAGTATCCCATAAATCCCGAAATTGAGAGAATAGAGAGTAAAGAGGGTTGAGAGGTTTTTTGTAAAGTTTGTATAATAAACTTTGTAATTCTTTTGTTGGTAGTAATAAAAGAAGAGTTTTCCTCTCACATCTCCTCTATTGTGTGTGTTTTATACACAACAAGTGGTATCAGAGCTAAGGTTACTCGGAGGGATCCCGAAACTCAGAAACAGAGCTTCGGTTTGGAAAGTCGGTTCCGACAAAAGTTGTCGAAAATCGATTTTGAGCATACCATCAGACGTTTCACGGCGAGACGAGCACAGTGGTATTTCGCGGCGATCAAACGGAGGTCAGCCGAAGCCTCACGCGCCATCCAGTAGCTGTTCCACGCGCCGCCCACGCGCACACGCTCCACACGCGCGCTGAAGGTTGAAGACGACGCCACGTCAGCGCCCAGTCAGCGCCACGTCAGCGCACAGTCAGCAGCCCAGTCAGCTGCCACGTCAGCGTGCCTGGTAAATTTCAGATAGGTCCCTGAACTTTCTGGAAATTACAAGTTAGCCCCTATACTTTCAGAAATTTTCAATTTAGTCCCTGAACTATTTGGAAATTGCAATTTAGTCCCTGAACTTTTCCGTAATTGCACTTTGGCCCCTGAACTTTTGGAAATTGCACTTTGACCCCTGTAATTTCTGAAATTTGCTATTTGGTCCCTGTGTCGGATTTTGACAAACGAAGTGTCATTTCCACCATTTTCGACCATTCCGGACGCAACGGTGAGGTCCGTTTTTTGAAATTCTGCTTAGAATTTTTATGATGGAGGGGAGCAACGGAAAAATGATTTTGTTAAACAGTACAAACTATTTCACATGGAGAGGAAGGATGAAAGACCTTCTGTATGTGAAGGACTATGATGGATCGGTGTTTCTGGAGCAGAAACCAGAAGGAATGACCGATGGAAAGTGGGCTAATCTTCACCAGAAAACATGCAGTACTATTCGTCAGTGGATCGACGACAGTATTGTGAACCATGTCAGTGAAGAGACAAATGCACGTGTTTTATGGAGAAAGCTGGAGGAGCTTTTCCGAGCAAAGACTGGAAACAACAAGTTGTACTACATCAAGAAGATGATGGGGTTGAAATACCAGGAAGGTACAGCTGTGGCGGACCATATCAATGATTTCCTCGGAACCATGAAGGAATTGTCTGGATTGGGCATAGACTTCGGAGATGAGGTAAATGGCTTAATACTCCTTAATACGTTACCAGAATCTTGGGAAACGTTCAGATCTACGGTGATAAATTCAGCCGCAGATGGGAAAGTCACTATGGAGATGGCAAAGACCAGGATCTTCGAGGAAGAAAAGAGGACGAGAATGCAGGAGTCAGCATCAACCTCTACCTCAGAAGCTCTAGTGACAGAGAAGAACACCAGAAGGGGGAGGAGTAAAAGCCGAGGCCCAGGGAGATCAGACAAGAACCGAGGTAAGTCAAGAACTAGAGATATTGAGTGCTATTACTGTAAGAAGAAAGGCCATATGAAGCGGGATTGCTACAAACTGAAGAATGAGCAGTCCAGGAGAGACGGTGACTCTAATCAAGAAAGAGTTGCTACTACCACCGAGAAAACCTCCAAAGACTTCTGCATAATGTATGAAGAAGCTGTTGTGAATCTTGCCAGCCACGAGACCAGTTGGGTGATAGATAGTGGCGCCTCCATACACGCCACATCTCGCAGAGACTTCTTTTCATCTTACATACCAGGGGACTACGGTGCTGTAAGGATGGGGAATGACGGACAGTCCAAAGCCGTCGGTATTGGAGACATCTGCCTTGAAACAGAGAACGGGACAAGGATAGTGTTGAAGGGAGTCAAGCACATCCCAGACATCCGGTTAAACCTGATCTCAACAGGCAAGCTGGATGATGAAGGTTTCTGCAGTACCTTTAGTGACGGATGCTGGAAGCTCACTAAAGGATCAATGGTCGTGGCACGAGGTAAGAAAGATTCAACTCTGTATTTGATGCATGCTAAGCTTTCAAATAGTAGCATAAATACAGTCAACAGTAATGAGGCAGCCGAGCTATGGCATAAAAAGCTCGGTCACATGAGCCAAACAGGGATGGAGATACTACGCAGGCGGAATGTTCTTCCGGAATTGAAGAACTCACACTTACGGAAGTGTGAACACTGCATGGCTGGAAAGCAGAACAGAGTATCCTTCCAGAGCTCCCCGCCTCAACGGAAACCGGAGGTACTAGATCTCATACATTCAGATGTATGCGGTCCGATGCAGACACGAACACTTGGTGGGTCACTGTATTATGTGACATTCATTGATGATCATTCAAGGAAGATCTGGGCATACACCTTGAAGAGAAAAGATCAAGTGCTGGGAGTGTTCAAGGAGTTTCATGCTTTGGTGGAGAGAGAAACCGGCAAGAAACTGAAGTGCATCAGAACAGATAACGGTGGAGAATACAGAGGTCCGTTTGATCAGTACTGCAAGACGCAAGGAATCAGACATCAAACGACACCTCCGAAGACACCTCAGCTGAATGGCCTAGCTGAGAGGATGAACAGAACCTTGTGCGAAAGAGTCAGAAGCTTGCTATCACAAGCCAAGCTGCCGAAGACATTTTGGGGGGAGGCACTCATCACAGCAGTACATGTTTTGAACATGTCCCCAGCGGTCGCACTGAAAGGTAATGTTCCTAACCAAGCCTGGACAGGTAAAGAAGTGTCATACCAACACTTGCACGTCTTTGGGTGCAAAGCTTTTGTACACATCCCAAAGGACGAGAGATCCAAGCTTGATGCGAAGACGCGACAGTGTGTCTTTATTGGCTATGGTCAAGATGATTTCGGCTACAAACTGTATGATCCTGTGGAGAAGAAGATTGTCAGAAGCCGAGATGTTGTCTTTGTTGAAGACCAGACCATAGAAGATATCAGAAAGGAGATGAAGACAATGCCCCAGCAATACAGAAATGTGAATCCAGAACCTCATACACCGGTGCCAGTACGAGTTGAAGATGAGGTTCCCAGACATGAGGGTACAGGTGATGAAGCTCCCAGAGATGATGATCATGATCAACCACCAGTACCAGAAGTTCCACCAACAGTTCCACAGAGAAGGTCTGACAGAGATAGACGACCTTCAACCAAATACTCTGCATATGAGTATGTGCTGCTTACTGACGGGGGAGAACCCGAGATCTATCAGGAGGCTGTGGAAACGAAAGACAGGGAAAAGTGGGAGGAAGCCATGCAAGATGAGATGAAATCTTTGCATGACAATCACACTTTTGAGTTGGTGAAATTGCCAAGAGGCAAACGGGCTTTGAAAAATAAATGGGTGTACATGGTGAAACAACAGGAGCACACTTCACAACCCCGGTACAAAGCCAGACTAGTTGTCAAGGGATTCAATCAGAGGAAAGGCATTGACTTCGATGAAATCTTCTCTCCAGTTGTGAAGATGTCATCCATCAGGGTAAGACTCAGCTTAGCAGCAAGCCTCGACCTAGAAGTTGAGCAGATGGATGTCAAGACCGCATTTCTTCACGGAGATCTGGAAGAAGAAATTTACATGGAGCAACCAGAAGGCTTCAGAGTCAGCGGGAAAGACGACTTTGTGTGCAGACTCAGGAAAAGCCTATACGGTTTGAAACAGGCACCGAGACAGTGGTACGTGAAGTTTGAGTCAGTTATGGGGGAGCAAGGATACAAGAAGACCACTTCAGACCATTGTGTTTTCGTTCAGAAATTTTCTGACGATGACTTTATCATCTTACTGTTATATGTAGATGATATGTTGATAGTTGGCAGGAATCAATCGAGGATTGATAATTTGAAGCAGCAACTGAGTAAGTCTTTTGAGATGAAAGACTTGGGGCCAGCTAAACAGATTCTTGGCATCAGGATCGGCCGTGATCGGAAAGCCAGGAGGTTATACTTGTCACATGAGGAGTACATCGAGAAGGTACTTCAGAGATTCCAGATGGACAAGGCTAAAGCGGTTAGCACTCCTCTTGCTACCCACTTTAGATTGAGTACGAGACAGAGTCCTTCTACTGAGTCAGAGAGGGAGGAAATGAAACAGGTTCCATACACCTCAGCAATGGGAAGTCTTATGTATGCCATGGTGTGCACGAGGCCAGACTTAGCACACGCAGTTGGATTGGTCAGCCGGTTTATGTCAAACCCAGGACGGGAACACTGGAATGCGATCAAATGGATTATGCGGTATCTTCGAGGCACATCCAAAATGAGGCTATGTTTTGGAAGCAGCGGCGAACCAGTGTTGACAGGCTACACCGATTCAGATATGGCAGGAGATGTGGATACCCGAAAGTCTACTTCGGGGTATCTGATTACTCTCTCAGGAGGAGCTGTGGCATGGCAGTCTAGGTTGCAGAGATGTGTTGCACTTTCTACAACAGAGGCAGAATTCATTGCAGCTACAGAAGCTTGCAAGGAATTGCTGTGGATGAAGACATTCGTCCAGAAATTGGGTTTCAAGCAGGAGAAGTACATTTTGTACTGTGATAGTCAGAGTGCTATCTATCTCGGTAAAAATTCCACATTTCATTCGAGGTCAAAACATATCGATGTGAGGTATCATTGGATACGGGACGTCCTGAGCTCAAGGCTGTTAGAACTCAGGAAAATTCACACCGACGACAACGGTGCCGATATGTTCACGAAGGTTTTACCGAAGGAGAAGCTTGAAATCTGTCGTGCCATAGCCGGGATGACAAAACTCTCCACATAGTCAGAGTGGGGAGATTCAGAGAACTACGATTGGCTTGATCCCAACTTATGGTACGTAGGCAGTCATACAGATGCAGCCAGGGGAGGATCCTTTTGAGGATCCGGTTTGGATGATTGATGGTCGGCTCAGATTTTAGGACAAATCTTCACCGAGGGGGAGATTTGTTGGAGTCAGCAAGCAAACGTAACTTGTTGAAGAAGCAAGCGAAAGTAACTTGTTGAAGAAGCTGGCAAAAGTAAAACTTGTTGAAGAAGCTGGCAAAAGCAAAACGTGTTGAAGAAGCTGGCAACACGGTTTTGGCACTATAAATTGAGCCTTCCCAGATCATTGTTAGTATCCCATAAATCCCGAAATTGAGAGAATAGAGAGTAAAGAGGGTTGAGAGGTTTTTTGTAAAGTTTGTATAATAAACTTTGTAATTCTTTTGTTGGTAGTAATAAAAGAAGAGTTTTCCTCTCACATCTCCTCTATTGTGTGTGTTTTATACACAACAGTAATGGTGTCCTTGTTGGTGTCCTACACATACCCAAGGTCTCTAAACAAGATTTGTGTGTGAATAAATCAAGTGAAAGTAGCGGAAATACTCACATTGATCGGTTGAGGAATTTCAAAATTTCCAACGGATGTAGAAGCTCCAAGCCTTATTGTTGAGTTCCAAACTCTTGGGTGAGTTTCCCTAACACCTCATTCAACTCCTTTAAGTGTTAGCTTGCTTGAATTTTGCAACAAAATTCCAAAGAGAGGAGAAGAAGCTCACGACAATGGTGGGTTTTTAGAGGAAAGAGAGAGATGTGAATATTGAATTTTTGTTTCCAAAACATTCAATACACAAAAACTTGGTAGGTGTGTTGATAAATGCTTTGCATTTATTAAGGCCAACTTTTGCATTTATTAAGGCCAACTACTCACATCACATGTAAAAATATTGATGTAAGTAAAGTGGGTCCCACCACTTTATATTTAAAATTTAGTTGGCTTACACAACACACTTTGGGCCAAGGTTCGTTTAATCCGATTAAACGAATTTTCCGTAGCGACGTAATTAAATCCGATTTAATTAAATAATACTGCATAGAAAAATTATTACGAAAGTCGCTTACGAATTAATTCCAAATTAATTCGTTCGCCCGAATTAAAATCTAATTTTAATTCCGCATTGAAATCCGATTTCAATTAATATATCCAATATATTATTTAATCGATTAATTCTAAATTAATCGCGCTATCTCTTCTAGACGAATTGAATCCCAGATAAATTCTTGCCGCAATTAATCCCAGAAAATTTTCTCTCTCATAATTAATCCCAGATTAATTCTGTTCGAGTCAAATGTCATTAGTGAATCTTTGGGAAGCGACCCAAGAGATCCATGGATATGTTGGCAGTAAATACGGTTATCGGACTATCCGACACGTGCGTATCGCGTACCACGTTCTCACCGATTTACAAGACATGGTTGGCTTCTAGTAAAGCATCGTGCCTACCCAATTCTCCAGAAATATTCAACGAAGAATATATAATCTGTATCAGGCATAATATACTTGGTATTGCGTAATACGATCAATTATCGGATGTCACATGCTAGGCATAAGGATGGAATTGTGTCTTCCCCATACGAAGTATATATCGGATCACCAGCAACTAGTCTCTGTAATCGGATAATCATGACCTAGTCATACTATCCCGATAGCTGCAGCATTTAAGAGTACTAGTTTCATATCTTGCGTGATCATCATCTCCATATGACTGAAGTGATACTTCCATCTTGACATCACACCCAATAGAATACGATTCTCTGTAAACCCAAAAGAGGCGTACACAGAACCTGTTAAAGCTCCGGACGACCAAAACCAAAGCGTACTGATATTCACAAGTATTAGCAATGCAAGTCTCAGGTTAAGACAACATAAACCTACCCTGATTCGGATTACCATAGACACATAGTCATACTACCAATGGGATTCCGATGGGTCTGTAGGGAAGTTATTGCGGAAATCCGGTAACGCAGCGGAAACAGTGGAAAATCAAATTTTTCGATTTCAAAACTTTTTCTCGGATTAATAAAATAAACTTATTTATTTTATTATCCAATAATCAAATTATGAAATAAAACACTATCAATCAAATTTATGTGAATTTACCGAATTACCCCTAAACAAGCATTTTGTTTATTTTTAATCCGAAATTGTTCAAAACAATTTTGAATGATTATAAATCATTTCTAGGATGAGTTTAACATGTCCCAAATGTCAAAATACAATTTGCAACAAAAAAACCCAAAAATAAGCCCTAAAGCTGAGAGCTATACAAAAGGGGGGGGGGATTGTGCATTTTGCATTTCCATTGTTCAAAACACATGCAAATGAAATCCAATCAACCCAATATTTTACATGCATCATATAGACATCCAAATACACCATATAAATGAAAAGCCCCAAATTTGGAAGTGGTCTTAAACCCTAATTTTTCAATTTCTTCAAATTGGACAAATTAGACCAAATTGATTAAATTCAATACTTCAATCATGTTTCTTCCATCCAAATCAAGTCTCAACACAATGAAATAACTATAGAACAATTTTAGGTCATTTAAGAGTGGGTCAATAACGCTAGAATGGCAACAAAGTTCTAAAACCATGAAAAGAATGCTTATTACTACACAAGTAACATTCTTCCAACTTCATACATACTAAACCCCTTCATCAAACTTTCATCCATAAAAAAAAAAAGAATAAAGAATAGAAAAACTTAAGAACATCACCAAGTGAAGCCCACAACAAGTGGAACAAATTACTCTCTAATGGAAGGTTGGAAATACTTACTAAATTCCAAGCTTTTCTTTGATTTTCTTTTTCTTTTCTCTCTACCTTCTTTGCTTTGTTTTAATGGAGTTTTGATAAAGTGTATTAGGTTATTCAAACCCTAAAATAAATGAAACAATATATACTTGCTCACAATTATGCCTTGGCCGAAATTTGTTAAGGAAAAAATCAAGATATTTTGTCTTTCATTTCATTTGAATTTCAATTTTGCCAACTTGATAAAATGATCATTACACTTTAATGATGAATTCAAACAAGTCAACAATTGCAACTTAGCCATTAAAACAAATATCATAACTTAAAAAAATATCTATACTTTAATTATTTAATCATTTAACAATTAAATAATAAATAATTAAATAAATACAAATATATTAAATATATGTATAATATTTACATTAAATATTAAATACATATATTCATTTATGATATAAGTCAAATATCTCAATTTGACAATTAATTAATGTGTATTTGAATTAATCAAGCATTAAATGTAAATACAAAAAAATTAAGGAAATGATTATCGGGTCCCTACACATGTATTTTGCCTTTAACCTTTAAACGACTTTATAAATAATCAATATTATTTATAAATGTTGCCCTAGTGCTCTACGAGTATATTTCATTAGTGAGACTCTCTAGATTCAGGCATATCCGTCATGAAATCTAATTTCGTGTCCATAATTTATCCACCCGTAAATTATGACGATCACAGATAAACTCGCTGAATCATACAGGTCGAGGTCATGGAAAATGTATAATTCCTCCGTCACAGGTATCCGGATAAATCCCAGAGATATATATGTAAACGTCAAATCTCTATAGGGATTATCCAGTCGACTATTCTATTAGCAATCTCAAAAAGAACATTTAAAACTAACTTCTAAATTGTACCACGGGCCCATGGATTTTATCTGATTGCTAATCATATGGACTACCTATGCTCTGATACACAGAACTGACGGATCCTATCTTGATACACACAGGACACCCTGAGGATCTATCTATACCCAACGAACAGGCGGAGGTCTGATCTAAATAAATCGATGACGTGATTGACATCTAAGTGTAGAAGATGTCTCATGTGCCCACAGTGGCATCTCAAGTCTAAGATTCACAAGTGCTACTCAACCCGTTAAGATTCTTATTGACGTTGGTGTACCATCCATTAAGAATCTTCGGTGAGTCGTTCAATGTTTATCCGCTATAAACACCTACACGTCTATACTAGTATCCAAGACTTATGGTTCATTGAGAAACCATTGGAATCATATATTCTAGTATACGACATGTACCGGTCTCAACATGTTTACTATACTGACCAAGTAGTGTAAACCTTGACCAGGAACAGTCTGAGAATGACAACGTCATGATACAACTCAATGTCAGTTGCGACGCTTTTGCAACTGTACCATGACTCGTCATTCTAAGGTCATTACGTCTTTACCATATTAAAAGATACATTATATTATAGAAACTGCATATATTATTCAAAATAATAATTTTTTACAGAAGTATTCATAAAGAAATACAACCGGGAATTGGCGCTGTGAGCACCAACCCCAACAAAAAATCCCACTTGCTCTAGTGCCAATAACGATTGTATCTAATACCCATCGACTCCAGTTGTTTATCAAACAGCTTCGGAGGTATGGCCTTTGTCAGTGGGTCTGCTACATTATCTTCACTCGGTACCTTGCACACGACAATATCCCCTCGCGACACAATCTCTCGAATGATGTGGTACTTGCATTCCATATGTTTCGACTTCTGATGCGCCCTCGGTTCCTTTGCTTGTGCAATGGCTCCAGTATTATCACAGTATAACGAAATAACATTCTCGATACTTGGGACAACTCCCAATTCTGTGACAAAGTTCTTTATCCACACAGCCTCTTTTGCAGCTTCAGAAGCTGCAATATATTCCGCCTCAGTGGTGGAATCTGTTGTCGATCCCTGTTTGGAACTCTTCCAACAAACTGCACCTTCGTTAAGGGTAAATACGAATCCAGATGTAGACTTTCTATCATCGGGATCCGATTGGAAATCGGAATCCGTATACCCGTTAACTTACAGTTCGTTTCCTCCATAAATTATTAACTTATCCTTAATACTTTAAAGATACTTAAGGATATGTTTAATGGCCATCCAATGGTCATTACCTAGATTGGACTAATATCTACTAGTTATGCTAATAGCGAAACTGATATCAGGCCTTGTACATAACATGGCATATATTATGCTACCCAAACACGAAGCATAAGGTTGGTTAGACATTCTAACCTTCTCATATTCTGTTTGTGGACTCATCTTCTTTGAAAGATGAATCCCATGTCTGAACAGTATGTTTGCTGTCTTACAGTTACCAAAATTATACCGTTCCACGATCTTATCTATGTACGTTGATTGGGATAACCAATCAGCCTCCTTTGTCTATCTCTATAGAGTTTTATCCCTAAAACATAGGAAGCTTCTCCCAGGTCATTCATGGAGAAATTCTTACAGAGGTACGCTTTGACGCTTTGTAACATTCCTAAATCATTCCCAATGATTAGGATGTCATCAACATATAGGACTAAAAATACGACCATGCTCCCACTGGCCTTCTGATACACACATGATTCTTCCGAATTCTTGAGAAAACCAGACGATCTAATAATCTCGTCGAATCGAAGATTCCAACTTCGTGAAGCTTGTTTAAGTCCATAAATGGACTTCTTAAGCTTACATACCATACCCGAGTTTTCGCTGGATGCAAAACCTTTCGGCTGTTCCATATAGATTTCTTCATCAAGAAATCCATTCAGAAAAGCCGTTTTGACATCCATTTGACAAATCTCGTAGTCATGATACGCAGCTATAGAAAGCAAAATCCGAATAGACTTAAGCATTGCTACTGGAGAAAAAGTTTCATCGTAGTCAACGCCAGGTCGCTGCGTGTAACCTTTTTCTACCAGTCGGGCCTTGTAAGTTTCAACCTTACCGTCAGGCCCGCGCTTCCTATTGTAAACCCATTTACAGCCGATAGGAACAATTCCTTTGGGAAGCGAACCAAGTCCCAAACTTGATTCTCATGCATTGAGTCTAACTCGGATTTCATGGCACTTTGCCATTTCACGAAGTCGATGTCCAACATCGATTCACTATAGGTGAAAGGATCAGTCTTTTCAACTAAGAGAACATCCAGACTCTTTTCTTGTATCAAATACAAGCGTTCAGGAGGTCTAGATACCCTTTCTCACCTACGAAGTGTGTGTGTTGAAGGTCCTTCATCTACTTGAACTTCAGGTTCCTCCGTTGGTTCGTTGTTTTCAGGTTGGACTTCATCAAGTTCAACTTGTCTATGATTACCACCTTCTGAAAAAAATTCTACTGCTAGAAATTTTGCGAAGCGAGCTACGAACACATTTCGATGCTCGGTATCATAGAACAGATATCCCCTCGTATTCGAAGGATATCCGACAAACCTAAACTTTTGCCCTCGAGGCGAAAACTTATCTTGCTGAGTCACCCTGACATAGGCAGAACAACCCCAAACTTAATGTAACTAAGATTTGGTCTCCTACCGAACCATATCTCATACGGAGTCGTAGAACAGCTTTTGAAGGAATCTTATTCAAATGATGTGCAGCTGTTAAAAGAGAGTAGCCCCATAAGTAAGAGGGCAAATCTGTGAAACTCAACATCGATCGGACCATATCCAATAAAGTCCGATTTCTCCTCTCAGATACTCCATTGTGTTGTGGAGTACCTGGATGAGTATATTGAGCGAAAATCCCATTCTCATTCATATATCCATGAACTCACCACTCATATATTCACCGCCTCGATCAGATCGAAGGCATTTAATATATTTTCCAGTTTATTTTTCTACTTCATTTCAGAATTCTTTGAACTTTTCAAAGGTTTCCGATTTATGTCGCATCAAATACACATAACCGTACCGTGACAAATCATCGGTAAAGGTAACGAAGTACGAATAACCACTGTGAGCAGTCTGACTTAGTGGACCACATACATCAGAATGTATGAGTTCCAACAAGTTAGTGGCGCGGTGTCCAACACCAGAAAATGGGGCTTTGGTCATCTTACCCTGAATACATGATTCACAAGTTGGATAGGATTCAATGGTAAGATCTGGTATCAAACCATTCCTAACCAATTGGGTAAGGCGTTTAACGCCTATGTGACCCAGCTGCATATGCCAAAGTTCAGTATTATTAATTACAGGTAAACTATGTTTATTAACTCCGGTATTTAAAATATCTTTTAAAGTTTGCAATGTATAATGACCATGCTGGTTTGGACAACAAAATCTCAATATTACTATTATCATATAAATATATATAACAATTCTTAATATTAATACAAAAGCCTTATGTATCTAATACAAAAAGTGATATAATATTAGCTACACATCCAGGCACAAAATGGCAGTCATTTAACAAAAGTGTCCCATTCAGCAATGAGATCTCGCATACTCCCACTGCAACTGCATCCATCCAGAGAGTCTCCACTCCCGAATCGCAACTGCATCTCTCCAGGCTTCAGTTTTCTACTTTCCTTCAGCACCTGCAACGAATTGCAAATGTGAATGGGACAAGCAGAATCTAAAATCCAGTTGGATGTAACGGCTGCACAAGCCAAAGATATATCAATTACTGGAAAAATAAATGTACCTGATGTAGATGCTCTCTCCCTCCTCCTCAGCTGGGCTATGTAGTCAGGACAGTTCCTTTTCCAGTGCCCGACTTTACTGCAGTGATGGCACTTGTCTTCAGAAGCCCTTTTGGGCTTATCTATCTTGCCTGTGGTTGATGATCGCGAACCATTCTTCTTCTTCCCTTTCTTATTCTTTCCCTTGGCCAGGCCTGGGAAGAAGCAAAAGAGAAGTGGGTCTCGGAGGGCGAGTCGGTACTCCCTTCTTGGGTCCTCCTCCGCTGTGAGCAACATCCTATGCAACTCATGGTAGGTACAGATAGTCCCGTTCATATTGAAGTACATCACGAACTGGCGATAAGAAGCTGGGAGAGAACCAAAAATGACACTCCTACCGAGAATGTCATTTAGATGAATTATGATGTTGCCTCAATTGATCGATCAATCGATCATTTGAAGAACATGCGGGCTAACAGGTTGCCCCTCATCCAATCGCGCAGGGAACAGTTCCATTGCGACCTTGTGAACAACTACTTGTTCTTTTCTCAAACGATTGTCTTAATCGTGTCATCATAGTATAGGCATCTGACATGCCATAATACTGTTTCTTGAGTCCCGGTGAAAGCGGACTTAAGATGTATGAGTTAACCCTTAAATCATCATCCTTCCAAGCTTGGAAGACTTCGCGTTCCTCCGGTGAAGCGTCCTCTGCCACAGCAAGGGGCAGTGGACCCTCAAGAACATATCCCAACCTCTCGGAATCGAGGACAATACTCAAATCCAGATCCCAATCAGCGAAGTTCTCTACGCCTTTAAGTTTGTTCGCATCAAGCATACGCTCAAACTGATTAGTGGATGGTGCCGCCATCACAAATCTATCATATAGATCATGAAAAACGGTTAGTAAAAATAAGCAGTTTCATATAATATCAATAGCATAAACTAGATCATGGATTTTTAATCTAAAAATACCCCTCCCACTAAATCATGCAATACTGTAATCCCCAAACATAATACAAAGATTTAATAATTAATTAAATACAAATTGTGAAAAGTGGATCCCGTGAATATATTTCAGCTCTCAGTAGAGGCACGGTCTCGCCTACGTATATTCATCAGGTAGACAACTCATTTGTCAATCACTCACTAGTGACTCCTGGGTTTCCGGTCCTGGTCGTTTCTCGTTGTCACTGCTAAGGCAGGCCCACAAGGAGACGTACAAGGTTGAACTCGTCAATGATAAACTCAAGTTACTTGCGTAACCCTGACAGCTAGGGCACGTTCAGGATTCCGCTTTCGCTTGAATTTATCTAGTATCTGATATACATCCGGTATAAATAAATCTCTATCGGCTACACCCTCACAGCAGAGGCACGGTCTCAGATGTAGTCACAGAGAAATATTTATAAATCGTATTGACAAGACGGACCACATAACATGCATAAAATACATAATTACATTTAAACCTTATTAATTAGGGATTTTACGCTAAATGTCATACACCCTAAATCTAATCAAATTAGATTATAACATGCATGTATAAGTTAAGAAAACATGATTAAACATTGAATTAAAGGGCTAATCATATTAGGGGGCCTAGAATCAGACTCGCTCTGATACCATTTTGTAGGGAAGTTATTGCGGAAATCCGGTAACGCAGCGGAAACAGTGGAAAATCAAATTTTCCTATTTCAAAACTTTCTCTCGGATTAATAAAATAAACTTATTTATTTTATTATCCAATAATCAAATTATGAAATAAAACACTATAAATCAAATTTATGTGAATTTACCGAATTACCCCTAAACAAGCATTTTGTTTATTTTTAATCCGAAATTATTCAAAACAATTTTGAATGATTCTAAATCATTTCTAGGATGATTTTAACATGTCCCAAATGTCAAAATACAATTTGCAACAAAAAACCCAAAAATAAGCCCTAAAGCCGAGAGCTATACAAGGGGGGTTGTGCATTTTGCATTTCCATTGTTCAAAACACATGCAAATGAAATCCAATCAACCAAATATTTTACATGCACCATATACACATCCAAATACACAATATAAATGAAAAGCCCCAAATTTGGAAGTGGTCTTAAACCCTAATTTTTCAATTTCTTCAAATTTGACAAATTAGACCAAATTGGTTAAATACAATACTTCAATCATGTTTCTTCCATCCAAATCAAGTCTCAACACAATGAAATAACTATAGAACAATTCTAGGTCATTTAAGAGTGGGTCAATAACTCTAGAATGGCAACAAAGTTCTAAAACCATGAAAAGAATGCTTATTACTACACTAGTAACATTCTTCCAACTTCATACATGCTAAACCCCTTCATCAAACTTTCATCCATAAAAAACACAAAGAATAAAGAATAGAAAAACTTAAGAACATCACCAAGTGAAGCCCACAACAAGAGGAACAAATTACTTTCTAATGGAAGGTTGGAAATACTTACTAAATTCCAAGCTTTTCTTTGATTTTCTTTTTCTTTTCTCTCTACCTTCTTTGCTTTGTTTTAATGGAGTTTTGATAAATTGTATTACGTTATTCAAACCCTAAAATAAATGAAACAATATATACTTTCTTACAATTATGCGTTGGCCGAAATTTGCTAAGGAAAAAATCAAGATATTTTGTTTTTCATTTCATTTGAATTTCAATTTTTCCAACTTGATAGAATGATCATTATGTTGGAGTTTCCTAACCTTCCCAATATCATTAAACAAGCATGAAACAAGTGCGAATACAATGAGGGAGTTACGGAATACTCACATCGATCGGTTGAGCGATGCGAGAGGCATCACAAATATGATTTCTGCCCACTGGAAGTGCTCGACAGAGAGCTGCTGCAGTCCACCATTTTCGGCCATTGTTGGTCCTTCAAGCAAGCTCCAAGCTTCGTCAAACGATTCCAAGCTCATGTGTGGACTTCCCTATCACCTTTGCATGTCTCTCGGAGTGCTAGCTCTCGATGATTTTGCTTCCCATTTTCTTCTTGGCTCACGGCAGTGGACTGCCAAACCAGTGAAGAAATTTGCCCACCATGGGTGTGAGATGAAGAGAGAAAGAGAGAAGAGAAAATTTGTTAGTGTTCCTAGAACATGCCAAGGATCTAATAAGCATGAAAACATGTTCACAAATTCAAAATAAGTTGTGGAATTACTTACATTGAATGGATTTGAGCTTTTAAAATTTTGAGAAGAAGATCCAAGATCCAAGATGCTTCCTTTGTTGATTCCAAGGTTTGAGTTGAAGATCTCCAAGATCCTTCCTTTGTTGATTCCAAGCTTTAAGTTGAAGATCTCCAAGATCCTTCCTTTGTTGATTCCAAGCTTTAAGTGATGATTCCAACTATTGAAGTAGTTTCCCTATCACCTTAGTTGATTTCTCCAAGTGCTAGCTTTGTTGATTTTGCCACAAAATCAAAGAGAGGAAGACAGAAGCTCACGCCCATTTGCAAGGATGAAGCTCACGCCCATGGAGGAGAGGATTAGGGTTTCCAAATGTTTCAAGTGTTACAAGTGTGTTGCATACACAAGTGAAGAGAGAGAGAAGAGTTTTAGGTAAAACCAATTTACCCTTTTTACCTAAACAAGGTAGTTGGGTAAATGGTTTCACCAAAACCATTCCAAGGTAGTTGGATGGTGGGTGGCTTGGCATAAATGCCAACTACCCTCCCAACTACCACATTAAAGTGGGCCCCACATTTGAATTCAAAATTCAAATATCTCTACGAACATTTGCCGCGGCTCGGTTCCATTTAATCAAATTAAACGAACTTTCATCGCTAAATAATTAAATCTAATTTAATTAAATAACGATGCCTCGCAAATATATTACGAATGTCGTCTACGAATTAATTCTAAATTAATTCGCTCGTTCGCATTAAAGTCCAACTTTAATTTCGTAATGAAATCCAATTCATATTAATATATCCGATATATGAATTTTAGCCCATACGAATAAATTAAATAGAAAAATCAAATTTGACAATTAAATTTATTCTACCGATTAATTCCAAATTAATCGCGTTCTCTCTCTTCCGAACACATTTAATCCCAGATTAAATAATACCTCAATTAATCCTAGATTAATTTTCTCCATCTTAATTAATCCCAGATTAATTTTCTCTCTTAATTAATCCCAGATTAATTCTAATTTAAATCAACTGTTATCGGTGAATCTTTGGGAAGCGACCCAAGAGATCCCTGGATATGTTGGCAGTAAATACGGTCATCGGATTATCCGAATACGTGCGTACCTCGTACAACGTGCTTACCGATTTACAAGACATGGTTGGCTTCTAGCAAAGCACTGTGCCTAACCAATTCTCCAGAAATATTCTTACTGGAATATATAATCTATGTCAGGCGTAGTATACGTAGTATTGCGTATTGCGATCTAGTATCGGATTGTCACGTGCTAGGCCTGGGGCTGGAATGTGTCTGCCCCGTACGAAGCACATGTCGGATGTCTGGTAACTAGTCTCTATTATCGGATAGACATGACCTAGTCATAATATCTCGATGACTGCAGTACTTAAGAGCACTAGTACCGTATCCTACTGTGGACAACAGAACCTGGGCGGCGCCGTTCCTAGGCTCGTTGCCTAGTTGGGAAGGATTAAATAACATGGAGTCGCCACCCGGTGTGAACCGGGACAAAGATTTAAGGCCGCACTCACCCCTCGTAAGGGAAGACCTCAAACCGTTGGGTTCGGAATGGTCCCTTACTTATGTCACTTGTAATGAAAGGATTTATGTGATAATTTAATCAAGCTTAAGTAACACTTATTTCCAAGGGTATCATGCTTCTAAATTCTCATATGCAAAATAAAACTTATGTGCACATTTTCACATATATCTCACATTTAAAATTGCATGCTTAGCATATATCAAGATAGCAACGAACATACAACTTTATTTACATATCACATTTAGGAAAAACACAAGCACACATATTACCATACAAGCACACATATTAACCATACAAGCACACATGTGGGCACTTTTCCAAGCGGTACGTGGAATTATAGCCCAAGTACAGACCGCACTACCGTCCATTCGGAATCGACTACGGAATTTACGTCTGGGTTTCCATCCGATATACCACAAGGAATAATACTCAAATGTTATCATGACATAAGCATATGAATTGTAATACATTAACATATTTGCATAAGAAAGATCAACCAAGAGGCAATTATGCATGAATATAATAAGACAGACTCAGTTCAGTGTGTGCACGTTCGTGTAGCGTTCGTAAACGCGTTCGAACGGAAATGAAACAGAATGCTCACGTTCGAGTAGCGTTCGTAAACGCGTTCGAACGGAAATGAAACAGAATGCTAACATTCGTATAGCGTTTGTTAATGCGTTCGAATGGAAATGAAACAGAATGTTCACGTTCGTATGGCGTTTGTTAACGCGTTCGAACGGAAATGAAACAGAATGATCACGTTCGTATGGCGTTTGTTAACGCGTTCGAACGGAAATGAGACCTGATGCATGATAAGGCAAAATGTATGCACGTTCGAGTTGCGTTCGTGAACGCGTTCGAACGGACACAGACTTGATGCATGAAATGGGATGCAATACATAAACATAAAATAAAGGGGCGCGGCGAAGCACTGCCGTAAATGTGGCCTTTTGGGGCTCTTGATCTCTCAAAGAGAGGACCTTTAGACCAATGTACTAAGCCCATGCGCATCACATCACACATACAAAAATAGAACCAATCCTATCAACCAAGTATGCCCGATTGAACACATCTCACATCCATCTGAACACACATCAACCGGCGCGGCAAAGCATCGTGGTAACGGGTTTTAACCCCTCCCCATAAGGATCTTTCATTCCACTTACTAAGCCCATGCGCTTGATTGAACCATGCATAAAGATAAACTCAATAATATCAAACTAAGTATGCCCGATTGAACGTATCTCGCATCCAACCGAACACACATCAACCGGCGCGGCGAAGTAGTGTCACAAAGGTGGCCTTTTCGGCTTTTTGTCTCCCAAATGGAGGACCTTTGGACTAACTCACTAAGCCCATGCGCTTGATTGAATCATGCATAAATAAGCAACATATTGAATTCAAGTAAAGAAGACTAAATAAACAAAAAGCGACATAACGAAAGAGAGATGGTGTCGTTTACTCAAGCGGTACGTGGAGTTGTGGCCCGAGTACAGATCATATTACCGTCCATTCGGAATCGGCTATGAAATTTATGTCCGGGTTTCCATCCGATATACCGCGAGAGTTGACACATCCCTTATTCATCCAATACCCACAACATATTACATCTCATAATTAATTCATGTATATTTATCTACTCAAAGACCACAACACGCATTTCACATTACAATCATACAAGTAATACTTAATAAATAATGCGGAAAAGGAAAACAAGTGTGAAAGATACCCTCAAGTCTAACCTTTTAAGCTGTCCCTCGGACTCGCGTTCCACGAATATCAAAAGGGGGTAAAGCTCCGCAACTTTCCTGGTTCACTGGTTCAGCGTCCTAGCTCACTGCCTTGCTGTTTTGCTTGCGGTTCGAACTCCGTTCTGCTCCTATTCGGCCTCGGTCTTGCTGCTCACTGCACGGGCCACCTGTTTTAACGTTTTCAATGAACTATTCCAAGTTTGTGTGGGTTCTTAGTGCAATTAAACGTGATTATTCTTAAGATTATCTATGCAGTTTTTATGTTGCTGTTTTTTAAGGATTCGGGCTGCTGTGTTTGTGTGATTTTCGGTGATGTATGGAGGTTTAGAGGGGGTGGTTTTCGGTGGTGATTAGGGGTTGTTTTGGTGCTTGTAGTTTCAGTGATGTGAGGGCGGTTACTTGTGGTGGATTCGGCTATGGAGGAGATGGTTGAGGTTCTTTTGTTCTCTTTTTGTGTATGTGTGAAATGTTTTCTTTTTTCTCTTGTTTAGTCTTGGGTGTGTAGAGAGAGTCTAGAGAGATTTTGAGAGAGTTTGGGTGTGAATTATGTGTGTCAAGGCTTGGGCGTGATTTGTGTTGTGTGAAGGAGATGAATGGCTTTGGGTAGGGGTTGTTTATATAGGAGATGGCTAGGGTTTCACCTTTTCTCACAAGGAAGAGATCTTGTTTCCAAATTAGGAGAGATGGGAAAGGTATACACAAGATTGAGGGGGGACAAAATATTTTAAAATTAGGAAGTTGTAATATTTAATTTGTGTTGGTTTAGGAATACAAATATTTTAGATTGGTAAATATCTTATTAGATTAGGAAGTCAAATATATGATTGGCTTTAATTGGTTAGGATTGATTTTAATTTGGTATGATTATATTTCGATTTAGTATGTGATTTGTTTAATTTAGACATGATTTTAGTTTAAGTTGGTAATTGTTTATTTTAATTGGTAAATGGTTTAAATATTTTATTTTAATGTTTAATATTTAAATTAATATTTATTTATTTAATTTGGGATGTGTTTTATGGGCTTTGGGGAGCTAAATGGGCTGGATGTGAGGCTAGCAGCAAAACCAGAATTACCGACACCGTTCGAACGCGCCCTCGAACGCGACATGAACACCCGCAATCTGTTTTCCGTTCGAACGAAGTAGCGAACGCAGCACTAACGAAGACAGTGAGCTTGTGTATTCTGAATTTCCCCTTTCGATATCCGTTTCCCGCGGCTTCCGTGACTCAAAAGGTAGTTTTCTCCAAATAAGACTCCTCATCGGGTTTCACATGCGAAAATACAATGCCTACAGTCGCCCCCACTTTGATGGGGCTTGTGCAGTGTGTGACAGTGACAGTCCTATCAAAGTCTATGCAATGCATTTTTACTTACCTTGCTAGCTAGCTGTCCTGAGCTGAGCTGATACTGTAGTGGACCTCGATCCTGAGATGCATCTCGATGCTACTGATGATGTGGGCCTCGAACCTGGGGCGCATCCCAATACCTGCAACCGACAACGGGGGCCTCGACCCTGGGACGCATCCCAATACCGCTGACAAAATGTGGGCCTCGACCCTGGGACGCATCCCGAAAATGATGATGCAGTGGACCTCGATCCTGGGACGCATCCCAATAGCTGCAAACGACAACGGGGGCCTCGACCCTGGGACGCATCCCAATACCGCTAACAAAACATGGGCCTCGACCCTGGGACGCATCCCAAAAATGATGATGCAGTGGACCTCGATCCTGGGACGCATCCCAATAGCTGCAACCGACAACGGGGGCCTCGACCCTGGGACGCATCCCAATACCGCTGACAAAATATGGGCCTCGACCCTGGGACGCATCCCAAAAAAGGATGATGTGGAGCTTCGCTCCTCAGCCGATATGGGCTTCGCCCCCAAGCTGACATGATGTGATGTGGAGCCTCGCTCCCCAGTCGATATGGGCCTCGCCCCCAAGCTGGTACAATGTGGAACCTCGCTCTTCAGCCGATATGGGCTTCGCCCCCACGCTGATATGATGTGATGTGGACTTCGCCCTCCGAGACCCATACCCGGAACTTAACTTCATTGGGACCTCAATCTTCAGATTACTGCCCATATCAAACACTGTGCTTTTACTATCTCTGATCGGCTTACTGCTCGCTCTTTTCCGTCTTCAACACCTGTTTACACAAAACAGAACAAACACAAAAATATGCAATATAGGTTACGTGTATGCGTGTATGCATGAGTTTTCTTATTCAGTTGGGTTAGGTCTTCCGCTGGCGACCAAGTCTTCTCAAGCAAAGTACAACTTCAACCTATCGACATTGATTGGTTCTGTGAATTCATTTCCTTCCGAGTCTGATAGCTTCACTACTCCATTTCCCATGACTTTCTGAACGATGTAAGGTCCTTCCCAGTTAGGCCTGAATTTCCCTCTCGGATCCGTCGTCGACGGCCTCGACTGCTTAAGTACCAAATCACCCTTTCTGATCTTTGTGGGACGTACTTTCTTGTTGAATGCCCGGGCTAGTCTCTTCTGATACAACTGCATGTGATACAAAGACTTCGTTCTCTTCTCATCCAACAGTACTAACTGATCAAATCTCTGTGCAGCCCATTCCTGTTCCGGTAATTCTGCCTCTGATAATACCCTCAGGGACTGCATTTCCACTTCTACTGGCAATACTGCTTCCATTCCGTAGACCAAGGAGTAAGGTGTGGATCCTGTTGCTGTTCTTACTGATGTTCTGTACCCCCACAAAGCATACGGTAATTTCTCGGCCCAATCTCTACAATTTTCTGTCATCTTGGCTAAAATTGTCTTTATAGTCTTGTTGGCTGCCTCAACTGCCCCATTTGCCTGCGGCCTGTACAGTGATGACTTGTGGTGGCCTATCCCATGCCTTTGTAACATTGCCTTCGTCTCTCCTTGAAACTGGACCCCGTTGTCTGTCACTACATGATGTGGCATACCATACCGACAAATGAGGTTCCGAGCTATGAACTTTGCCATCTGCTTCGCTGTAACATTACGGAAGGATTCGGCTTCCACCCACTTTGAGAAGTAATCTACTGCCACCACTATGAAGCGATGCCCATTTGATGCATTCGGTCGAATTTCCCCAATCATATCAATCCCCCATGCTGAGAACGGCCACGGCTCTGACAACCCGTGCAATTCTGTGTGCGGTAGGTGATTCAAATTACCATGTGCTTGACAGTCATGACAGTGCTTTACCATCTTCGCGCAGTCTGTTTCCATGGTTGACCAATAAAAACCTTGTCTCACTATCTTGCGGGACAGATTCAACCCATTCATGTGCGGACCACATACCCCGGCGTGTACTTCTTCCATTACACGTTGAGCTTCTTCTTTTCTCAAACATTTCAACTGAATGCCGTTTGCTTGTCTTTTGTACAGTTCCCCTCTCAAAGTCACATACTGGGAAGCCAACTTCTGAATGGCTATTCTGTCATTTCTGCCCGCCCCTTCCGGGAATTCACCATGTTCCAGATACCTCTGAATGTCATAATACCAAGGTTTACCGTCGTCAACCTCAACTTCCAGAATTCTTTCTATCTCATAAGCAGGTTTACTTGCTGTTGTCAGTACCAACGGTCTCATCACTAACTTCTCTGGATTTTCCCAAGTTGCTGCTAGTGTAGCCAACGCATCTGCCATCTGATTCTCTTCTCTCGGTAGGTGCTGAAATTTACACTCGGGGATAACCTGTGCCAATTTTCTGAGATGAAAAAGATAAGGCCTCAACCGTTCCTCTTTCAATTCCCATTCTCCTCGCATCTGCTGGACTACTAACATAGAATCTCCGTAGATTTCCACACTCCCGGCCTTCAAGGCTATCAATGCTGTCAACCAAAAGCACATGCTTCGTACTCGGCCATGTTGTTAGTTACTCTGAATGTCAACCTCTTGGCCAAAGGCAAAGTCTCTCCCTCGGGGGTTACTATCACGATCCCAATTCCGCTCCCTTGTAATTCACTGCCCCGTCGAAATACATCTTCCATCTCTGAACTGTTATTGCTTGGATCTCTTCATCTGGAAACTCAAACTTATACTGATCCCCCACAACAGGTTGCAATGCCAGAAATTCCGCTACTGCTCGTCCCTTGATCACTTTGGGGGTGAGATACTCAATGTCAAACTCTGTCAACAATACCAACCATCGGCCCAGTTTTCCCACTAGTGAAGGCACTGAATGAAGATATTTCAGAGGATTCTCCTTTGCCCCCACCTGGATCTTGTAAGACTGGAAGTAATGTCGCAACTTTCTGGAAGCCCATACCACTGCAAGACAGATCTTCTCAACCTCCTGATATCGAGCCTCATACGGGAGCATCTTCTTACTCAGATAATAAACTGCATGTTCTATCCCTGTCTCATCTGCCTGTACCATCATACCCCCCAATGCTTCTGATTCTATAGCCAAATACAATATCAAAGGTCTACCCGGCCTCGGAGGCTTCAATAGAGGTGGCTTCACCAAGTACTCTCTGATTCTATCGAAGGCGGTCTGACACTGTTCATTCCATCTCACTGGCTGATCTTTTCTCAACAGTTTGAAGATAGGCTCACATACCGATGTCAACTTGGCAATAAACCGACTGATGTACTGAATCTTTCCCAAGAATGCCCTGACTTCCTTTTCTGTCTTCGATGCAGGCATTTCTGTGATTGCCTTGATCTTTTCGGAGTCCACTTCTATTCCGCCCATTCCCACTGTATGACCAAGCAATTTCCCTGATGTCACCCCAAACACACATTTCTTGGGGTTAAGCCGCAGGTTATATCTGTCAACTCTCTGAAGGAACCTTTTCCAATGCCTCAATATGCCCAACTCTCGTTTCTGATTTCACCATCATGTCATCCACATACACCTCAATCTCTTTGTGCATCAAGTCATGGAAGAGTGTAGTGGCCATCCGCTGATAAGTAGCTCCTTCATTCTTAAGCCCAACGGCATTACCTTGTAACAATAGGTACCCCACTCGGTAACAAATGCAGTCTTGTGTTATCTTCCTCAGCCATGAGAACCTGATTGTACCCTGAAAATCCATCCGCAAATGAATACATAGCAGACAAAGCCGCACTATCAACCAGAACATCTATGTGCGGCAAGGGAAAATCATCTTTCGGACAGGCTTTATTGAGATCTCTGTAGTCTACACACATTCTGACCTTCCCATCTTTCTTCGGTACCGGTACTATGTTAGCCAACCATTCAGGATATTTTACCACTTCCAGGAACCCCACATCTATCTGTTCTTAACTTCCTCTCTGACTTTCTCAGCCCATTCTGGTCTCATCCGTCGAAGTTTCTGCTTTACTGGCCTCATATTCGGATAAGTTGGTATTGTGTGCTGGGCAATGTTTCTGTCTACCCGGGCATGTCCTCATAAGACCAAGCAAATACTTTGGCATACCTGACCAACACTTCTTCTAGTTCTCCCTCTCTTCGGAGGTTACTTCACTGCAATTAAAATTCTTTGGGTTCTCAAGTGTACCCAAGTTAAATGCAATAGTTCTGGCTGAACTGATGTCAAATATGCTTGATTCATGCAGAGTAAACGGAAATGACTCAGGCAAGTAAGCAAAAGAAATGTCTTTATTATTGGATAATGCGGAAGTACATCCAAACAAATCAGGAAGGTAAATGTCTTCATCATCTAGAGACACTTCTTCCTCTGCAATCAGGTCTTCCTCAGGTTTCTCATCCTCTTCCAGAGTCAGGCTCTCTAACTTCATCAATTCTTCTTCCCAAATCTCTGTTTTCACAGCTTCTCCAGTCAGTGGTTTCTCACCCAACAAATCTTGGAAGATCTCAAACCCAGGCACCACAATCCCATTGACTTTCACAGGTTCAGGCCCTCCTTGATACCCTGAAGCTTTCACAAAGCATTCCATCAGTCTCAGGCCTTTTTTCTTGACCTTTGGCTTTTCTTCGTCAGATTTATACCCCAAACCCTTCCGAGTAGTCTGTCCTCTGAAATCCGGCAATTTTGAACCTTTACCCGGCTCAAACTTCATTTTCTCCATAATCCTAGCCACCCTAGGATCCACCCACTCCTCAAAGGTGGCTGATACCTGGAACCTTGTGAAAGGTAGTATCTCCAAGGCAGCCACGACATTATCTAACTCAGCCCGGATGGTAACAATTTCTCCCTCATACGGGAATTTGATCATCTGATGCAAAGTGGAAGGCACGCCCCCAAGTTTGTGAAACCAATGCCTCCCCAACAATAAGGCAAAAGTGGCTGGGATGTCCAGCACTGTGAACTCAACCTCATCTTCAATCGGCCCTACCTTGACCATAGCCACAAAGGTACCCTCGACTCCCGCTTACTGTCATCATAAGCTTTAATAATCATACTAGAGGGGTCCAAGTCTGTTGCTTCATACCCAATCTTGCCAGAATTTTCAACGGGCACACATTGATGGACGAACCGTCATCCACCATCACACATGAAGTTTTTCTTACCCCTCACCTCGGCCCTGATAAATAGAGGCCTGTTATGATTTCTTCCCTCCGCCGGGAGTTCATCCTCAGAAAAGGATATCTGCAAAGCTTCTTTCTGAACCGACCCAACGAACATTGCTGGGTTGGCATCCTCCGGTCCTCCGGTACCACAATCTTGCTCAAGGCCTCAACCATAGCCTGTCTATGCTCCCGAGATGCCACAATAGTTCCCAGATACTCACTTGTGCTCTAGTCTTCCTCAATTGCCTCAGCACTACATCTCCTTCAGTATTTTCTGCCAGTCTCAACCACTTCTCTACCATCTGTCAAAGCTTCCTTACCCTTTCCGCCATATCATTGTAAAAACGACCGCTACGTGTCATTCCCCTTACTTCCTCCTCATCACTGCTAGAGAAATCAAGCCAAAAGTTCTTCTTCTGCTCAAACTCATCCTCACTAGTGCTATCCCAGATCCCAGGCAAAAGGCTTGAGGGTGAACGGATTTTAGGACAAGGTCTTCTGGAAGGCCAGAATTGATCATGTAGGCTGGTGGTGGCACGGCACGGTAGTGGGTAAGGGGTTTCTGTGTGTATCGTGCTGTTCTGTTTCGGGGTTAGGTATCTTTTTGGAGTCAATGAGGTCTTGGACTTCATGGCGGAGTCGGGCGCAGTTGTCGGTGTCATGGCATTTTTGTTGGTGGAAATGGCAGTAAAGGCTTAGGTTATAATGTGGTGGTAGGGGATTGGGTAATGGTTGGTATCCAAGGGTTTTAAAAGCCCTTGCCTCTTCAATTTCTCTAGCACCTTAGACATGGGCCTTCCCAAGTGGAAAACTGCCTGTTCCGGATAGCAGCAATTTCAGCAGAAACGGGCTTTGTTCCCGATGTTCCCCCAATGGGCCTCCTGTTCAGACCATAGAATTTTCTATTCTCGGCCTCTTCCTCCTCAATATCAATGACAGTTTCCCTCAACTGCCGAAAGTCTGCAATCATGGAGGTCATCCTCCTCAACTTGCCGTAAATGGAGGGCTTGGTGACCTTGATAATCATCTTTATCTGATCCTTCTTCGAAGGCCGGGTCTGCATTTTCAATAATTGACCCCCTCCACCGGTCCACATACTCCTTAAAACTCTCATCCGCTTTCTGCTTAACATTCTCCAGATCACGGAGTGACAAATCGATCTCCAAGTCAGTGACATACTGTTTCAGGAAAGCATCAGCTAACTCCCTCCAATCTTCCTTCACTTTCTTCTCCAAACTGTGGTACCATACCACGGGAGCACCTTCAAGTGACATTCCAAACATTTTCTGTACCTGGCGCTGAGATAAGCCAACTGAACTCATGACTGATACAAATTGTCGGAGATGCACCCTCGGATCCCCATTCCCGTTGAACTTAGCCATATCTGGCATCTTGAACTGTGCAGGCAACTGTTCCTCAAAAGTCAATGTGTCATAATCCAGCAAATCCTCATTCTTACCCCTCATCTTGCGGGTAACTGACTCAACCTGATCCCGAAGTTTCTGTAACTCTGTCTGAGACCCAGATACTCTGCCTGCTGCATACTCTGCCATATCATCATCAGAAGCGGGGATATCATCCCCCAATCTGTTCGGAGATTCCTCTTGCCTCACATCCCCAGAATGAACCCCGGCACGAGACCCAGCTATACCAGCCATAACAGTAGTCAAAGCCTGTAACTGTTCAGTGATCTTGGCGAGACCAATCTCTAACTGATCCATACGGGACACCTCATTATCAGATTCACTCATACTTGTTCTTTTAGTGAGCCTTGTCCATTCTCTAACCCAAACGGTATCTATGTTGTCTTTTTGAGACATAGACGGTGTTAACATGATATATGGATGCATGAGGTGCATGAGATGTATGTAACATATAACATACTAAATAAAATTTTCAAACAAATCGGCCTATTATCATTTTAGAAGCTTTTGGGACAACTGTCATAAGAGTGAACCCGTCCCAGTTTAAATGGCCCAACGAGTTCATGTCTTATGGCAAAGAGCCCAACTAAATCCAAATGATAATATTCCGAAAACAAGCATAAGGTGGCCCATCAACACTTAGACGCCTTCGGCCCAATAGTCATGGAATACATCCTTGTCCCAGTTTAAATGGCCCAACAAGCCCACATCCCATGACAAATGGTCCAAATGGATCCAAACGATGATGTTCCCAAACATAAGCATAGAAGGGAGATAATGCAAACATAACATAATAATTTTTTACATAATGGCCCATCAACATTTCAGAAGCCTTGGGCCTAATAGTCATACAGTACGAACTTGCCCCAGTTTAAATGGCCCAGCAAGCCCGCATTTTTGACAATAGTCCAACTGCATCCAAATGAGGATGGTCCACAAGCATATTCTCAAGGAAATAATTGTTACTTTAACCATATAAACCAGTCTATGAGTGGATTTGCAAGAGTATGGACAAAGGCTCTCACTGGCGAAGGATAGCCCACAACTAGGTCTCCCCACTCAAGGGTTCAAGCGACCAAGTGAGCGTATCCCTTTTTATACACTAAGGTACGTGCCAATGAGCTATGGTGTGTGATGGACTGTCAAATGGATTTCCCGTTGTAGATTCCCCAGAGGGAAGGTGGAGCGAGGCTCACTTAAATACCCAAGCCTCTTAGGCTCTTATCGCTTGTTGTCAGGAATAAACAACGAGTCCTCCAATTAGTCCATCACAAAGGCTATGAGTAGATGGCCATATAGGTGTCCTCACAGATTTTCCTTCTAGAAAGGTAGTGAGTGAGGAAGACATCAAACCATTACCTAGCCTCAAAGTGCCCTTGATTAAACCCCCCACTTTATCCACTATAGACATGGTCAATTAAAACATAAATCCAAACATTACAAGACAATATTTCGGGGCCAACTTTCTATCCCCAGTGGAGTCGCCAGACTGTGGACAACAGAACCTGGGCGGCGCCGTTCCTAGGCTCGCGGCCTAGTTGGGAAGGATTAAATAACATGGAGTCGCCACCCGGTGTGAACCGGGACAAAGATTTAAGGCCGCACTCACCCCTCATAAGGGAAGACCTCAAACCGTTGGGTTCGGAATGGTCCCTTACTTATGTCACTTGTAATGAAAGGATTTATGTGATAATTTAATCAAGCTTAAGTAACACTTATTTCCAAGGGTATCATGCTTCTAAATTCTCATATGCAAAATAAAACTTATGTGCACATTTTCACATATATCTCACATTTAAAATTGCATGCTTAGCATATATCAATATAGCAACGAACATACAACTTTATTTACATATCACATTTAGGAAAAACACAAGCACACATATTAACCATACAAGCACACATATTAACCATACAAGCACACATGTGGGCACTTTTCCAAGCGGTACGTGGAATTGTAGCCCAAGTACAGACCGCACTACCGTCCATTCGGAATCGGCTACGGAATTTACGTCTGGGTTTCCATCTGATATACGACAAGGAATAATACTCAAATGTTATCATGACATAAGCATATGAATTGTAATACATTAACATATTTGCATAAGAAAGATCAACCAAGAGGCAATTATGCATGCATATAATAAGACAGACTCAGTTCAGTGTGTGCACGTTCGTGTAGCGTTCGTAAACGCGTTCGAACGGAAATGAAACAGAATGCTCACGTTCGAGTAGCGTTCGTAAACGCGTTCGAACGGAAATGAAACAGAATGCTCACATTCGTATAGCGTTTGTTAACGCGTTCGAATGGAAATGAAACAGAATGTTCACGTTCGTATGGCGTTTGTTAACGCGTTCGAATGGAAATGAAACAGAATGCTCACGTTCGTATGGCGTTTGTTAACGCGTTCGAACGGAAATGAGACCTGATGCATGATAAGGCAAAATGTATGCACGTTCGAGTTGCGTTCGTGAACGCGTTCGAACGGAACGGACCTGATGCATGAAATGGGATGCAATACATAAACACAAAATAAAGGGGCGCGGCGAAGCACTGCCGTAAAGGTGGCCTTTTGGGGCTCTTGATCTCTCAAAGAGAGGACCTTTAGACCAACGTACTAAGCCCATGCGCATCACATCACACATACAAAAATAGAACCAATCTATCAACCAAGTATGCCTGATTGAACATATCTTACATCCAATCTGAACACACATCAACCGGCGCGGCAAAACATCGTGGTAACGGGTTTAAACCCTCCCTATAAGGGATCTTTCATTCCACTTACTAAGCCCATGCGCTTGATTGAACCATGCATAAAAGATAAACTCAATAATATCAAACTAAGTATGCCCGATTGAACGTATCTCGCATCCAACCGAACACACATCAACGGCGCGGCGCGAAGTAGTGTCACAAAGGTGGCCTTTTCGGCTCTTTGTCTCCCAAATGGAGGACCTTTGGACTAACTCACTAAGCCCATGCGCTTGATTGAATCATGCATAAATAAGCAACATATTGAATTCAAGTAAAGAAGACTAAATAAACAAAAAGCGACATAACGAAGAGAGATGGTGTCGTTTACTCAAGCGGTACGTGGAGTTGTGGCCCGAGTACAGATCATATTACCGTCCATTCGGAATCGGCTATGAATTTATGTCCGGGTTTCCATCCGATATACCGCGAGAGTTGACACATCCCTCATTCATCCAATACCCACAAATATTACATCTCATAATTAATTCATGCATATTTATCTACTCAAGACCACAACACGCATTCACATTACAATCATACAAGTAATACTTAATAAATAATGCGGAAAAGGAAAACAAGTGTGAAAGATACCCTCAGGTCTAACCTTTTAAGCTGTCCCTTGGACTCGCGTTCCACGAATATCAAAAGGGGGTAAAGCTCCGCAACTTTCCTGGTTCACTGGTTCAGCGTCCTAGCTCACTGCCTTGCTGTTTTGCTTGCGGTTCGAACTCCGTTCTGCTCCTATTCGGCCTCGGTCTTGCTGCTCACTGCACGGGCCACCTGTGTTTTAACGTTTTCAATGAACTATTCCAAGTTTGTGTGGGTTCTTAGTGCAATTAAATGTGATTATTCTTAAGATTATCTATGCAGTTTTTATTTGTGTTTTTTAAGGATTCGGGCTGCTGTGTTTGTGTGATTTTCGGTGATGTATGGAGGTTTAGAGGGGGTGGTTTTCTGGTGGTGATTAGGGGTTGTTTTGGTGCTTGTAGTTTCGGTGATGTGAGGGCGGTTACTTGTGGTGGATTCGGCTATGGAGGAGATGGTAGGTTATTTTGTTCTCTTTTTGTGTATGTGTGAAGTGTTTTCTTTTTTCTCTTGTTTAGTCTTGGGTGTGTAGAGAGAGTCTAGAGAGATTTTGAGAGAGTTTGGGTGTGAATTATGTGTGTCAAGGCTTGGGCGTGATTTGTGTGTGTGAAGGAGATGAATGGCTTTGGGTAGGGGTTGTTTATATAGGAGATGGCTAGGGTTTCACCTTTTCTCACAAGGAAGAGATCTTGTTTCCAAATTAGGAGAGATGTGAAAGGTATACACAAGATTGAGGGGGGACAAAATATTTTAAAATTAGGAAGTTGTAATATTTAATTTGTGTTGGTTTAGGAATACAAATATTTTAGATTGGTAAATATCTTATTAGATTAGGAAGTCAAATATATGATTGGCTTTAATTGGTTAGGATTGATTTTAATTTGGTATGATTATATTTTGATTTAGTATGTGATTTGTTTAATTTAGGCATGATTTTAGTTTAAGTTGGTAATTGTTTATTTTAATTGGTAAATGGTTTAAATATTTTATTTTAATGTTTAATATTTAAATTAATATTTATTGATTTAATTTGGGATGTGTTTTATGGGCTTTGGGGAGCTAAATGGGCTGGATGTGAGGCTAGCAGCAAAACTAGAATTACCGACACCGTTCGAACGCGCCCTCGAACGCGACACGAACACCCGCAATCTGTTTCCCGTTCAAACGAAGTAGCGAACGCAGCACTAACGAAGACAGTGAGCTTGTGTATTCTGAATTTCCCCTTTCGATATCCGTTTCCCGCGGCTTCCGTGACTCAAAAGGTAGTTGTCTCCAAATAAGACTCCTCATCGGGTTTCACATGCGAAAATGCAATGCCTACACCCACGTGACATCATCTCCACTATGACTGGAGTGATACTTCCGTCTTGACATCACACCCAATACACTACGATTCTCAATATACCCAGCAGAGGCGTACACAGAACCGGTTAAAGCCCTGGACGACCAAAACTAAAGCATATCGATTGTCGCAAGTATTAGCGGTGCAAGTCTCAGGTTAAGACCAAATACACCTACCCTGATTTCGGACTTCTATAGACACATAGTCATACTACCAATGGAATTCCGAGGGGTCTATCCAGAGCGAAGCTGTTTTCCGTACCATCGGTAAAACACAACCTCCTATTACACTTGCATGAGAATCCTATACCCAAATATATGAGAACTATGCCGTTATGATCTCACATAACACGCACAAGTGTAATACTAGTCTATTCCGCATTATCGATGTCCAGTCTCGATAATACTACGACTAGGGATATTTAATGATTAATCCTTCGTGGACTGATACTGTCTCATATCATCTCAATCCAGGAACTAATCATATGGACCTCATATCATTTATTCATCTAGGTGATGTAATCACAAATGATAAGAGTGCAATCTCTTTGTCACATAGTTAATTTGTACAACAACACCATGATCTGTACAAATAGTGACGCTATGGGTCATAATTGTCCAACAATCTCCCACTTGGCCTATAGCCAGTCACTCGAGTGTTTTACACCCGAACCAAGTACGGTTCGCTCAAACTGCTGAGGAAAAGCTTTCGTCAGTGGATTTGTATTATTATCGTCTGATGCATTTATTCGATCATCACATCGCCACGATGTATGATCTGAACGAATCAGATGAATAGTCGAAGTATATATCTGGATCTTTGATGAGACCATTAATTCTTTAGTCTGCGCTGTAGCCTAGCTCAGCTGCTAACAGAACTATATCTAATCTAATTAGATTTGTTAATGACCCATATGGCTTCTATTACTGCCTCAGCCGCAGCAATAACCCGCATTTGTTATTTATTCGGTAACAATATCTTGCTTGGAAGATTTCCAGCTCACTGTTCCGTTATTCAAACTGTATTGTACCGTTGTTTTTATCGGTTAGAAAACTTACAGCAGTGATCCTAGTCACTTCAAGTTCTCCTTCTCCATAGTTTAAGACATCATCCTTAGTTCTCTAAGATACTAACGGATGTTCTTAATATCAATCCAGTGACTATCACTTGGATTGACCTGTTTGTGAATCCATATGCTCAAAGCATATGAGACACCAGATTGCGTTCATTTTTCAATGTACGAGTTCTCGCAGAGTGTCAATAACCTCTAAATCTAACTCAGTAGATCTTTATTCCTAGAATAAAGTTTGTTACTCCCAAGAATTCTACGGAGAATTTTAATGAAAGCCAGCTTTCATCGATCGTAGTATGGGAATATCATTTCCAAGAAATGACATATCATCATTAATTAGGACATCATTGTCAATGCGCTCCCACTAACCTCCTTATATACACAAGAATCATATTCGTTTTGAATCAAATCATACACCATTATGATTACATCAAAATGATAATTCCAAGAACCTAATGCTTGATTCAATCCAAACATGGATCGAATAACCTGCAAATCTTATTTGCTAGTTTTGTTACGACAAAACCGTCAGGATGTTATAAACATCCTTTAAAAAGGTTTCCGTTTAAGGAAAGCGATTTTGACGTTCAGCTGTTATATTTCATGAATGAAACATGCAGCGTCAGCAAGCATTATCCAAATGGATTTATCCATGGCAACAGGTAAAAGGTTTCATTGTAATCAACACAATGTTGATAACAATACCTTTTCGCTACAAGCCTAGCTTAGTACGTTGGTTTGTTGCCATCCATGTATGTCTTCCTTGAAGACTTATATAGTACCAATAGGCACAATGCCTTGCGGTACAACAACTAGTGTCTAAACATAGTTGTTATACATGGAATCCATTTTGGACTCATGGCACTTTGCCATAATAGGGAGTCGATACCTTGTATCACTTCCTCACACGTAGTCAGTTCGTATTTCTCAATAAGATTGACATCTTTATGAGGTGAGATCAGAAACCTATACCCCATGTTGTTTTCTGACTCTCTCCGACCTACGCGGTTCTTGTGTATTCGAAGATTACTGGTACAGTTTCATCCTTGATAAACTATTTGTGTTCCATTAAGGACTAGGTGCCTTGAACAGTATTACTCCGATTTTCATCGAGTTTTACTATCCTCCCACTTACCACTGCATATCGGTATTCCTCTTAGTAAAAATGCATGGTGAGCAACAATTACATTGTTCTCATGTGAGATGTATAAGTACTATACTTTGGTTTCCTTAGGACAACCTACAATTAGGCACTTCTCCAATTTGGGTTCTAGTTTGGTATCATCCAAACATATGCCTAGCATTCCCAAATCATCAGGAGCGAGAAAGCCCAGTTTTTTTTTTCTGTTCATATCCAATATGAAATCTGTCAAACAGATTTTCATGGAACCTTATTCAAAATAAGTATTGCACTGTTAAATGCTTATCCCTTTGAAGGAAAATGGTAGCTCAGAGCGACTCATGATTAACCTTATCATGTCTAACAAAATTTGGTTTCTCCGTTCAGACACACCGTCAAACTGACGTGTTCCGGGAGAAGTCCTCATTGAAAGAATACTATACTCTTTCAAGTATATGAGAAACTTATTGCTTAAGTATTTTCATCATGGTCAAACCGTGATGTTTTAATACTTTAGCCGATCTATTTGTCTACTTCGTGTCGAAACTCTAAAAGTTTCCGATTCGTGCTTCATAAGAAACACATAACCATAACGAGATGCCACATCTGCAAAGGTCACGAAACATTTATTTCCATATTTAGCCTAGCTAGATATGGGCCCACTTACGTCACTATGAACGAGGGCTAATAGATCAGTGGCATTTATACTTCTACCAAGTAAATGTGTTTTAGGCACTTTGCCTAATAAACTAGATTCATAGACTTCATTTGAATGGAATCAAATCCGTCCTAGTATCCACTATTCAAAAGTGTGGATATACGAGTCTTGTTTAATGTGTCCCAGACAACACTGCCACAAATAAGTCTTATCCGATCAAATCAGTTTGAGCTACTTGTTTGTCATGTTATATGTTTGAGATTTATTTATATTCAAAATATAAATACTGTTGTTCACATCTAATGTGTTTATCTCAATATCATCTTTATAAAATAAAACACTTTAGTGTTCTAGAATATAAAGGTATACTCGCAACGAGTTATACACGATATAGAGACATTATTTCTAGTCAAACTAGTTATATTTTAACAGTTTCCTAATTTAAGTACATACCCGAAGGGTAGTTCCTAAACTTAGGTATCTACGGTTGAAACAGCGATTGTCGTCCCGTTTCCGATTCGCAGATTAATCTCAAATGATGTCAGTATCCCGTTCAAAACAGATTCTGAACATCAATACATATATTTTATGTACCACACTAAGTATTCAAAATCTAATTTTAATACTAGTAGTGAACATAATGTTTGACAAACATATTTGAAGTCAGAGCCTTGCTCGTCTTCAATTCCTTCATGTCTGCTTTTTCCATACGGCAGTCACGCTTCAATGACCCCGTTTGCCACAATTTAGGCAGACATCTTGGGATATGTCCTTTATCTTCCTAGAAGATTATAATGATTTTGCCTTTACCCTTTTCTATATCCCAGAAGCCTTTGGCCAAGCCTTGGGTTTCTAAAATGTCGAAGTAAGGTGCGCCTTGCGGTACTTACCTTATTGCAAACTTTGGCTTTATCTCCTTGAGAATAGCCATTAACTCTCCAAGAGTTATTAATTGCAATCTAATACTTCTAAGATCTAAGAATAGATTTATGAAGTTCCTTCAATTTCTTCATCATACTTTAAGGATCTAATCCTTAGTTCTGATTAGGAAATTAAGGAGTCATTATGGCAAGCATAATGGATTAAGCACTAAAGTTATCATCACATGAATCTTCCAAAGATCATGCTCTACTATTTGCTTAACTCCGGGCTTAGGCCTAAGATGTTATTTTATAAAATAAAGTAACTTCTTAGTTCAGGACTATCCTGAAATTTATTCCAAATTTGAAAATTAAAGTCATTTAAACACATTTTCCTTAGGATAATGTTTTAAACATTAATCTTTCATTTTAATCTTGATTCTAATAGTCCAACTATTGATCAACGATTTCAGGTACAATTTAATGTAATGATTACTATAGTCTAACTATATAATTTATTACAATTTTATTAGTTAAAATCAAATATATATTGATTACTATAATCCAATTATATAATCATTATACATGATTAGTAAAATCCAAATATATTGATTACTATAATCCAATTATATAATCAAATATAAATGAGAGGTAAAATTCAAATATATTGATTACTATAATCCAATTATATAATCAACTATAAATGAAGTAGTTTGAATACAGTCCAACTGTTTAATTATAACAACAATAAATATTAGTCCAACTAATATATAATTTATTTGACGAATGATATTTGATTGAGCGCGTATGGCAAGTAACTAAACGAATATTGCAAATCTAATACTTGCCTCCCACTATTTTTCGGCGAGCCTCTAACCCTCTGTGGAGTACTCGGGAAACCTAGTTTCCTAGTGGGTTAAGATCCCGTTAAATAACACACAATCTTGACTTTGGCCAACAAATTGTATGATACTTAACTAGGTAGATCTCTAAGATCAATTGGATCCCATCCAATTCCTAGATCCAGTAGGTGGACATCCAAGTCCGAAACATATATCTTATATATGCCAATATATCAAATATATTACCTAACCTTTTTCCTCTGAATCAACTAAGCCTTGGCTTTGGCACAACAAACTTAATGATCCCAGTTAAGCGAAACCCATTGACATGGAAAGCTTCGTAATCAATGTCGATGGACAAGAAGTGATCTTGACTTTGGCCAACAAATCACGACTTGGACAAGACACCGATATGGAACAAAACTCTCATGATTCAAACAGATCCGTAATTGACAAAGGTCTTGACTTTGGCCAACAAACCAATGCCAACTTTGGATCTTGAGTAAGAATCACTCAACGGAAGGAAAAACGCTTAATATGTTTTGAGGGTTTTTCGCGTGCAAATTGGCAACCAATTTATTATCTTTGTTAAGGTCTCATCATCATACACCCTTAAACATGCATTCTAAATACATAATAAAGCCCGTATAAATAAATAAATTAATAATGATATGCGGATGGATATCTCACAAATTGTTCGTAGAACAAATCACTCCCTTTCCTCTCCCCGGCTAGAACTATTCTAACTTCTACCCAATTACTTAATACAATAAAGAAACCTCATTTACATTGAGGGGAATAGGTGAGAAGAGAAATACAATGAGAATGAGATAAAAGGTTGGACACGCAGGTCCAATTAAATAAATTCTAAATTTATTACAATTTCCAAAATTGCCATCGCCTTTCTAATATCCATCCGATATACATTATTCATACAACACATTCATGTATTCATACAAATCATGTTATTCAATCAATCTAATCCAATTAATTAATCTTTGAATTAATGACCATATAATGTTCATACAACAATTTGATTTGCGTGAGTCAAACTCGTTTAAGAATAATACTTAAAGTAAGTATTCTTGAATATATTGAACTACAACTTTAAATCCAATTTATTTGTATTCAATACTAATTCCAAATTTAATCCAAATTAAATATTTACACTTACTTATAAGCCTTAAAGACTTGGATTCCAAATCCAATCTTAATGGGTCTCAAAGGCCCAATAACATCCAATGTCAATTTAATTAAAGTCCAATGGGCTTTTAATTAATTCTTAAGGCATGTGCTTTGGCCATAATGGATCAAACCAAAATGCCAAGGCCCAATAGGAATCACCCTATTGCCTACAAATTAATTTAGGTCCATTAGGCCCAATTAAATTCTTTAAAGGGCCAAGTGATGTATTGGACTTTATGGAATTGGTTTTAGGCCCAATTGGATCCAATCCAAAAGTCCAAAACCAAACTTAGTCAAACTAAGCCCATTAAGCCCAAATACACACTTTTAGCCCATTCTTAATTAAAGGCTTATTAACATAATTATAATATTCCAAATATCACAATTACTTAAATTAAAGTGTATTAGCCATGATTAATTAATTAAACTCAATATTTCCAAAATTCCAATTAACTTAATTAATCATGCTTAATCCAATAATTCATGCTCAAACACAAATGAAGCCAAAATACATCATTTCATGCTTAACACAAATTGAATCCTAAAATCATCATTTCATGCTCAACATGCTCTTTGATTATAACATAACATTATTGACTTTGATTCTAATCCAATCAAACCAACAATCAACATTTAAACATGCATTTAAACACATCATTTCATGTTATAAAAATCAAAAAAATTTGCAGTCCAAGACAGAAGCAATCGGCCAAGCTAATAAAAAAATGATTTTTGATTCATTTGATTTGTTTCAAATCTAATCATGCATAACTCTAAGTTATCATATTCTAAGCATGCTCAAAGCATCAATTTGAAAGAATCATGCTCAAAACACAAAATCCCCAAATTTTAGTCTCATGAACCCTAAAATTTTCATGCTTAAAATTGGCTCTGATACCATTGTTAGTGTTCCTAGAACATGCCAAGGATCTAATAAGCATGAAAACATGTTCACAAATTCAAAATAAGTTGAGGAATTACTTACATTGAATGGATTTGAGCTTTTAAAATTTTGAGAAGAAGATCCAAGATCTAAGATGCTTCATTTGTTGATTCCAAGCTTTGAGTTGAGATCTCCAAGATCCTTCCTTTGTTGATTCCAAGCTTTAAGTTGAAGATCTCCAAGATCCTTCCTTGTTGATTCCAAGCTTTAAGTGATGATTCCAACTATTGAAGTAGTTTCCCTATCACCTTAGTTGATTTCTCCAAGTGCTAGCTTTGTTGATTTTGCCACAAAATCAAAGAGAGAAGAAGACAAGAAGCTCACGCCCATTTGCAAGGATGAAGCTCACGCCCATGGAGGAGAGGATTAGGGTTTCCAAATGTTTCAAGTGTTACAAGTGTGTTGCATACACAAGTGAAGAGAGAGAGAGAGAGTTTTAGGTAAAACCAATTTACCCTTTTTACCTAAACAAGGTAGTTGGGTAAATGGTTTCACCAAAACCATTCCAAGGTAGTTGGATGGTGGGTGGCTTGGCATAAATGCCAACTACCCTCCCAACTACCACATTAAAGTGGGCCCCACATTTGAATTCAAAATTCAAATATATCTACGAACATTTGCCGCGGCTCGGTTCCGTTAATCTAATTAAACGAACTTTCATCGCTAAATAATTAAATCTAATTTAATTAAATAACGATGCCTCGCAAATATATTACGAATGTCGTCTACGAATTAATTCTAAATTAATTCGCTCGTTCGCATTAAAGTCCAACTTTAATTTCGTAATGAAATCCAATTCATATTATATATCCGATATATGAATTTTAGCCCATACGAATAAATTAAATAGAAAAATCAAATTTAACAATTAAATTTATTCTACCGATTAATTCCAAATTAATCGCGTTCTCTCTCTTCCGAACACATTTAATCCCAGATTAAATAATACCTCAATTAATCCTAGATTAATTTTCTCCATCTTAATTAATCCCAGATTAATTTTCTCTCTTAATTAATCCCAGATTAATTCTAATTTAAAGCACCGTGCCTACCCAATTCTCCAGAAATATTCTTACTGGAATATATAATCTATGTCAGGCGTAGTATACGTAGTATTGCGTATTGCGATCTAGTATCGGATTGTCACGTGCTAGGCCTGGGGCTGGAATGTGTTGCCCCGTACGAAGCACATGTCGGATGTCTGGTAACTAGTCTCTATTATCGGATAGACATGACCTAGTCATAATATCTCGATGACTGCAGTACTTAAGAGCACTAGTACCGTATCCTACGTGACATCATCTCCACTATGACTGGAGTGATACTTCCGTCTTGACATCACACCTAATACACTACGATTCTCAATATACCCAGTAGAGGCGTACACAGAACCGGTTAAAGCCATGGACGACCAAAACTAAAGCATATCGATTGTCGCAAGTATTAGCGGTGCAAGTCTCAGGTTAAGACCAAATACACCTACCCTGATTTCAGACTTCCATAGACACATAGTCATACTACCAATGGAATTCCGAGGGGTCTATCCAGAGCGAAGCTGTTTTCCGTACCATCGGTAAAACACAACCTCCTATTACACTTGCATGAGTATCCTATACCCAAATATATGAGAACTATACCGTTATGATCTCACATAACACGCACAAGTGTAATACTAGTCTATTCCGCATTATCGATGTCCAGTCTCGATAATACTATGACTAGGGATATTTAATGATTAATCCTTCGTGGACTGATACTGTCTCATATCATCTCAATCCAGGAACTAATCATATGGACCTCCTATCATTTATACATCTAAGTGATCTAATCACAAATGATAAGAGTGCAATCTCTTTGTCACATAGTTAATTTGTACAACAACACCATGATCTGTACAAATAGTGACGTTATGGGTCATAATTGTCCAACAAAATTGTGAGTGTTGGTTGCCAAAAGTGTATCTAATACACATTTGTTTATTTCAAATTCATTTAGCATGAATTTGGCTTTTTAAAAGTCAAACCATTAAACTCATAAATGCCAACCACACACATCACTTCCCATCAATCAGTGAATAGTGACTGGCGTCAATCACTCAAAGTGAAAGATATCTATCACTTGATTGATGAATGATGTGACGATAGATGCGACTAGCGATTGACGCTTGATTTGACTTATGTGCAGCACTCGAATTCAAAATGCGAATGCGTTCGCAAATAATCCCGGGCTCGGGTTCGCTAATTCCAAATTAACGAATTTTCCGTTGCGTCGTAATTAAATCTAATTTAATTAAATAATCATGCCTAGCATAATTACTATTCACGTCGCTAACGAATTAATTCTAAATTAATTCGTTCGCCCGAATTAAAATCTAATTTTAATTCCGCGTCGAAATCCAATTTCGTTTAATATATCGAATATATTAATTTATCGATTAATTCCAAATTAATCGTTATCTCTCTTTAATTGATATTTTATCCCAGATAAAATATCTCCGCAATTAATCCCAGATTAATTTTCTCTCTCATCTTATTAATCCCAGATTAATTAAAAGTGCGAGTCATACGTCATCGGTGAATCTTCGGGAAGCGACCCATGAGATCCGCGGATATGTTGGCAGTAAATTCGGTCGTCGGACTATCCGAACACGTAAGTACCTAGTACTACATTTGTACCAATTTACAAGACAAGGTTGGCTTCTAGCAAAGCACCATGCCTACCCAATTCTCCAGAAATATCCTTACAGGAATAAAAGGATCTATATTAGGCGTAGTATATGTAGTATTGAGTATCTCGATCCAGTATCGGATGTAACGTGCTAGGCCTGGGGCTGGAACTGTGTCTGCCCCGTACGAAGCACATGTCGGATGTCTGGTAACTAATATCTATAATCGGATAAACATGACCTTGTCATTTTATCCCGATGACTGCAGTACATAAGAGTACTAGTATCGTATCCTACGTGATCATCATCTCCATATGACTGGAGTGATACTTCCGTCTTGACATCACACCCAACACACTACGATTCTCGATATACCCAGAAGTGACGTACACATAAACCAGTTAAAGCCCTGGACGACCAAAACCAAAGTATATAGATTGTCGCAAGTATTAGCGGTGCAAGTCTCAAGTTAAGACCAAATACACCTACCCTGATTTCGGACTTCCATAGACACATAATCATACTACCAATGGAATTCCGAGGGGGTCTATCCAGAGCGAAGCTGTTTCCCGTACCATCGGTAAAACACAACCTCCTATTACACTTGCATGAGTATCCTATACCCAAATATATGAGAACTATGCCGTTATGCCCTCACAACGCGCACAAGTGTAATACTAGTCTTTTACGTATTTATCAATGTCCAATCTTGATAATACTCTGACTAGGGATATTTAATGATTTATCCTTCGTGGACTGATACTGTCTCATATCATTCTCAATCCAAAAACAAATCAAAAGGACCACCTATCATTTATATATCTTGGTGATCTAATCACAAATGATAAGAGTGCAATCTCCTTTGTCACATAGTCAATTTGTACAACAACACCATGATCTATACAAATAATGACGCTATAGGTCATAATTATCCAACAATCTCCCACTTGGCCTATAGCCAGTCACTCGAGCGTCTGACACCCGAACTATGTAACGGTGGTTTAAATTGCTGAGAAAAGGCTTTCGTCAGCGGATTTGCATGATTATCGTCTGATGCGATTTATTTGATCATCACATCGCTACGATGTATGATCCGAACGAATCAGATGAATATCGAAGTATGTATCTGGATCGTTGATGAGACCATTAATTCTTTAGCTTGTGCTGAAGCCTAGCTCAGCTGCTAAAAGAACTATATCTAATCTAATTAGATTTGTATCGACCCAAATGGCTTCTATTATGCCTCAGCTGCAGCAATAACCCGCATTTGTTGTTTATTCGGTAACAGTATCTTGCTTAGAAGATTTCCAGCTTACTGTTCCGTTATTCAAACTGTATAGTACCTTTTGCGACTTATAGTCATTTTATCGATTTAAGAAACTTGCTACAGTGATCCTAGTCACTTCAAGTTCTCCATCTCCATAGTATAAGACAGCATCCTTAGTTCTCTAAGATACTAACGGATGTTCTTAACATCAATCCAATGACTATCACTTGGATTGGCCTGTTTGTGAATCCATATGCTCAAAGCGTATGAGACACCAGGTCGCGTACATTTTTCAATGTACGATTTCTCGGAGAGTTTTCATGAAAGCAAAGCTTTCACCGATTGTTTTATGGGAATATCATTTCCAAGAAATGACATATTGTTATCATTATTTTGTAGGACAGCGATTGGCAGTGCGCTCCCACTAACCCTCTTTATATACACACGAATCATTTTCGTTTTGAATTAAATCATAAACTATTATGATTACATCAAAACGATAATTCTAAGAACCTAATGCTTGCTTCAATCAAAAACATGGATCGAATAACCTGCAAACCCTGTTTGCTAGTTATGGCACGATAAAACTGTCAGGATGTTGTAAATATCCTCCAAAAGGTTTCCTTTTCAGGAAAGCAATTTTCCCGTTAAGCTGACATATTTCATAAATGAAACAAGCAGCATTAGCAAGCATTATCCAAATGGATTTACCGTGGCAACAGGTAAAAGGTTGAATCGTAGTCAACACAATGTTGATAACAATACCTTTCCGCTAAAAGCCTAGCTTATAACGTTGGTATGTTGCCATCCATGTATGTCTTCCTTGAAGACTTTATAAAGTACCAATAGGCACAATGCCTTGCGGTACATAAACTAGTATCCAAACTGGTTGATATACATGGAATCCATTTCGGATTCATGGCACTTTGCCATAATTGGGAGTCGATACCTTGTATCACTTCCTCATACGTAGTCAGGTTGGTTATCCTCAAAAGATTAACATCTTTATAAGGTGAGATCAGAAACCCATACCCCATGTTGTTTTCTGACTCTCTCGACTTAAACGGTTCTTGTGTATTCGAAGATTAATGGTATAGTTTCATCCTTGATGAACTATTTGTGTTCCATTAGGAATCGGTGCCTAGAACAGTATTACTCTGATTTCCATCGAGTTTTACTTTCCTCCCACTTACCACTACATACAGGTATTCCTCTTAGGAAAGTCGCATGGTGAGCAACAATTAAATTGTTCTCTTGTGAGTTGTATAAGTACTATACTTAGGTATCCCTATGATAACCTACAATTGGCACTTATCCAATTTGGGTTTTGGTTTGGTATCATCCAAACATATGCCTAGCATTCCCAAATCTTTAGGAATGAGAAACCCAGTTTCTTTCATGTTCATATCTAATATGAATTCTGTCTAACAGATTTTATGGAACCTTATTCAAAATAAGTTATGCACTGTTTATGCTTATCCGTTGAAGGAAATGGTAGCTCAGAGCGACTCATGATTAACCTTATCATGTCCAACAAAATTCGGTTACTCAGTTCGGACACACCGTCAAATTGACGTGTTCCGGGAGGAGTCCTCAATGAAAGAATATTATACTCTTTCAAGTATATTAGAAACTTATTGCTTAAGTATTTTCATCATGGTCTAACCGTGACGATTTAATACTTTAGCCGATCTGTTTGTCTACTCGTGTCGAAACTTAAAAGTTTCGATTTGTGTTCTTCAAAAGAAAACACATAACCATAACGCGATGCCACATCCGTATAGGTCACGAAATATTCATATCCACCTCTAGCCTAGCTAGACATGGGCCCACTTGCTTCCTTATGAACTAGGGCTAACAGATCGGTGGCATTTACACTTTTACCAAGTACATGTGTTATAGGCACTTTGCCCAATAAACTAGATTCGTAGACTTTATTTGATTGAAATCAAAACAGTCATAGTACCTACTCTTCAAAAGTGCGGATATACGATTCTTGTTTGATTGTGTCCTAGACAACAATGCTACAACCAAGTTTCTTTTGATCAAATCGGTTTGAGCTATTTGTTTGTCATGTTATATGTTTGAGATATATTCATATTCAAAATATAAATGTTGTTATTCACATCTAATGTGTTTATCTCAATATCATCTTTATATAATAAAACACTTTAGTGTTCTAGAATATAAAGGTAAATCCGCAACAGATTATACACTGATATAGAGATAATGTATCTAGTCAAACTAGTTACATTATAACAGTTTCCAAATTTAGGTACACACCCAGAGGGTAGTTCCTAAAATCAGGTTTCTACGATTAAAACAGCGACTTTCGTCCCGTTTCCGATTTGTAGATAAATCTCTATTGAAGTCAGTATCCTGTTCAAAACAGATTCTGAACATCAATACATATATTTTATGTACCATACTAAGTATTTAAAATCCAATTTTAATACTAGTAGTGAACATAATGTTGACAAACATATTTGAAGTCAGAGCCTTGCTCGTCTTTAATTCCTTCATGTCTGCTTTATCCAAACGGCAGCCACGCTTCCGCGATCCCGTTTGCCACATTTTAGGCAGACATTTTGGGATATGTCCTTTTATCTTCCTAGAAGATTATAATGATTTTGCCTTTACCCTTTTCCATATTCCAGAAGCCTTTGGCCAAGCCCGGGGGTTCTATAATATCGAAGTAAAGTGCGCCCTTGCGCTACTTGCCTAATTGCAAAGTTTGACTTTGTCTCATTGAGAATAGTCATTAACTCTCCAAGAGTTATTATTGCAATTTTAGTACTTCTAAAATCAATAATTAGATCTTTGAAGATCCTTCAATTTCATTATCATGCTTTTCTGATTCAGAAATTAAGGAGTCTACTACGACAAGCTTAATGGATTAAGCACTTAAGTTGTCATCACATGAATCTTCCAAAGATCATGCTCTACTATTTGCTTAACTCTGAGCTTAGGCATAATATGTTATTTATCAAATAAAGTAACTTATTAGTTTCTAGGACCATCCTGAAATATTATTCCCAATTTGAAAATTAAGCCATTTAAATACATTTTCCCTAGGATTATGTTTTAAATGTCAATCTTTCAATTATATCTTGATTCTAATAGTCCAACTATTTAATCAACGATTTAGGTACTATTTATTATAATGATTATTATAGTCTAACTATTTAATCAAATAATTGTATTGTTTGAATATAGTCCAACTATTTAATAAAAACAACAATTAAATATTATTCCAACTAACATTTAATATATTTGACGAATGATATTTGATTGAGCGCGTATGGCAAGTAATTAAACGAATATTGCAAATTCAATTCTTGCCTCCCACTATTTTTGGCGAGCCTCTAACCCTCTGTCGAGTACTCAGGAAACCGTGTTTCCTAGTGGGCTAGGATCCCGTTAAATATCACACAATCTTGACTTTGGCCAACAAATTGTATGATAATTAACTAGGTAGATTCTAAGATCGAATTGGATCCAATCCAATTCCTAGATCCAGTAGGGGGATATCCAAGTCCGAAACATATATCTTATATATGCCAATATATCCAATATATTACCTAACCTTTTTCCTCTGAATCAACTAAGCCTTGGCTTTGGCACAACAAACTTAGTGATCCCAATAAGCGCGACCCATTGACCATGGAAAGCTTTGTAATCAATGTCGATGAAAAAGAATTGGTCTTGACTTTGGCCAACAAACCACAAACTTGGACAAGACACCAATATGGAACAAAGCCTTCATGATTCAAACACATCCTCGACGGACAAAGGCCTTGACTTTGGCCAACAAGCCAATGCCAGTCTTAGATCTTGAGTAAGAATCACTCAATGGAAGGAAAAATGCTTAATATTTTACGAGGGTTTTTCGAGTGCAAATTGGCAACCAATTTATTATCTTTGTTAAGGTCTCATCATCATACACCCTTAAACATGCATTCTAAACACATAATAAAGCACGTATAATAAAATAATAATGATATGCAGATGGATACTTTACACAATGATCCTAGATCAAATCTCTCTGTTTCTCTCTCCCGCTAGCACATGTATTACTTCTACCCGTTACACTACACTTCTAAAGAAACCTCATTTACAATGAGGGAAATAGGTGAGAAGAGAATACAAAGAATAAGAAGGTAATAAGGCTGGACACGCAGGTCCAATTAATAAATCAAATTTATTACAACAATTTCTAAAATTGTCCCACCCATCTAATATCCATCCGATATACTTATTCATGCATCGCAACTATGTATTCACACAAGCATGTTATCAATCAATCTAATCAAATTAATTAATCTGATAATTAGTGACCATCCAAGGTTCAAACAACGATTTGATTTTGCTCGAGTCAAACTCGTTTTGTGAATAAGTACTCAAAGTACGAATTCTCGAATTAAATTAAACTACATAATTAAATCCAATTTAATATGTATTTAATACTAATTCGCTATTTAATTCCAAATTAAATACTACACTTTATTAATGAACTTTTACGATTTAAATTCCAAATTTAATCGTTACGGGTCTCAAAGCCCGATTAACGTCCAACGTTAATTTAATTAAAGTCCAATGGGCTTTTAATTAATTTCTTAAGGCGTGGACTTTTGGTCAACTCGGGTCAAACCGATAACCAAAGTCCAATCAAGGAGTAACCCCATAAGCCTAGAAATCAATTTAGGCCCATTAGGCACAATTAAATTTTAAAGGTCCATTAGTCGCATTTGGGCTTTATGGAAGCGGTTTTGGGCCCAATTGGATCCAACCAATTTAGCCTAACCCAACTTAGTACAACCAAGCCCAATAAGCTCAATAACAACTTTAAAAGCCCAATTTCTAAAATAGGCCTAATATAATTAATTACAAAATTCCAAATTCCCAATTTAATTAAACAAAGTGTATAACACAATTAATTACCCAATTAACATTTCCAAAACACCAATTAGCCTAATTAATCATGCTTTTTAACAACAAAACATGTCCAACACATTTTATCAAAAATCAAACCCAATTCATGCTATGTTATTCTCGGCAATATGGTGATTTATTTGTCCAATTTTAAATCCAATCCAATTGAATCAAATTCAACAATAAATCAACATTTCCAAATGATTTCCAACTCATCTAATGAATCAAAAATCAAAAAATCACCAAGATATTGGGTATTACATTTTCGGCTAAGCCTAAAAAAATTGGGGAAATTTGTTCCAAACAATATTTCATCAAATTGATCAAATCAATCCTCAATTAAAACACATTTAAGCATACTTAATCATCCAATTTCATAAAATCACGCTCAAATACAATTTACCCAATTTTAAACCCTAAATCATTTTCATGCTCAACCTAGCTCTGATACCATTGTTAGAGTTTTCTAACCTTCCCAAGATCATTAAACAAGCATGAAACAAGTGCGAATACAATGAGGGAGTTGCGGAATACTCACATCGATCAGTTGAGCGACGTGAGAGGCAACAAAAATCTTATTTCTGCCCACTGGAAGTGCTCGGCAGTGAGTTGCTGCAGTCCACCATTTTCAGCCATTGTTGGTCCTCCAAGCAAGCTCCCAGCTTCGTCAAACGATTCCAAGATCATGGGTGGACTTCCCTATCACCTTCGCATGTCTCTCGGAGTGCTAGCTCTCGATGATTTTGCCGCAAAATCATCGCACTTTGCTTCCCATTTTCTCCTTGGCTCACGGCAGTGGATTGCAAAACCAGTGAAGAAATTTGCCCACCATGGGCGTGAGATGAAGAGAGAAAGAGAGAAGAGAAAATTGTGAGTGTTGGTTGCCAAAAGTGTATCTAATACACATTTGTTATTTCAAATTCATTTAGCATGAATTTTGCTTTTTAAAAGTCAAACCATTAAACCCATAAATGCCAACCACACACATCACTTCCCATCAATCAGTGAATAGTGACTGGCGTCAATCACTCAAAGTGAAAGACATCTATCACTTGATTGACGAATGATGTGACGATAGATGCGACTATTGATTTGACGCTTGATTTGACTTATGTGCCGCACTTGAATTCAAAATGTGAATACGCTCGCAAATAATCCCGGGCTCGGGTTCGCTAATTCCAAATTAACGAATTTTCCGTTGCGTCGTACTTAAATATAATTTAATTAAATCATCATGCCTAGCATAATTACTACTCATGTCGCTAACGAATTAATTCTAAATTAATTCGTTCGCCCGAATTAAAATCTAATTTTAATTCCGCGTCGAAATCTAATTTCGTTTAATATATCGAATATATTAATTTATCGATTAATTCCAAATTAATCGTTATCTCTCTTTAATTGATATTTTATCCCAGATAAAATATCTCGGCAATTAATCCCATATTAGTTTTCTCTCTCATCTTATTAATCCCAGATTAATTAAAAGTGCGAGTCATACGTCATCGATGAATCTTCGGGAAGCGACCCATGAGATCCCCGGATATGTTGGCAGTAAATTCGGTCGTCGGACTATCCGAACACGTAAGTACCTAGTACTACGTTTGTACCGATTTACAAGACAAGGTTGACTTCTAGCAAAGCGCCATGCCTACCCAATTCTCCAGAAATATCTTTACATGAATATAAGGATCTATATCAGGCGTAGTATACGTAGTATTGCGTATCTCGATCCAATATCGGATGTCACGTGCTAGGCCTGAGGCTGGAACTGTGTCTGCCCCGTACGAAGCACATGTCGGATGTCTAGTAACTAGTCTCTATAATCGGATAAACTTGACCTTGTCTTTTTCCCGATGACTGCAGTACATAAGAGTACTAGTACCGTATCATACGTGATCATCATCTCCATATGACTGGAGTGATACTTCCGTCTTGACATCACACCCAACACACTACGATTCTCGATATACCCAGAAGTGGCGTACACAGAAACTGGTTAAAGCCCTGGACGACCAAAACCAACGTATATTGATTGTCGCAAGTATTAGCGGTGCAAGTCTCAGGTTAAGACCAAATACACCTACCCTGATTTCGGACTTCCATAGACACATAGTCATACTACCAATGGAATTCCGAGGGGGTCTATCCAGAGCAAAGCTGTTTCCCGTACCATCGGTAAAACACAACCTCTTATTCCACTTGCATGAGTATCCTATACCCAAATATATGAGAACTATGCCGTTATGCCCTCACAACGCGCATAAGTGTAATACTAGTCTTTTACGTATTTATTGATGTCCAATCTCGATAATACTCTGACTAGGGATATTTAATGATTTATCCTTCGTGGACTGATACTGTCTCATATCATTCTCAATCCAGGAACAAATCATAAGGACCTCCTATCATTTATATATCTTGGTGATCTAATCACAAATGATAAGAGTGCAATCTCCTTTCTCACATAGTCAATTTGTACAACAACACCATGATCTATACAAATAGTGACGCTATGGGTCATAATTGTCCAACACATTACACTTTAATGATAAATTCAAACAAGTCAACAATTGCAACTTAGCCATTAAAACAAATATCATAACTTAAAAAATATCTATACTTTAATTAATTTAATCATTTAACAATTAAATAATTAAATAATTAATTAAATATAAATATATTAAATATATGTATAATATTTACATTAAATATTAAATACATATATTCATTTATGATATAAGTCAAATATCTCAATTTGACAATTAATTAATGTGTATTTGAATTAAACAAGCATTAAATGTAAATACACAAAAATTAAGGAAATGACTATCAGGTCCCTACACATGTATTTTGCGTTTAACCTATAAATGACTTTATAAATAATCAATATTATTTATAAATGTTGCCTTAGTGCTCTACGAGTATATTACATTAGTGAGACTCTCTAGATTCAGGCATATCCGTCACGAAATCCAATTTCGTGTCCATAATTTATCCACCCGTAAATTATGACGATCACGGATAAACTCGCTGAATCATACAGGTCAAGGTCATGGAAAATGTATAATTCCTCCGTCACAGGTATCCGGATAAATCCCAGAGATATAGATGTAAACGTCAAATCTCTATAGGGATTATCCAGTCGACTATTCTATTAGCAATCTCAAAAAGAACATTTAGAACTAACTTCTAAATTGTACCATGGGCCCATGGATTTTATCTGATTTCTAATCATATGGACTACCTATGCTTTGATACACAGAACTGACAGATCCTATCTTGATACACACAGGACACCCTGAGGATCTATCTACACCCAACGAATAGGCGGAGGTTTGATCTAAATAGATCGGTGACGTGACTGCCATCTAAGTGTAGAAGATGTCTCATGTGCCCACAGTGGCATCTCAAGTCTAAGAATCACAAGTGCTACTCAACCCGTTAAGATTCTTATTGACGTTGGTGTACCATCCATTAAGAATCTTCGGTGAGTCGTTCAGTATTTATCCGCTATAAACACCTACACGTATATACTAGTATCCAAGACTTATGGTTCATTAAGAAACCATTGGAATCATATATTCCAGTATACGACATGTACCGGTCTCAACGGGTTTACTATACCGACCAAGCAGTGTAAACCTTGACCAGGAACAGTCTGAGAATGACAACGTCATGATACAACTCAATGTCATTTGCGACACTTTTGCAACTGTACCATGACTAGTCATTCTAAGGTCATTACGTCTTTACCATATTAAAAGATACATTATATTATAGAAACTGCATATATTATTCAAAATAATAATGTTTTACAGAAGTATTCATAAAGAAATCAACCGGGAATTGGAGCTGTGAGCACCAACCCCAACAGGGTCTATCCAGAGGGAAGCTGTTCCTAGTCCAACGGCTAACATAATCTCTTATCACACTTGCATAAGTATCCAATACTTAAATATATGAGAACTATGTCGTTAAGCTTCCATAACGCGCACAAGTGTAATACTAGTCTATTCAGCATTATCAATGTCCAGTCTCGAAAATACTACGATTAGAGATATTTAATGATTAAACTGTTCATGGATTAATACTGTCTCATATCTTATTAATCTGGTACTAATCATATGGACTTTTATCATTTATATATCCAAGTAATCCAATTATAAAATGATAAAATAGCAATTTCTTTTGTCACATAGTTAATTTGTACAAAAACACAATGGATTTACAAATAGTGATGCTATGGGTCATAATTGTCCAACAATCTCTCACTTGGCTCATAGCCAATCACTCAAGTATCTAACACCTGAACTATGTATATGTCACTTAAACTTTTGCTGAGAAATAGCTTTTGTCAGCGGATCTGTAATGTTGTCATCTGATGCGACCTTCTCGATCTTCACATCGCCACGATGTATGATCTCACGAATCAGATGAAATCGTCAAAGTACATGTTTGGATCGTTGATGAGACCGCGGTTCCTTAGCCTGTGCTATAGCCCCATTATTGTCACATTACAAAGGTATGGGCTCAGCTGCTAACGAAACTACTCTAATCCAATTAGGAATTTACGGATCCAAACTGCTTCTTTTACTGCCTCTGGTACAGGAATGTATTCCGCTTCTATTGTTGAATCGGAAACAGTCTCTTGCTTGAAATATTTCCAGCTCACTGCTCCGTTGTTCAAAGAAAATATGTACCCCGATTGTGACTTGAGTCGTCTTTATCGGTTTGTAAACTTGCATCGGCAAACTTAGTTATCTCAAGTTCTCCATCCCCATAGACTAAGAAAGCATCCTTAGTTAGATACTTAAGGATGTTCTTAACAGCAATCCAGTGACCATCACCTGGATCGGCCTGATAGCGATTGCACATGCTCAAAACATACGAGACATCAGGTCGCGTACATATCATAGCATACATGATCGATCCGAATGCAGAAGTGAACGGGATCCGATTCATTGAATCTCTCTCATCTTGAGTTTTAGGACACATGTCCTTAGATAGAGAGACGCCATAGGACACTAGAAGTAGCCCCCTTCTTAGACTGATCTATGTTGAATCTCTTCAACACTTTGTCAATGTACGAGCTCTGGGAGAGTCCAAGCAGCTTTCTGGATCTATCCCTGTAGATCCTTATTCCAGAATAAAGGCTGTTTCTCCCACATCTTTCAAGGAGAATTTTAATGAAAGCCAAGCTTTCATCGATTGTAGCATATGAATGTCATTGCCTAAAAGAAATACATCATCAACATATGTGACAACGAATGTCACTGCTCTCCCACTAACATTCTTATATACACAAGAATCATCTTCATTTTGAATGAAACCATATTCTTTTATGATCTCACCAAAACATTAGTTCCAAGAACGCAATGCTTGCTTCAATCCATAAATGGATCGATTTAACTTGCAAACCTTGTTTGCATGTTTTGGCACGACAAAACCATCAGGCTGTTGCATATAAACATCCTCCAAAAGGTTTCCATTAAGGAAAGTGGTTTTGACGTCCATCTTCCATATTTCATAATCGAAATATGCAGCAATATCAAGCATTATCCGAATGAATTTAATCATGGCAACTGGTGAAAATATTTCATCGTAATTGACACCATGTCGTTGACGATACCCTTTCGGTACAAGCCTTACTTTGTACGTTTGTATGTTGCCATCCATGTTCGTCTTCTTCTTGAAGACCCATTTATAACCAATAGGCTTAACGCCTTCTGGTGCATCAACCAGTGTCCAAACTTGGTTGGTATACATGGAATCCATTTCGGACTTCATGGCCTCTTTCCATAAAGTGGGGTCGATACCTTGTATCGCTTCCTCATACGTAACCGGCTTATTATCCTCAATAAGATTAATATCTATATGAGGTGAGATCAGAAACCCATACCTCTCAGGTTGTTTTCTGACTATCTCCGACCTACGCGGTTCTTGTGTATTAGAAGGTTATGGAACAGTCTCATCCTTGATGAACTGTTCATGTTCCGTGAGGTGGTCTGTGCCAGAAACAGTATCACTTCAATTTTCATCGAGTTCTACTTTTCTCCCACTTACCACTGCATTTATGAATTCCTTTTCGAGGAAAACTGTATGGAGAGCAACAAATATTTTGTTCTCTTGTGGGTTGTAGAAATAATATCCTTTGGTTTCCATAGGATAACCAATTACAAATAGGCACTTATCCGATTTGGGTTATAGTTTGGTACCATCCAAACTTTTAACATATGCCTAGCATCCCTAAATCTTCACGAGTGAGAAACTCGATTTCTTTCCTGTCCATATTTCATATGGAGTCTGTCCAACAGATTTTGACGGAACCTTATTCAAAATAAGTATTGTACTGTTCAATGCATATCCCCATAAGGAAATTGGTAGCTCAGTGTGACTCATCATAGACCCTACCTTGTCCAACAAAGTTCAGTTTCTCCGTTCCGACATACCGTTCAATTAAGGTGTTCTGGGAGTAGTCCACTGTGGAAGAATACCATATTCTTTCAAGTAATCGAGAAACTCATTGCTGAAGTATTCTCCACTACGATCCGACCGTAATGTTTTAATACTACTTCGTGTCGAAACTCTTTGAATTTCACAAAAGTTTCTGACTTGTGTCTCATAAGATACACATAACAATAACGCGATGCATCATCTATAAAGGTTACGAAGTATTCATATCCACCTCTAGCCTGGCTAGACATGGGCCCACATACGTCACTATGAACAAGGGCTAATAGCTCGGTGGCACGTACACCCTTACCACTAAAAGGAGTTTTAGGCATTTTGCCTAATAAACAGGATTCACAGACGTCATATGAATTAGGATCAAATCCGTCCAAGTATCCACTCTTCGAAAGTATGGATATACGAGTCTTATTAATGTGTCCCAGACGATAATGCGACATATAAGTTTCATCTGTTTTACTCAATTTGAGCCTTTTGTTTGTCATGTCATATGTTTGAGATTCATTTATATCCAAAATATAAATACCATTATTAACATCAGCTGTACATATCAAAATATCATCTTTATATACAAAACACCCAGTGTTCCGGAATACAAAGGTATACCCGCATCGGGTTAAACTAGATACAGAGTTGGTGTTTCTAGTCAAAATAGGTACATAATTGTTGGATAATATGACCCATAGCGTCACTATTTGCACAGAACATTGTGTTGCTCTAGCAAATTAACTATGTAACAAGGAAATTGCACTCTCGTCATTTGTGATTAGATCACCACAGATATATAAATGAAGAGAGGTCCCTATGATTAGTTCCTGGATTGAGATGATATGAGACAGTATCAGTCCACGATGGATTAATCATTAAATATCCCTAGCCGTAGTATTATCAAGACTGGACATCGATAATGCAGAATAGGCTAGTATTGCACTTGTGCGCGTTGTGAGGGCACAACGGCATAGTTCTCATATATATAAGTATTGGATACTTGTGCAAGTGCGATAGGAGGTCGTGTTTCACCGATGGTACGGGAAACAGCTTCGCTCTGGATAGACCCCTCGGAATCCCATTGGTATTATGACTATGTGTCTATGGGAGGCCGAAATCAAGGTAGGTGTGTATAGTCTTAACCTGAGACTTGCATCGCTAATACTTACGATAATCGATAAACTTTGGTTTTGGTGGTAGGGGACTTTAAACAGGTTCTGAGTACACCACTTCTGGGTTTATCAGAGAGTCGTAGAGTATTGGGTGTGATGTCAAGACGGAAGTGTCACTTCAGTCATATTGGAGTTGATGTCACGCAGGATACGATACTAGTGCTCTTGAGTGTTGCGCAACCAATCGGGATATTGTGACCAGGTCATGTATATCCGATTATAGAGACTATGTTACCAGACATCCGATATGTGCTTCGGACGGGGCAGACACTTATCCAGCCCCAGCCCTAGCACGTGATTATCCGATACTGGGCCGATATACACAATACAATCGTATGCACAATACAATAGTATACTACGCTTGATGCAGGTCTTAATATTCTTAAATGGATATGTCAGGAGAATTGGGTAGACTTGGTGCTTTGCTAGGAGTCGACCTTGTCTCGTAAATCGGTAGAACGTAGTACTTGGTACGTACGTGATTCAGATACTCCGACGACCGTATTTACTGCCAACTTATCTGGGGATCTCATGGGTCGCTTCCCGATAATCCACCGATGACGCATAACTCGCACTCTTAAATAATCTGGGATTATATAGAAGAGAGAGAGAATTAATCTAGGATTAATAACGGAGATATTTTATCCGGGATAAAATGTCATCTAAAGAGAGAGAACGATTAATTTGGAATTAATCGATGAATTAATATATTCGATATATTAAATGAAATTAGATTTCGACGCGGAATTAAAATTGGATTTTAATTCGGGCAAACGAGTTAATTCGGAATTAATTCGTTAGCGACGTGAATAGTGAATTCGCTAGGCGTAATCATTTAATTACGACGCAACGGAAAATTCGTTAATTCGGAATTAGCGAAACCGAGCCCGAGATTGTTTTGCGGGGCCCGCTCGCATTTAATATCGTGTGGGCCCACATGTCAAATCAAGCGTCAAAATTAAATGTGATGTGACTTGTTACTATTCACTTTATTAAAGTGAATAGTAGATGGAGTTAATTACACTTGACTTTTGTAAATGCTTTTAGGAAAAGCATTTATGGCAATTAATTTTAATTAATTAAAATGCTTTTACCTTGACTTTTACAAGGTGAAAAAGTTTGGTAAAATGTTGAAATAGATTTTAGAAATCAATTCTTCATTATTACAACTTCTCTCTCTCTCACGTATTGAAATCTTTCAATTTTCTTTCATCTTTCTCTCTTGGAAAAAGCTCACGCCCAAGCATGTAAATGCTCACTGGTTTTGGAACCAAAATAGGCGTGAATAAGGGAAGCTTGGAGTGGGATTTTGTGGCAAAATCTCAAGTGCTAGCACACTTACGAGACTTGCGAAGGTGGTAGGGAGGTTCACTCATGAGGCGGGACTCATCCGACGGAGTTTGGAGCTTCGAAATGAGACCCGAAACTGCCAAGGCAGTGAGCATGGACTGCAGTTGTAGGCGCACCAAGGCAGTAAGTTTTGTGGCTTTGTTCGTCTTCAAATCGACTCAACCGATCGATGTGAGTATTCCGCTACCTCCGTTGATGTATTAACACATTGTTTTCATGTCTTGTTTGATCTTGGGACCTAAAATAAAACCAACAATGGCATCAAGAGCCTAGGTTCAAGCATGAAAAGTTTAGGGCTTAAAATTGGGTAAATTGATTTTGAGCATGATTTGGTTAAATTGTTTGATTAAGCATGTTTATTTGATGTTTAATAGAAGTTTGATTTGATCAATTTCAGGAAAAATGGTTTGGAACAATTTTTCCCCAAATGGTAGCCATGGCCGAATGTGATAGTCTTGGAGTTCTTGGAATTTTTTTCATTTTAATTCATTGGATGAGTTATAATGATAAAGGATGATGTTAATTTGAAGTCAATTTGATTGAATTTTGAGTTGAACAAAAATCCCCAATTTCCTTCACCTTGGCCGAATGTATAGCCCTATTGAATGTCTTGGTAATTTTGATTTTTTGAACATTGGATGTGTTGGAAATCATTCGGGAAGTTGATTTAATGTCGATTGTGGATTAATTGGATTAAAACCGAATTGGACATAAAATCCATCCCTTGGCCGAGACCTATAGCATGTTATATGGGTTTGATTTTTTCATTTATGTGTTGGACATGTGATGATGATGATGAATATGATTAATTGGACTAATTTCATGTTTTGGAAATATTGATTTAGTTGATTAATCATAATATACACTTTAGGTAATTAAATTGGAAATTTGGAATTTGGTAATTTAATTATTTAGGCTTAAATTGGATTTGGTCTTTTAATGTTGTATTTGGGCCTATTGGGTTTGATTTATCAAGTTTGGTTTAGGCCAAGTGGATTGGATCCAATTGGGCCCAAAAATTAACCATAAAGCCCAAATGCGACTAATGAACCTTTAAAGTTCAATTGGGCCTAATGGGCCAAGATTGATTTATGGGCTTATGGGGTAAATCCCGGATTGGACTTTGGTTATCGGTTTGACCCGAGTTGACCAAAAGTCCACGCCTTAAGAAATCAATCAAAAGCCCATTGGACTTTAATTGAATTGACGTTGGAAGTTAATCGGTCTTTGAGACGCGTTACGATTAGATTTGGAATTTAAATCGTAAAAGGTTTATTAAATAAAAGTGTAATATTTAATTTGGAATTGAATAGTGAATTAGTATTAAATACATGTTAAATTAGATTTAATGATGTAGTTTAATTTAATTCATGAATTCGTACTTTAAGTACTTATTCGCAAAAACGAGTTTGACTCGAACAAAATCAAATCGTTGTTTGAACATTGGATGATCACTTAATTATCAGATTAATTAATTTGATTAGATTGATTGATAGCATGCTTATGTGTGTGAATACATGGTTGTGTTGAATGAATAATGCATATCGGATGGATATTAGATGGGTGGGCAATTTTAGAAATTGTTGTAATAAATTCGATTTATTAAATTGGACCTGCGTGTCCAGCCTTATCACCTTCATTCTCTTTGTATTCTCTTCTCACCTATTCCCCTCCATGTAAATGAGGTTTCTTTAGAAGTGTAGTGCAACGGGTAGAAGTAATACTAGTGCTAGCTTGAGTGAGAAAGGGAGAGATTTGATCAAGGATCAATGTGTTAAGTATCCATCCGCATATCATTATTATTTTATTTACTTTACGCGCTTTATGATGTTTTAGAAGCATTCTTAAGGGTGTATGATGATGAGACCTAACAAAGATAAATAAATTGGTTGCCAATTACGCGAAAATCCCTCAATTTATATTAAGCAAATATCCTTCCATTGAATGATTCTTGTTCAAGATCCGAAGTTGGCATTGGTTTGTTTGGCCAAAGTCAAGACCTTTGTCAATCAAGGATGTACTTGAATCATGAGAGTTTTGTTGCATATCGGTGTCTTGTCCAAATCGTGATTTTTATTGGCCAAAGTCAAGATCACTTTTTGTCCAATGACATTGATTACGAAACTTTCCTCGTCAATGGGTCCCGCTTAACTGGAATCATTAGGTTTGTTTTTGGCCAAAGCCAAGGCCTAGATGATTCGGAGGATAGGGTTAGGAAAATGTAATGGATACATTGACATTATACATATGTTTCTGACTTGGATGTCCACCTAACCGGATCTAGGAATTGGATTGGATCCAATTGATCTGTGAGATCTACCTAGTTAAATAGCATACAGCTTGTTGGCCAAAGTCAATGTTGTATGTTATTTAATAGGATCCTAGCCCACTAGGAAACACGGTTTCCCGAGTACTCCACAGAGGGTTAGAGGCTCGACGAAAAATAGTGGGAGGTAAGTATTGAATTTGCAACAATCGTTCAATTACTCGCTAAACACGCTCATTTATATTTTACTCGTCATATTAATTAAAAGTATTAGTTGGACTAATATTTTATGTTGTTTTAAATATATATAGTTGGACTATATACAAACTTATTCAAATTATAGTTGATTTTATAATTGGATTATAGTAATCAATATAATTGAATTAAAATAATAGTTGATTTTATAATTGGATTATAGTAATTAATATTAAAATTATAGTTGATTAAATAATTGGATTATTGTAATCATTATAATGAATAGTACCTTATTAAATTGATTAAATAGTTGGACTATTGGAATCAATAAAAAAGTTGAAAGGTTGAATATTTAAAATATATAATCCTTGGATTAAATGTTTTAAATAATTTAATTTTCAATTGGGAATTAATAATAGGTTACTTTATTGGATAAAATAACTAATTATATCTAGGCCCATAATTAAGCAAATAAGTAGAGCATAAAATCTTTGGAAGATTTATGTGATGATGACTTTAGTGCTTAATTTAATATACTTGTCAATAAATCTATCTTTAGATTTAAAAGGTATTAAAGTTGCAATTAATAATTCTTGGAGAATTAATTGACTATTCTAGTGGAGAAAAGTCAAAGTTTGCAATTGGGCGTGTTGCACAAGGTGCACATCATTTCGATATTCTAAAACCCAAGGCTTGCCAAAGGTTTGTGAAATATTGAAAAGATAATTGACATATCCCAAAGTGACTACCATTTAGATATGGAAGACACGAAGGAATTAAAGAAAGGGCGATGCTCTAACTTTAAAAATATTTGTCAAAGTTATGTTCACTACTAGTATTGAAATTGGATTTAAATACTTAGTGTGGTACATAAAAATATGTATTGATGTTCAGAATCCGCTATGAGCTGGATACTGACTTCAAGCCGAGATTTCTCTGCGAATCGGAAACGGGACGAAAGTCGCTGTTTCGACCGTAGATACCTAAGTTTAGGAACTACCCTTTGGGTATGTACTTAAATTAGGAAATGTTATTATGTAACTAGTTTGACTAGAGACATTATCTCTATATCAGTGTTTAATTCGATGCGGATAAAACCTTTATATTCTAGAACACTAAGTGTTTCATTATATAAAGATGATACTGAGATAAATACATTAGATGTAAATAACATAATTTATATTTTGAATATAATAAAATCTCAAACATATAAAATGACAAATAAATAGCTCAAATTGATTTGATCAATGGAGACTTATTTGTGGCATTGTTGTCTAGGACACAATTAAACAAGACTCGTATATCCACACTTTTGAAGAGTGGATACTAGGACTGATTTGACTATTCAAATAAGGTCTACGAATCTAGTTTATTAGGTTAAATACCTAAAATACTATTTACTTGGTAATAGTAAAAGGGCCACCGATCTGTTAGCCCTATTCATGGTGAATTAAGTTGGCCCATATCTAGCTAGGCTAGATGTGAACATGAATATTTCGTGACCTTAACGGATGTAGCATCACGCTGTGGTTATGTGTTTCTTTTGAAGAACACAGATCGGAAACTTTTGAAGTTTCGACACGAAGAAAACAAACAGATCGGCTATAGTGTTATTCCGCCACGGTAAGACCGAAATGGAAAATACTTAAGCAGTAAGTTTCATATATAAATGAAAGAGTACAGTGTTCTTTCATGTGAGGACTCCTCCCGAGACACGTCAGTTAAACGGTGTGTCTGAACTAAAACCGAATTTTGTTGGACATGATAAGGTTTATCACGAGTCGCTTTGAGCTATTGTTTCCTTCAATATGCTATGTATTAAACAGTGCAAAACTTATTTAGAATAAAGTTCCATGTAAATCTGTTTGACAGATATCATATAGGATATGAACATGGAAGAAACAAGGTTTCTCATTCCTGATAATTTGGGTATGCCAGGCATGACGTTTGGATGATACCAAACTAAAAGACCCAAATTGGATAAGTGCCAATATAGGTTATCCTAATGGAAACCATAAGTATAGTACTTATAAATCTCACATGAGAACAATTTGATTGTTTCTCACCATGCGGTTTTCCTGAGAGAAATACCGATATGCAGTGGTAAGTGGGAGGATAGTGATACTCGATGAAAACCGGAGTAATACTGTTCAAGGCACGAAGTCCTTAATGGAACACAAACAGTTCATCAATAATGAATCTGTACCATTAATCTTCAAATACACAAGAACTTCGTAGATCGGATAGAGTCATAAAACAACCTAGGGTATGGGTTTCTGATCTAACCTCATAAAGATGTCAATCTTATGGAGGTGTACCATCCGACTACGTTTTGAGGAAGTGATACGATGTATCGACTCCCTATTATGGAAAAGTGCCATGAATCCGAAATGGATTCCATGTATAACAACTATTTTGGATACTAGTTGTACCACAAGGCATTATGCCTATTGGTACATTAAACGTCTTCAAGGAAGACATACATGGATGGCAACATACCAACGTACAAAGCTAGGCTTTTGACGGAAAGGTATCGTTATCAACATTGTGTTAATAACGGTTCAACCTTTTACCTGTTGCCATGGTAAATCCATTTTGAATATGCTTGTTGATAACTGTATATTTCATTTATGAAATATGTCTGTTACAAATCAAAATCGCTTTCCTGAAAAGGAAACCGTTTGGAGAATGTTTATAACATTCTGACGATTTTGTATAACTGACAAACAAGGTTTGCGGGTTATTCGATCCATGTTTGGATTGAAGCAAGCATAAGGTTCTTGGAACTGACGTTTTGAAATAATCATAATGGTTTATGATTTGACTCAAAACGAAATAATTCTTGTGTATATATGGAGGTTAGTGGGAGGGCACTGACGATGAAATTCCCATAGGTGAAAGCTTGGCTTTCATAGATATTCTTTCAATAGAAATTCTCCGTAGAATTATGGGGAGTAACAACCTTTATTCGAGGAATAAAGATCTACTGGGATAGATTTGGAGTTGTTAACACTCTCTGGGAAATTGTACATTTAAAATGTACTTGTATTGGTGTCTCATACGCTTCAAGCATATGGAGTCACAATCGGGTCAATCCAAGTGATGGTCACTGGATTGAAGTTAAGAACATCTGTTAGTATCTCTGAGAACTAAAGATGCTATCTTATACTATGGAGAATGAGAACTTGAAGTGACTGGGATCACTGCAGCAAGTTTCCAAACGATTAAATACTACGGTACTATAAAGTTTGAATAAACGGGACAGTGAGCTGGAAATCTTCCAAGCAAGATAACTGTTGCCGAATAAACAACAAATGAGGATTATTGCTGCAGCTGAGGCAGCAATAGAAGTCTTTTGGGTCGAAAATAAATCTAATTAGGTTAGATATAGTTCTGTTAGCAGCTGAGCTAGGCGTCAGCACAGGCTAAGGAATTAAAGGTCTCATCGACGATCCAGATATATACTTCTATATCATCTGATTCGTTCGGATCATACATCGTGGCGATGTGATGATCGTATAAATCGCATCAAATGATAATCATGTAAATCCGCTGACGAAAACCCTTTTCTCAGCAATTTGAGCGAACTTTACATAGTTCGAGTGTAGGACACTTGAGTGACTCGCTACGTGCCAAGTGGGAGATTGTTGGATAATATGACCCATAGCGTCACTATTTGCACAGAACATTGTGTTGCTGTAGCAAATTAACTATGTAACAAGGAAATTGCACTCTCGTCATTTGTGATTAGATCACCACAGATATATAAATGAAGAGAGGTTCCTATGATTAGTTCCTGGATTGAGATGATATGAGACAGTATCAGTCCACGATGGATTAATCATTAAATATCCCTAGCCGTAGTATTATCAAGACTGGACATCGATAATGCGGAATAGGCTAGTATTGCACTTGTGCGCGTTGTGAGGGCACAACGGCATAGTTCTCATATATATAAGTATTGGATACTTGTGCAAGTGCGATAGGAGGTCGTGTTTCACCGATGGTACGGGAAACAGCTTCGCTCTGGATAGACCCCTCGGAATCCCATTGGTATTATGACTATGTGTCTATGGGAGGCCGAAATCAAGGTAGGTGTGTATAGTCTTAACCTGAGACTTGCATCGCTAATACTTACGATAATCGATAAACTTTGGTTTTGGTGGTAGGGGACTTTAACAGGTTCTGAGTACACCACTTCTGGGTTTATCAGAGAGTCGTAGAGTATTGGGTGTGATTTCAAGACGGAAGTGTCACTTCAGTCATATTGGAGTTGATGTCACGCAGGATACGGTACTAGTGCTCTTGAGTGTTGCGCAACCAATCGGGATATTGTGACCAGGTCATGTATATCCGATTATAGAGACTATGTTACCAGACATCCGATATGTGCTTCGGACGGGGCAGACACTTATCCAGCCCCAGCCCTAGCACGTGATTATCCGATACTGGGCCGATATACACAATACAATCGTATGCACAATACAATAGTATACTACGCTTGATGCAGATCTTAATATTCTTAAATGGATATGTCAGGAGAATTGGGTAGACTTGGTGCTTTGCTAGGAGTCGACCTTGTCTCGTAAATCGGTAGAACGTAGTACTTGGTACGTACGTGATTCGGATACTCCGACGACCGTATTTACTGCCAACTTATCTGGGGATCTCATGGGTCGCTTCCCGATAATCCACCGATGACGCATAACTCGCACTCTTAAATAATCTGGGATTATATAGAAGAGAGAGAGAATTAATCTAGGATTAATAACGGAGATATTTTATCCGGGATAAAATGTCATCTAAAGAGAGAGAACGATTAATTTGGAATTAATCGATGAATTAATATATTCGATATATTAAATGAAATTAGATTTCGACGCGGAATTAAAATTGGATTTTAATTCGGGCAAACGAGTTAATTCGGAATTAATTCGTTAGCTACGTGAATAGTGAATTCGCTAAGCGTAATCATTTAATTACGACGCAACGGAAAATTCGTTAATTCGGAATTAGCGAAACCGAGCCCGAGATTGTTTTGCGGGGCCCGCTCGCATTTAATATCGTGTGGGGCCCACATGTCAAATCAAGCGTCAAAATTAAATGTGATGTGACTTGTTACTATTCACTTTATTAAAGTGAATAGTAGATGGAGTTAATTACACTTGACTTTTGTAAATGCTTTTAGGAAAAGCATTTATGGCATTTAATTTTAATTAATTAAAATGCTTTTACCTTGACTTTTACAAGGTGAAAAAGTTTGGTAAAATGTTGAAATAGATTTTAGAAATCAATTCTTCATTATTACAACTTCTCTCTCTCTCACGTATTGAATCTTTCAATTTTCTTTCATCTTTCTCTCTTGGAAAAAGCTCACGCCCAAGCATGTAAATGCTCACTGGTTTTGGAACCAAAATAGGCGTGAATAAGGGAAGCTTGGAGTGGGATTTTGTGGCAAAATCTCAAGTGCTAGCACACTTACGAGACTTGCGAAGGTGGTAGGGAGGTTCACCCATGAGGCGAGACTCATCCGACGGAGTTTGGAGCTTCGAAATGAGACCCGAAACTGCCAAGGCAGTGAGCATGGACTGCAGTTGTAGGCGCACCAAGGCAGTAAGTTTTATGGCTTTGTTCGTCTTCAAATCGACTCAACCGATCGATGTGAGTATTCCGCTACCTCCGTTGATGTATTCACACATTGTTTTCATGTCTTGTTTGATCTTGGGACCTAAAATAAAACCAACAATAATAACAGTCACCTAATGTCATTACATGCCCCGAGGGCAAATTCAAAACATAGGTTCATACGGCCAAAACAGCGACTCTTGTCCCATTTCTGACTCGCAGGTCGATCTCTCCTGAGGTCAGTCTCCTGCTAATCTGCATATCCTGCACATCAGTACATATGTGAGTCCCACATCCAGAATCAAAAATCAAATTTTTAAAACCAGTAGTGGACATGTTTATTTCAATAACAAACATACATGAGGCCAGAGCCTTGCCCGCCCTCGCTTCATTCAAGTCCGCCTTGTACTCACGGCAGTCACGCTTCTAGTGACCCCCAGAAGCCTTCGGCCAAGCCTTGGTCTTCTGGGATGTCGAAGTAAGATGTGCCTCGCGCTTCTAGCCCTTCAGAAGCTCTGGCTCTGCTTCTTTCAGCATCGCCATCAACTCTCTAAGAGTATTTTCTTGGTTCATCATATTGTAGTTCATGATGAACCCACCCCAGCAATCGGGCAGAGATTGTAAGATCAAACCTATAGAAGTCTCGGCCTCGAAGGTTATGCCCAGCTGACCTAGCTGTAGGCATTGCATTTTTAGCCCGATGATGAGTCTCGTATGGAGACACTATCTCTTTAGTTGTAAAAGTCGCTCGAAACGGACGTTGGAAGGGTAAAATTGGAAAATGGAATTTTTGTTGGATTTAATCCAGTTGTTTAGCTTCGGTTGCTTGTTAGATCTCTGTTTCAAAGCTTATCCTCGGCCCAAAACCCCTATAAATCACTTACCAAACCATAAATCAAACCTAAACACCCAAACCTACCCAAAGACCAAAAGCCCATGCCCATAGCACTCTTAATTAGGTACTTCCTAATTAAAAGAAATCTCATAGATCCCTTTCCTAATCAAAAGCCAATCACAATCCTAAATTAGGAGATCTTTTCCTTATGAGATACCAATTAGATAGATGTCACTATCAATAGGAGATTCTTTCATATTCCAATAAGGAAAGTCTCCTCTCCCTTGCCTATAAAAAAAAACCCTTCACAACGCTGGGACATTCACATAACATTCACACAAATCACAAGGATTTGAGGAGCATAGACACGCCCAAGACCTTCTTCCTAAGCCGCATACACAAAGCAAAAACCCTCTCCCATTGCCGCATCTGCCATCTCCACTCTACACCCTTCACGCCTAATCCACCCAAACACACCCTTCCATTGCCGCATCCAGCCCCTTCACAGCCTTCAAACCACGCCAAAACAGCCCCCTTCACAGCCCTAAAGTTACGCAAAACAGCCCCACACACAACCCCTCACTGCACGCCTGAAACAGAAGCCAAAACGCCCACTGCACTGCACCCTTACTGCCGCAAAAACACCCCACTGACCTGATCAGTTTTGCCGCAATTTTAACCCTCAAAATAGTCTATAAATCACCCCAAAAATGGTCTAAAAAACTACAAAAACCCCATGGAAAATCGTAAAAAACAGCAGCCCTTTAGCCCTTAACCACGCCCAAACAGTCCCCTAAAATAACCAAAACAGTGGCCTGAAATACAACAGCAAAACAGCAGTGAAACAGAGTAAAAACAACAGCCCGAATAGCAAAACAGCGAGGAAAGACGTTGAGTTGGTGAACCAAAAGAGTTGCGGATCATTCACCCTTCCAACGGACGTGTAACGCCCTTTCTTGAGACGACAAAAGAGGTTAGACCTGAGGGCACCCTTTTATTTATTATCTTTCGTTTATTTTAGAAATATTATCGCATGAGAGTCGTTTGAGGCATGATGTGATTGTTGGATGAGCGGAATATGTGTTCCCTTTTGTGGTATATAGGATGGAAACCCGGACGTAAATTCCGTAGCAGAATCCGAATGGACGGTAGTGCGTTTGTACTCGGGATACAATGCCACGTACCACTTAAGAGACACGTATTTCATCTCATCCAAACTTGTGTTTGAGCATGTTGTAGTTCGAAGGTTATTTATTTGTTATTAAAGCATGATTAGGTTGTTAGCATGTCATTCATCTTAAGCATGATTTAGTCGATAGAAAGTTATTTCTTTATGCATGATTAGGCTATTTTCACATTAGGGATTTAATTTATATTTATGCTTAGATTCTTATTTATTTTCCACATTAGATAATTGAGCATGCTTGTGTGATGATTGTATGTTATTGTGTGTTTGCCGTTATGACAACTTACTTTGAAGTATGCGAACTTAGATATAGATTCTCATTGTTATTATTATGCATGCGGACTTAGGCGTAGATTACCCTTGAGCATGAATGTTGAATAGATTCGGTTAGTTTATTGCACAAATCATATCATCACAAGTGACATAAGTAAGGGACCATTCCGAACCCAACGGTTTGAGGTCTTCCCTTGCGAGGGGTGATTGCGGCCTTAAATCTTTGTCCCGGTTCACACCGAGTGGCGACTTCATGTTATTTCATACTCCCAACTAGGCCGCGAGCCTAAAACAGCATCGTCAAGTTCTGTGTCCTACACTAGCTGTTCGATATCAGCAATCATCTGCGACACATAGTGCTTGACAAACGTACCCTCTGACATACACAAGTGAAAAAGCTTCTTTTGCAATTCGTACTTCTGAGATCTAAGGTTAGATCTGTGAAGGTCCTTCAATGTCAACATCATGTTATAAGGATTCAATCCTTTATTTTGACGAGGAAATTGAGGTGTTATTGCGGCAAGCATGAAAGATTGAGCGGTAAAGTTATCATCTCGATGAGTCTTCCAAAGCTCATGATCAACTGGTCGCTCAAGTCCGAGCTCAGGCCTGAGAGGTCTGTCTATAACATATAGAAACTTCTCTCTCCTAGGACAATCCTGAGATTCATCTCCCAATCTGGAAAATTGGCACCGTTAAAGACATTGTCACCCATGATGATGTCCCTAACGCTAATCTTTCCAGCCATCTCGATTGTAATAGTCCAACTATCCAATCAATGATATCAGGTACACTCAAAATGTAATGGTTACTATAGTCCAACTATATAACCAACTACAAGTGGAGTAGTGTCTTGTACAATCTAACTGTTCAAAGAAAGCAATAAGACAATACTAGTCTAACTAATATATTTATATATATAACAACGATAAATAAAATAAAAGAGCGCGTATTAGCAAATATTAAACGAAATTGCAAATTTAATATTGGCCTCCCACTATTTTTCGGCGAGCTTCTAACCTTCTGTTGAGTACTCAGGAAACCTAGATTCTTAGTGGGCTAGAATCCCATTAAATAACACACAACCTTGACTTTGGCCAACAAGCTGTATGAAACTTAACTAGGTAGATCTCTAAGATCAATTGGATCCCATCCAATTCCCAGATCCGGTAGGTGGACCTCCAAGTCCAAAACATATATCCAATATATTTCCTAACCTTTTTCCTCTGAATCAACTAAGCCTTGGCTTTGGCTCAACAAGCTTAATGATTCCAGTTAAGCACGACCCATTAACAGTGGGAATGCTTCGTAATCCATGTCAATGTACATAAGTGACCTTGACTTTGGCCAAAAAGTCACAACTACCCAAGACATGTGATATATAACAAAGCTTTCGTGGTTCAAACACATCCGCGATGGACAATGATCTTGACTTTGGCCAACAAATCAAAGTCAATCTTGGATCTTGAGAGAGAACCACTCAATGGAAGGAAAAACCCTTAATATTAAAGTGAGGGTTTTTCGCGTAAATTGGCAACCAATTTATTATCTTTGATTAGGTCTTATCATACACCTTTAAACATGCATTCTAAAAGAATAATAAGGCACGATAAATTAATAATGATATGCTGATTGATATATACAAATTTGTTCCTAGAAAAATCTCTCTTTTTCTTTTCTCCCGCTAGCACTTTACATTCTTCTACTCAATTACATAATAGATAAAGAAACCTCATTTACATTGAGGGGAATTGGTGAGAAGAGAAATACAAAGAGTATTGGAGGTGAAAGGATGGACACGCAGGTCCAATTTAATAAATAAGTACCATACTTACAACAATTTCCAAAAATTGCCCCCACCCATCTAATATCCATCCGATTTACATTATTCATATAAATACATCCAAGTATTCACACAAAGCATGCTGTCAATTAATCTAATCCAATTAATTAATCTTTGATTAATGACAATCCAATGTTCATACAACGATTTGATTTACGCGAGTCCAACTCGTTTAAGAATAAATACTCAAAGTACGTATTCTTGAATTATATCGAACTACAATTTTAAATCCAATTCAAGTTGTATCTAATACTAATTCGTGTTTAATTCCAAATTAAACAATTACACTTTTAATAGTGACTTTTAGACTTAGATTCCAAATCCAATCTAAATGGGTCTTAAAGGCCCAATTAACATCCAATGCCAATTCAATTAAAGTCTAATGGGATTTCAATTAATTCTTTAGGCATGGGCTTTGGCCGTTATGGATCCAACCCAAGATGCCAAGGCCCAATTTAGGAATCACCTTATGCTACAAAATCAATTAGGCCCATTAGGCTCAATTAAATTATTAAAGGCCCAATAGTCATATTTGGACTTTATGGAAATGGTTTTAGGCCCAATTGGATCCAACCCAATTGTCCAAAACTATACTTGGCCCAACCAAGCCCATTAGCCCAAATTCAACAAATAAAATTAATATATTATTCCGAATTACATATTAATCCAATTAAAGTATAATTAACACCACTAATCAATTAATCATGGTCAATTATCCAATTCATGTCCAACACAAATTGAAGCAAAATCAACTCATTCAACATGCTTTAAACTCACGTCAATTACATGAAATAACACCCAATTTTGATTTCAATCCAATTAAATCAACAATCGATATTCATTTCATTCTTTTAACATATCCAATTGTCAAAATCAAAAAATTACCATGAGCTTAATTTAGGGTACATGTTCGGCCATGATAAGAAATTGGGGAAATTTTTGATCCAATCAATTTCACAATTCCAATGATGCACAAATCCAATTTATCATCATCTAAACACAACCAAACAATCAATTTGGAAAAATCATGCTCCAAGCAAAAATACCCAAATTAAAGTTAAGAACCCTAAAATCAAATCATGCTTAGATTGGCTTTGATACCATTGTTAGTGTCCTACACATTCCCAAGGTCTCTAAACAAGATTTGTGTGTGAATAAATCAAGTGAAAGTAGCGGAAATACTCACATTGATCGGTTGAGGAATTTCAAAATTTTCAACGGATGTAGAAGCTCCAAGGCTTGTTGTTGAGTTCCAAACTCTTGGGTGAGTTTCCCTAACACCTCATTCAACTCCTTTAAGTTCTAGCTTGCTTGAATTTTACAACAAAATTCCAAAGAGATGAGAAGAAGCTCACGACAATGGTGGGTTTTTAAAGGAAAGAGAGAGATGTGAATAGTGAATTTTTGTTTCCAAAACATTCAATATACAAAAACTTGGTAGGTGTGTTGATAAATGCTTTGCATTTATTAAGCCCAACAACTCACATCACATGTCAAAATATTGATGAAGTAAAGTGGGTCCCATCACTTTATATTCAAAATTTAGTTGGCTTACACAACACACTTTTGGCCAGGGTTCGTTTAATCCGATTAAATGAATTTTCCGTCGCGACGTAATTAAATCCAATTTAATTAAATAATAATGCATAGCAAAATTATTATGAAAGTCGCTTCGCCCGAATTACAATCCAATTTTAATTCCGCATTGAAATCCGATTTCAATTAATATATCCAATATATTATTGAATCGATTAATTCTAAATTAATCGCACTCTCTCTTCTAGACGAATTGAATCCCAGATAAATTCTTGCCGCAAATAATCCAAGATTAATTTTCTCTCTCATAATTAATCTCAAATTAATTATGTTCGAGTCAAATGTCGTTACTGAATCATTGGGAAGCGACCCAAGAGATCCCTGGATATGTTGGCAGTAAATACGGTTGTCGGACTATCCGACACGTGCGTACCGCGTACCACGTTCTCACCGATTTACAAGACATGGTTGGCTTCTAGCAAAGCACCGTGCCTATCCAATTCTCCAGAAATATTCATCAAAGAATATATAATCTGTATCAGGCATAGTATACTTGGTATTGCGTAACACGATCCAGTATCAGATGTCACATGCTAGGCCTACTGCTGGAATTGTGTCTGCCCCATACGAAGCATAAATCGGATCTGTTAGGGATATGCCCTATACCCAACTTGTGGATGGGCTATATGTACATGTATTTGTAATATATTTATTAATTAATAAAATGGAAATCTTTATTATACGTGTCTTACGTAACTTATATGAATCATCAAACACTGTAATAAAGCCCATGGAGTAATAAGATGATGGCTTCCATGCCTTATGAGAATCATTACTCTTAAACGTTCCTAGTCATAGTTTTGTGAATAATTTGGGCGTTCACTAAGCGGAGAGACTAGCATGATGATATGATCCGGTCTTAAGTGGGGTAGCCGATCTCATAGGCTACTAGCGGAGATCCGTCCGCTTGTGTATCACATGGATGCATGAGTTGCTCATGTCCATCTAACTGACTGCCGAAAGTTTTCACATGGAGTGTTTATCCCATGTGTCTGTGAGAACTTTCATGTATCGATTGTATGACTAGTCCTTAGACTTGAGGTCCTTACAATCTTATGTGTGAATCAAATAACTTTGACATTCTCCTTCCCTGGTTTAAAAGATCCAGTTATAAGGGTATGATTGGGTCATTTGTTGAAACACATGAAGTTTGTAAAGATACAACAGAGAATCGCCACTCTCTCGGATAATATTTTCTTATAAGAGTAAAATTCTAGTTCACGGGTTGATATGTGTGATCAGTGTTTGAGACTGTGGCCGCAGCGGAAGAATCATGTGAGATTCTTGGGTTAGCATGATTTATGACACTATCAACATCATACCTTTGACTATATGGGTAGACACTTTCTGTACCCTAGGTCAAACGGTGGGGATACAGTGAGGAGATGGATCTTATCATATGTAAATCGCATACAGAATGGGTATATATATCTTTCCTTCTCATTTGGGGGCCTTGGCATGTTGCTAGATGTCAACCTTGGTCATTGAAATCAAATGACAATCTGATCGGAGGATAATTTATGTTCGATTAAATTATCACGATTCATTCATGTCCAACTTGAGGGGAACCCGAAAGGTCACACACAACAAAGTCCAAATCAATGGTTAACAGTACACAATACAAATTTGACAACATATATGATTGATGTAGGAATTGTTCATAAATGGTTCAATGTGTTTAATTATTGAACAGATTATTTATGAGGTTCCATAGTGGCTTAGGGATTGGTGAATGACGATAAGGGCACTTTGGGAATTGGAATAAATAAATAAAAAAAAAATAGGGCGCTGATGCGCCTCTTCCTTTTTTTATTTTATTTATTTGTTATTTGTTTTGAATTCCAATTCGGCCCAAACTCTTATTAAGGTTTTATAATCTCATTAAACCATTAAATTAAGATCCAATGGCTAAGATTAAATTATCATTTATCCCACATCGGATTCTTAATTAATTTTGTTGTCTTTGGAGCACCTATATAAACTCAAAGAATTCTTTACAAAATTTTACACCAAAACCTTTCTTATCTTGGGTTTATATAAGTGAGCAACTCTAAAGTTAAAGAGTAAGCCACTGATTTTGAGGATCCTTAAGTCTAATTGACTAGAGGTACCTCAAGTTAAAAGTTTTCACCAAGGGAAAAATACACGTGCACTCAAGGTGTAGTCTTGCCGTTGAGTTTTGGCTTTGGTGTGTGCACCTTTGGAGGCCACACACTTGGGTGGATCTTTGGAACGTATAAGAGCTTACTGAGTTTGAGAAAAACTTGTAGATTGGAGAGAGGACTGGAGAGTCTTCGGTTCAAGTAAGTCTTTTTCTTTCTTTATTTTAATCAGAGTTCTTATGATAGTTAGCATGTTTAGGTTTATGTTCTTTGCATGTTTTATGAGTTTTTATGCTTAGAATATATAGTAACATGCCTAGGCTTGTAGAATAATCAAAACAAATGGGTCTTGGGCAAATGGATAGCGACATCATAATTTCTTAATTTTTTACTGCGTACTCGCGGCCGCTTCCCAACAGGATCACCAGCAACTAGTCTCTGTAATCGGATAATCATGACCTAGTCATACTATCCCGATAGCTATATCATTTAAGAGTACTAGTTCCGTATCCTGCGTGATCATCATCTCCATATGACTGAAGTGATACTTCCATCTTGACATCACACCCAATACACTACGATTCTCAGTAAACCCAGAAGAGGCGTACACAGAACCTGTTTTAAAGCTCCGGACCACCAAAACCAAAGCATATTGATGTCGCAAGTATAGCAATGCAAGTCTCAGGTTAAGACCACATACACATACCCTGATTCGGATTCTCATAGACACATAGTCATACTACCAATGGGATTCCGAGGGGTCTATCCCGAGCGAAGCTGTTCCCTGTCCAACAGCTAACAGAACCTCCTATCACACTTGCATAAGTATCCATACTTAAATATATGAGAACTGTGCCGTTAAGCTTCCATAACGAGCACAAGTGTAATACTAGTCTATTCCACATTATCGATGTCCAGTCTCGATAATACTACGACTATGGATATTTAATTATAAAACTGTTCGTGGATTAATACCGTCTCATATCTTATTAATCTGGTACTAATCATATGGACTTTTATCATTTATATATCCAAGTAATCCAATTATAAAATGATAAAATAGCAATTTCCTTTGTCACATAGTTAATTTGTACAAAAACATAATGTCTTTTAAAAATAGTGATGCTATGGGTCATAATTGTCCAATAGTCATACACCAAGTACTCCAACAAAACAAAAATAAAAATAAAAACAAGACAAGTACAACGGAGGTGACGTATCACTCGTACTGAACCAAAGAGAACAGCGAGGAAATGTAAGACACCGTCCTGCCTCATGTTACCCAAAACAATAATTCTGAATCTTACAATCCAAATATCCCGGTGAGACGAGCTACGGGCCGGAGGGGTGACCAACGCCATAAGGAATGTCTTTATGCTAGGAGAAAACCCCAGTCCTGCAAAAGCCACATATGCCTTCATGTTTTCCTTATGCTATGCCTGAAAGGTCCGTAGTGGGATGGCTAGTGCCATGGGGGCATTCCCCTTCCCCGTGCTAGGTGCATCCAGAGACTGCAAATGCCACGGAGGCTCGTTGGCCTTCCCCTATGTAAACCCAGAAGGCATTGTCCTACCACAACTATCTTCAACCCACACGTGCTATGATTACCTTATGGCACTAAACGCCATGCCAACTCTCCCACCGAGTGTGCAATGGATACCTGAGCGCCAAAAACTATAAGGGTCTTCTCGTTTCGATTCCACAAAGGTGTAAATCATTGGGTGTTGACGCTTTAGCCTGGGTATTTGATAATGACAATAGGAATGGGTGTGCCACAGATTTTGTGCCTTTTCTACATGTCTCATACCCCTTGATATAGCTCGAATTCCCAAAGGTGTAAGTCATAGGGCGTTGATGCTCTAGCCCTGTGGTTTGATATTTGACACCATGGATTTATGTGCCACGAGTTTTTTGTCTTTCCCACACATCCTACACCCATTGATGTATCCCGACTGCGAATATTTCGCAAGAATATCAAACAAGTCTTTCCCATCCAAATAATAAATAAGCATAAATGAACAAGTTTTTATTTAAAAGTGAAGACCTTATTCATATTCTTGGGATCTATTTCATTTCTTAAACTCTTTGAGGTTCATTTTAAGAGAGGCTCTATTGGAAATACCTCCTCAGCATCTCATCATTTCAAGGCTTTTTGAGTCGGGCACCGTCCAGCTACTCAAGGTGATACGTACCCAGCCTAATGACTTTCGCTATCAGTGTTGCCTCGCCCTCATGACCTCATGATCAACATACTCACTGAGGTAGTCGTTTCTTACTAGGTCTTCGACTTGTTTCTGCAGGTCCCTATATCTTTTCGTGGCATGCACCCTCACGTTATGATGCGTACAATAGACATTGTGATCCCTCATGTCTATCTTGAATCTCCTCGTGTCGGGTTCCGTCAGCCGACACTTGTCTCATGAACTATCTGCGCCAAAGGCCTGTTGAGGGCATCATACGATGTGTCCCCTGTACATTAGCAACTTTGTGCGAGGATGTTAGTTTTGGAGTCGAGTTTCAAACTTTTTGATTCTCTCCATCATGGCTTATAGGAAGACTTGGGTCCCCTCCATTTCTATCCGCAAGTTCTCCTCAATTTTCTCCATCCATTTTCCCACAGAGGCCTCCAAAGCCCTATGATTTTCGTCTCTTGCCATCACCTTAGTGTGTTTGCTGCTTTTTGTACTGATCCCCACAGACAGCGCCAGCTTTTGATGGTTTTTTTCGTTCTATGGGCGATTTGGGAAAATGTACTCCTCGAACAAACCTCCCCCCAAGTAGTGGATTTATTTGGTTAGTTGGAAACCAAAAGGAAACTTGATAAGCAAACAAAAAATTACAGAGAAAGACAAGGGTTTAACATGGTTCAGCAGAGAGTGGCTCCAACCTACATCAACGGGAATAAAGAAAGGAATTTTTATTACTAGTTCGGGTCAAACCAACCTTCTTTCTCTCTCTATTACTAAGTTTTAAGTGCTCTTTTACAAGTTATCAAATATCAAAATTGCTGACCCTTAAATCTGAGCCTTCCACCCCTTTATATAGGCTTCTCAACCTATTGTTACATCAACTCGTGAAGTTAGCTCTATACATGGAAAAAAAGCCCGAGCCGACCCGGGGGTGAAAAAAGCCCGGTCCGGGCCTCAAAATCCGACCCCGGGCTGGCTCACCCAAAAATCCCGGGCCTGGCTCGGCCGGGGCTTAAATAAATAAATAAATAATTTTTTTTATAAAATATATATTTTATAATAAATTTTTTATTTTTATAATAAAAAATCGGGCCATGTGACAACCTGCATTTTAACCATTCCCACACTGTTCCGTGTGTTAGGAGATAATCTTTTGTCATGCTCCCAGAGTATTAGCCTTCTAGAGGCTCAAACTCTCATGTAGGGCTTACGTCATTCATATACAAGTACAAGATACTGCAACCCCACCCTCGATTCGTGGGTCGGCGTGCTGAGGTGAATGTTGTACCATCTTCCTCACTTCTTTACCATGTCGGGTCAGTAGTCATGGACCACAACGGGTTCATCTTCGCAGATGCTTAAGTTCAACCGAATCTGTTACCTTCTTACCAGGTCGGGTCAGTATCCCAACCTATCCTCCTCAATTGGTTCTTCCCTTTTACATCCCTCTATACCTCGGACTCGGACTTTTATTCTAACCCCTCATTCTCTAAAGGACCTTTGACCATCTGCTGCGTAAACTCCATTGTACCCCTCTTCGGGCTTCATAATTCATCGGGGTTGAAAATCACTCAATAAGTTACATGTTAATAGTTCAAATATATATTCAATAGTTAAAGTTATATGTTAATTGGTCATGAGAATAGCAGGTCCTTAATGACGGTTGGATCACACTTGAATGAATTCAATGGTCAAATTCCCTGGTAGCACACACCCCTTGTACTATAAATGTGCCCCCAGAAAATTGAAAATGTGAGTTCCATTTTTATTGGCATGTGTCCGTGACAAAATAAGTTCAATTGAGTTGTAATATGTCGTGAAGATCTTTGTGCAATTGGACTGGGTTTTTGGCTGCTGTGCATCAGACATGCGTTCGTGGTGCGTTCGTTGCAGTGTTCGAACGATTGGCGTTAGTGCTGCGTTCGTTTGTGGGTTCGAACGTGTGGCGTTAGTGGCACGTTCTTTATTGGGTTCGAACGGGAGCATTCCAGAGAGCAAATGTTCAAGGCACGTTCTTGTGGGGTTCGAACGGGAGCATTCCAGAGAGCTCACGTTCGTTGTGCGTTCGATTGGCGTTCGAACGAGTCTTCACAGAAAGGGCGCGTTCGTGTAGCGTTCTAGTAAGCGTTCGAACGCGACTGCGATATGAACGCGATTTTGGCCTGCAAAACCCTAGGTTTTCACCCTACCTATAAATATAACCCTTAGCCGCCATTCCCCATGAGTTGAAAGAGCTGAAACACTTTTCCCTTGAGCCTAAATCTCACAAAGCTTTCAACTCTCTTTGATTCCACCATTGAAGACTTCATCATCTTCTTGTCTTCTCTATTAATGGTGAGAATCATTCTTTGATAAACCTTCAACACAACATAACCCAAAATCCCTAATCCTTTAGAGTTCTATAGGAGGAGTTTTGGTAGTCGGAGTTCCGACGTTCAGAGGTGATACAATCTACTCAGAGACTTCAGAGGTTCTGAAGAAAACCGTGGGTCGCGGGCTTAAGGAGTTCCTTGAGTTCTTGCAGTATAGAGGTACTTGAGTCGGTGGAGTTGCCACCATAGGTCTTGACCATCGCTGTAAGTTTTTCTCGAAATAGTGGATTCGGGTGGTAGCCTATACCCGGAGTGGTTTTTTACTCGGAAGAGTTTTCCACTTCGTCACCAAAATTATTGTGTTGAATTTTGTGTGATTGAATTACTTTTCCGCAATTTACATTTCGTATTAAATCAATATTGTGGAATTTCTTGTTGTTGGATATTGTGGTTGGTAGTTGTTTTTCCATAGACACATTAATTAGGACTTGTCTCAATTATTTGTGATTATTTCCGCATAGGGTCAGAACTAAGGATAACCCCGAATTCTCAATTGGTATCAGAGTCTGAACTCGATCCTTGACCCATTAGCTATGGAGCGTAGTCAACCCTTAAATTGTCCGCCATTTTTTGATGGCACAGAATATTTGCTTTGGAAGGTTCGCATGAGAGCGTTCCTTAAGTCCTTAGATGAGAGGGTCTGGATGACTGTTGAATATGAAGGGGTTTTTAGGGGCTAAATCCGGTAACGCAGCGGAAGCGGCGGAAGATCGAATCTTCCGATTTCAAAACTTTTTCTCGGATTAATTAAATAAACATATTTATTTAATATTCCAATAATCAAATTATGAAATAAAATTCAATAAATCATATTTAGGTGAATTTACCAAATTACCCTTACTTTGGTATTTTGTCCATTTTAGTCCGAAATTGATCTAATCAATTTTGAATGATTCTAAATCATTTCTAAGATGAACTTAGCATGTTCAAAACATCAAAACACCAAAAGCAACACAAATCCCCATTTTTGCAAGTTTGGCCGAATGCACCCAATTGGTGCCATTTTGTGCACTTTGTCATTTCATGCATCAAAACACATCAAGATGTAATCCAATGAACATGAAACTTTATATGCATCATATACACATCCAAATGCACAACATATATGAAAAGCCCCAAATTTGGAAGTGGTCTTAAACCCTAATTTTTCAATTTCATCAAATTGGACAAATTAGACCAAATTGGTTAAATACATTACTTTAATCATCTTTCTTCCATCCAATCAAAGTCTCAACACAATGAAACAACTCAAGATCAAATCTAGGTCATCTAAGAGTGGGTCAACAACTCTAGATTAGCAACATGGTTTCCAAAACCTTAAAAGAAAGCTTATAACTACAATAGTCACAACCTTCCTTCATCATACATGCTCAACACTTCCATCCAAACTTCCATCAACAAAAACACAAGGAATAAAGAAAGAAATAACCTAAGAACATCATATGTTAAAGCCTAGATCCTAAGGAACATTTTCCTTTCTAATAGCAAGTTGGAAAAACTCACTAAAATCCAAGCTTTCTTTGATTTCTTCTTTCTTTCTCACAAGCTTCCTTTGCTTCCATTAATGGAGTTTTTCTTTAAAGTGTATTAGGTTAAGAATGAAATGAAATGAAAAACAATATATACTTGTATCAAAATGGCCTTGGCCGAAATTCACTAAAGGAAATACAAGTTTTGTAATTTCAATTTCATTTCACTTTACATTTAATCAACTTGATAAAATATCTTAATAACACTTTATAGATATTTATATTAAGTCAACAAATGCAACTACGAAGAATATAACTCTTATATTTAAGTGTTATGGCCGAAATTAATGAAAAATAAAGGAAAAAAATATTTTCATTTTCAAACAATTTTGAACAAATATCTTAAGAAGTCAAAATCAATTTGACAACCTTTTCCTTTAATGTATAAGTCAACAATTGCAACTTATAATCATTTCCTAACTTTATCATTTGGTGATATATTTATATTTTAATTATATTAATCATTTAACAATTAAATAATTAAATAATTAATTAAATACAAATATATCAAATATATGTATTATATTTACTTTAAATATCTCAAATACATATATTGATGATATATGTCAAATACCTTTATTTGACTATTTATTAATGTGTATTTAATAATATCATATATTAAATACAAATACACATTAATTAGGAAATGACGGTTCGGCCCGTTCGCATGTATTTTTCGTTTAACGATTAAACGATTTATAAATAATCATCATTATTCATACATGTTGCTCTAGTGCTCTACGAGTATGTTTCATTATTGAGACTCTCTAGATTCAGGTATATCCGTCACGAAATCCAATTTCATGTCCATAATCTATCCACCCGTAGATTATGACGATCACGGATAAACTAGCTGAATCATACAGGTCGAGGTCATTGCATACGTATAATCTCTCCGTCACAGAACTGACGGATCCTATCTTGACACACACAGGATATCCTGAGGATCGATCCACACCCAACGAACAGGCGGAGGTCTGATCTAAATAGATCGGTGACGTGACTGCCATCTAAGTGTGGAGGATGTCTCATACATCCACAGTGGTGTCTCAAGTCGAAGGACCACTATGCTACTCAACCCGAGAAGATTCTTATTGACGTTGGCGTACCATCCATTAAGAATCTTCGGTGAGCCATTCAGTGTTTATCCACTATAAACACCTACACGTCTATACGAGTCTCCATAGACTCATGGTTCATTGGGATAAACCATCGGACCTAGTCACGATATACGACATGTACTGGTCTCAACGGATTTGACTAACCGACCCGTGTTAGCAAATCTTGACCAGGAACTATGTTTGATAATATACATATAGCAGTGACACTTCCCAATGTCAATTACAAACTAACTTTGTAACTGTGTACTGCATTATATATTATCGGGCCTTTGTCTAATATATACATATCACTAAACCACATTTAGTTTCAATCTAATCGTAATCAGATCGAATACATATATAAGAACAAGAGGTGCAACCATAAATAAGTAATATTATGGAATAAGGGGATGTTCGTATTCATGAATCAGACATAAATACGGTCCGAATTGGCGCTCTGAGCACCAACCCCAACAGAATACGGGTGGAAACCTCCCGTTGTTACTGTTGATGGGGTCACTACCCCTAAAGACAAATTGACCTGGACCAAGGACGAATTTGATGCTAGTAATAGGAACAGCAAAGCTGTTAATGCCATACACGGTGCTGTCTGTTCTGCTGAGTTTAGGAGAATCTCAATGTGTGAGATAGCCAAGGATGCTTGGGACATCCTGCAGACTGTGCATGAGGGCACATTGTCTGTTAAAAATAATAGACTCCAGGATTTAGCCACTAGGTTTGAGGTCGCCAAAATGAAAGATGATGAGACCTTTGATGAATTTTATGCTGAGATTAACGATATCGTTAACTCTAGTTTTAACCTAGGTGAGACTATACCTACAAATAGGATAGTTAGAAAAATCCTTAGATCTCTTCCTGATAAATTTCTACCCAAGATTACTGCCATCGAGGAAAGTAATGATCTCGATAAGCTTGATTTAGATGAACTCGTAGGAAAACTGCAGGTTTATGAGAAAAAGCTTCCTGGTTATAGAGAGCCAAAAACGTTTGCGATGAAAATCGCTAAGGAAGTTGTGCATGATTCGTCTGGTGATGATGATACCATCACGGATTGTGATTTGGCCTTGTTTGCAAAGAAGTTTAAGAAATTTCTTAAATTTAAGAAGAGTGGCCATAGCAGTAACAGGGATAGAGAGGTTATGCCTAGAGAGAGTAGGCATAGCAGGGGTGAGTCTGGAGATGATAGGGATAGTAGATCCCGTGGTGCCCAGTGCTATGAATGTGAAGGATATGGGCACGTTAAATCTGAGTGTCCCACATACCTTAGGGCTAGAGGCAAGAAAGCCATGGCAGCATCACTTAGGGATTCTGAAGGTGATGACTGTCCTAAAGGAAATTATATTGCTTTTACTGCTAGTGTGACTGATGTGAGAGAGAATGTAGCCAATGATGTAGATTCTGATATTTCTCTTGATGAGTCTGTTGATGAGGAAAGTCTTCAAGTAGCTTATGTTGAACTGTTTAATGAGAGTTTAGCTATTAAGAAGACTAATTTAGAGGTCAATAAAAGGCTGAAACTAGTTGAGTTAGAAAAGAATGAAGCTCAAGCTAAATTTGAGCAAAGCCTTTTGATTGTTGATGACCTAGAGAAGAGGAACAGAGGCCTAGTTGATAGGGTCCAAATTTTAGAGACTGAACTTGAAGATACTAGAACTCAGTTGTCTGTATTTTCTAGTGAGAATAAAAATGTGGACCGTATGTTAGGAATTATTTCTCAGCCTAACTTTAATAAGGCTTCTTCTTCCAAAGCTGTGCCTGTAGCAGCTAAACGTGACTTAGGTAAGAAACCTGTTGTGTGTAGTCATGTTTCTCCTCATGTTGTTCCTCGTCCTGTTTCCCAACCTCAATTTAGAGGTGTTGTGGGTAAACCTCGCTCTCATCCGAGGTTTGTGCCTGTGTGCCATCATTGTGGCAAGGCGGGACACATTAGGCCTAAGTGCTTCATGCTTCACAAGCAAAAGAAGAGGCCTAAGAAGGTGTCACCTAGATTTGACTCTTCAAATCTAGCTTCTCAAGTTTCTGCACTAACCAAACAAGCTCAATTCTTGAGTGAGAAACTTGCTTTGTTGTCTGGGAACTCTCATGTGCATGAGGCTCCTAGAAAAGTTTGGGTGAGGAAGCAAGATGTCTTCCCAATTACTTCTGTCTGCCTTGATCCTGATAGGCATGGTGAGAGTGCACTTCGGTGTAACTCCTATTAGAAGTTGCACTTTTATTTTCCCATTGCATGTGTGTGTGCGTGTGTTTTATGTTTTTGCACGTTTATTTTGTTTTCACAGCATATGGGTGTGTGTGTGTCTTGTTTTTGTTATATGTCCCTTGGTATATAGGATGGAAACCCGGACATAAATTTCATAGCCGATTCCGAATGGACGGTAGTATGATCTGCACTCGGGATACAACTCCACGTACCATTGGATGTTTTACAAGCTGTTTTGTGTCTTTATTTTTTTTTTTTTGCTTTAAAGCTGAAAAATCAAAAAAAAAATTATATATTTTGAAAAAGACCAAAAATATTTTTATGGCTTGTTAGAGCATGAATAACATGTGCATGTGATCTTGGTATGTAGGATATATGATTATGCATGTATGATATGCTTTTATTTTTCTTGATGCTCTATATACATGAGTGTGTGTGATAAAAACCTTTGGTATATCTTGTGCTTGCACTTCCACATACACGTTTTTAATTTGTCAAGGCTTGGTCGCATGTATGAGTTTTTGGAATGGCAATCTAATCTCTTCCAGGCTTTGTTTGCTTAATAGTGTGACCTTTTGACTAGTTGACCTTGCTATCCCCTTGTAAAAGTAAAAAGAAATATATTTATAAAAAATCAATGAGACTCAAGTGCAAAAGAGCCAAAATGGCCAAATTCAAAAGATAAGGGCAAAAACCCTTCACTCGAAAGAGTTATCAAATATGAGCTCATGATATTTCTGGGGTAAATATTATAGCATGCAACCAATGTTGCTTATTTTCAGGTCCTAGTGGTGCTGGGTTTGAACACCTATTTTGTGGACTTGGTTTGTTTAGAGATGGATTTCTTTGGCTGTGTCCAGCTCATAAAATAAGGTCTTAAGCCTTGATTCGTTATGCACTTTATTTTCCACGCAAGTGCTTTATATGCTTTGGTGTTTATGTCATATGCATAAATGTTGTATTTAGCCACTTTTAAAATGATGCATATTGTTTCATGTCATAAACAGCTGAATACTGACTGGGTATCATTGTATAAGCTTGAAATGCTGTTTCAGTCAGTTTTTAACAGGAATTTTATTTATCTCAGTATGTGCCTGTGTGTGCTTCATGTTATTGCATACCTATTTTTTTTCTTTCCTGTGCACCTTTCTGAGTTTTGGTTTGCTTCCCGTGTCTTATTTTGCTAACTTTATGTGCCTGTTAGTGAGGGGGAGTAATTCCTGTTTGTTTATGCTCTTACATGTGTTTTCTCCTGTTCTCCTGTTATTTTTCCTGTTTCTTTTTATCCTTTGTCATTTCGTGACAAAAAGGGGGAGAGTAATATATTAAGGGGGAGAGCCTTAATACATAGGAGGGATTAATAGAATATCCTTTAGATATATCCGTTTTAAGGGGAGTTAAGATTAAAGGGGAGAAGGATTTCTACTTGTGCATGTATGAGACTTTTACCTGCTTTATGTTTTACTTGATTATCCCAATGCTTTTCACGGTATATTGTTGTTTGTGGATGTTTCAGGTAGCAGGTATGTTGTTGCGGTGGCATTACCTTCAAGACTACTTTGTTAGGTGTTAGATCGAGTCCATTTGTAATAAGTCACTGTTTTGATGGTTGACAGTTGACTATTTGCTTTTTGGGTCTATTACCGTAGTCTTTGTATTATGTAGTATTTTGTCACGGAATGCCAAAGGGGGAGATTGTGAGTTCCATTTTTATTGGCATGTGTCCGTGACAAAATAAGTTCAATTGAGTTGTAATATGTCGTGAAGATCTTTGTGCAATTGGACTGGGTTTTTGGCTGTTGTGCATCAGACATGCGTTCGTGGTGCGTTCGTTGCAGTGTTCGAACGATTGGCGTTAGTGCTGCGTTCGTTTGTGGGTTCGAACGTGTGGCGTTAGTGGCACGTTCTTTATTGGGTTCGAACGGGAGCATTCCAGAGAGCAAACGTTCGAGGCACGTTCTTGTGGGGTTCGAACGGGAGCATTCCAGAGAGCTCACGTTCGTTGTGCGTTCGATTGGCGTTCGAACGAGTCTTCACAGAAAGGGCGCGTTCGTGTAGCGTTCTAGTAAGCGTTCGAACGCGACTGCGATCTGAACGCGATTTTGGCATGCAAAACCCTAGGTTTTCACCCTACCTATAAATATAACCCTTAGCCACCATTCCCCATGAGTTGAAAGAGCTGAAACACTTTTCCCTTGAGCCTAAATCTCACAAAGCTTTCAACTCTCTTTGATTCCACCATTGAAGACTTCATCATCTTCTTGTCTTCTCTATTAATGGTGAGAATCATTCTTTGATAAACCTTCAACACAACATAACCCAAAATCCCTAATCCTTTAGAGTTCTATAGGAGGAGTTTTGGTAGTCGGAGTTCCGGCGTTCAGAGGTGATACAATCTACTCAGAGGCTTCAGAGGTTCTGAAGAAAACCGTGGGTCGCGGGCTTGAGGAGTTCCGTGAGTTCTTGCAGTATAGAGGTACTTGAGTCGGTGGAGTTGCCACCATAGGTCTTGACCATCGCTGTAAGTTTTTCTCGAAATAGTGGATTCGGGTGGTAGCCTATACCCGGAGTGGTTTTTTACTCGGAAGAGTTTTCCACTTCGTCACCAAAATTATTGTGTTGAATTTTGTGTGATTGATTTACTTTTCCGCAATTTACATTTCGTATTAAATCAATATTGTGGAATTTCTTGTTGTTGGATATTGTGGTTGGTAGTTGTTTTTCCATAGACACATTAATTAGGACTTGTCTCAATTATTTGTGATTATTTTCGCATAGGGTCAGAACTAAGGATAACCCCGAATTCTCAGAAAACTTGTATCTATTATGCTTTTAGCTGAAGTTCTAAAAATATTGTTATAAGCCGCCCATTAAAATATGATGAAAAATATGCATCGTTTTCAATTAGCATACTAAAAGATCAAATCAGAATGATTTTTTTTTTTATCCTTTTGAGAACATAGATTTTGGTTTGTTCTTAATACTATTATTTGAAAACTACAACACTAAAACTTGACTCGTGACTACATAATAAAACTTGACTATCTTTTTTTTTTAAAAGCCTTTTTAAGTTCTGGTCATGGGAACAAATTTAATGTTTTGCATGTGAACGAGATAATTATATTAATGCACTTATATTGTAACCGCTCAATCTATATTATAGAGAATATATCAGACACCAGATAATCAATCGAGATGAGATAGTTCGAGATTTATCAATCTTTAATTCAAGATTTATCAATCTTGATCTAATCTCGATTATAGATTTGAGACAATTTTGCGGTGGTTTTTGAATTGAGAATTCTAAGCGAAATAGCTCGTGATCCTAAAAGATGTTAATATTTTTAGTCAAAAAGTATCATTATGCCATTCGGACCAAAAAGGAAAAGGAAAAGGAAGTGGAAAAGGGGGCCGAAATCCTTGAATCATGCTACTTCAAAAGTAGAATCTCCAAAAGTAAAGTCTTTGGGACAATTTATCCCAAATTAAAATAAGATAAATAAATCGAAACGTGGCGTTAGGAATAGCATACACGTTAGGTTCATCAAGGACCAACCTGCTTCAATAAAATAGAAAACTGAAGCTCTCAGTTCTTGAACACAACCCCATAAGCTGAACTTGGAGCCAATTTTTTTTTTTAAAAAAAAAATGATGTTTCCAAGCAATTACATTCTTCCATTGCTCTCAGTCCTTTTGTTATCATCTGCTTCATGGACAAGTTCAGCTTCAATTGAAGACAGCTTTATCCAGTGTCTCAATTCCAATTCTGAGATTTCAGTTCCTTTCTCAACCTTTTGCGACCGAAGCAACTCTTCATTTGATTCTATTCTCCAATCCTCTGCTCAAAACCTCAGGTATTTGGTGCCTTCAATACCAAAACCTGAGTTTATCTTCACACCGTTATCCGAATCCCATGTCCAAGCAGCTGTTATTTGCTCGAAGAAGCTTGGAATTCATCTTAGAGTACGAAGCGGAGGACATGATTATGAGGGTCTCTCTTATGTCTCCGAATTAGAAACACCTTTCATCATTGTAGATCTTGCCAGGTTTCGATCCATCAGCGTTGATATTGAAAATAACAGCGCCTGGATTCAGGCTGGTGCCACCGTCGGTGAAGTTTATTACAGAATTGCCGAGAAAAGCAAATTACATGGCTTTCCTGCTGGTCTTTGCACAAGCTTAGGCGTTGGTGGGCACATAACAGGCGGTGCTTACGGCTCCATGATGAGAAAATGCGGCCTGGGAGCTGACAATGTCCTGGATGCCCGAATTGTTGATGCTAATGGAAAAATTCTTGACAGGGAAGCCATGGGAGAAGATCTATTTTGGGCGATTAGAGGAGGCGGGGGAGCAAGCTTTGGATTATTCTTTCCTGGAAGATAAAACTTGTTCCTGTTCCGGAAACTGTGACAGTGTTTACAGTTACAAAGACCCTGGAGCAAAGTGCTACAAATATCCTGCACCGATGGCAACAAGTAGCAGATAAGCTTAATGAGGATCTTTTCATCAGAGTTATTATAAAAGCAGCCACAATCCCTGAACAAAAAGATCAAAGAACTATCTCAACTTCTTACAATGCCCTGTTTCTTGGTGGAGCTGATAGACTTCTCCAAATAATGCAAGAAAGCTTCCCGGAATTGAGATTGACACAAAAGGATTGTATCGAAACAAGCTGGATCAAATCTGTACTTTACATTGCTGGCTATCCAAGAAACACACCACCTGAAGTTCTTCTCCAGGGAAAATCTACATTCAAGAACTATTTCAAAGCCAAATCAGACTTTGTTCAAGAACCAATTCCTGAATCCGCGCTTGAAGGGATATGGAAAAGGTTGCTGGAGGAAGAAGGTCCACTGTTGATATGGAATCCTTACGGTGGAATGATGAGCAAGATTTCAGAATCTGAAATTCCTTTCCCTCACAGAAAGGGAAATTTATTCAAAATCCAGTATGTAACTAACTGGCAAGATGGAGAGAAGAACACGTCGAAGCATATGGAATGGATCAGGGGGCTGTACGATTACATGACTCCTTATGTTTCAAAGTCTCCCAGGGCTGCATATGTGAGTTACAGGGATCTTGATTTGGGCATGAACAACAAGAGTAACACAAGTTTCATTCAGGCTAGTGCTTGGGGCTCCAAGTATTTTAAAGGCAATTTTGATAGATTGGTAAGAGTGAAGGCCAAAGTTGATCCTGATAACTTTTTCAGGCATGAACAAAGCATTCCAACTCTTCCATTGCAGGAAGGTTAAAGATTATTGAAGGGTTTGAGCACTGTATGGCTTGATTTAAAATGTAGTTTATTTGTATTAGATATAGTGCTTGGTACACTAACATAATAAAAAAAGATGATACACGGAAGTTGAACCCTAAGGGTCTGTTTGGTTGGGGGGTTTTGGAGGGGAGGGGAGGGATTATTTTAAATTTTGGTTGTTTGGTTCAATTTTTTGGAGGGGAGGGGAGGGGAGCAAAATCCCTCCTAAGCCAATTTTTGCTCCCCTTCAAAAGTGGGGGGTTTTGGAGGGGAGAGAAAGTGAGCAATTAAATATTAAATGCATTGACTAAATTATCCATACTTATACATTAAAATCCAAAATTATCTTAATTACAAATCTCTCTTATATTTGCTTCACCATTCAATTCTTTTTATTCTCTTATCTTATATTTGTTTTAATTTATTTTTAATAACAGCTTTTAATTTTAATTTTATTATTTGTTTAATTCAAAGATAATATAAGCCTATATTGTTTTAATTTTATTTATAAAATACTATAAGGATAAAATAGTAAATTAGTTTTAAAATCTCTCTCCTCTCTTCTTTAACCAAACATATATTTAATTAAAAACTCTCTCCTCCCCTCCCCTCCCCTCCTTTGAACCAAACATATATTTAATTAAAATCACTCCCCTCCCCTTCCCTCCCCTCCATTAAAATCCCTCCCCTCCGCTCCCCTCTGTTGAACCAAACAGACCCTAAGGCAAAAGTCTAAAATGAGGTCTTTTGACATTGATTTTTTTTTTTTTTTAAAAAAAAAAAAATTATTTATAACAATCTTATTTTGTGCTGAACTTACATTATACAAAGAATTTAATAATTGAAATATACAAAGAATTTAATAATTGAAATGGAAAATATGAGAATTTGTTTGAGGTGAACAAGAGAACATCAATAACGGGGATACTTGAATATAAAATAACCTAGAAAATATGAGAATTTTTAACCCCCAAAATAGTCTAAAGTGCATATTTTTTCTTTGACTTGTGGAGGAAAGCTCCAAGTTTGCTTTAAGTGTATTTATTAGTTTGTTATAATAGTGAGTTTGAGTTTCACTATAAATAGGGAGCTCATTTGAGAGCTCAAACCATCCCCGACGAGTAAGCTTTAAGTAAAGAAAGCTTAGAGTGTAAGCTCCAAGTAAGAGAGCTTAGAGAGTGTAGTTAGTGTGTGAGGTTTTTTGCAAGTTTTATAATACTTATAAATTCTATTCTTATAGTAATAGAGAGTATTTATTTTTCCTCACAAAACACTCTTCAGTGATCAGAGAATCACAACATGTGGTATCAGAGCTTTGGTTATACGTTGGGGATCCTGGAGGTGAAGAAGGAAACTCTATTTAAAAAATTTGGGTTTCGGGAAAGTTCTCAAAAATCAATTTTGAGCATACTGTTAGCATGTTCACGTCGAGACGAGCACAATGATATATTCCGGTGATCAAACGGAGACCGGAGCAGGCCGCTCGCGCCGTCCATAACCTGTCTTACACGCCGCCACTCGCACACACGCCACATGTGCCAGTTGAAGGTTGAAGAAAACCACGTCAGCAGCCACGTCAGCGCACAATCAGTGTCACATCATCGCACAGTCAGTGGCCATGATAGTGCGCAATTAGCAGCCATGTCAGCAAGATGGCTGACACATCATCGATACGTGTCCACCACGTCAGCAAGCATGTCTCATTTCTATAACATTATCAGTCGTGTGTCACGTCAACATTCCTAGTAAAATTCATTGAGTCCCATGGAGCCTCTGAAATTTACATTTTGCTTCATAAAATTTAGAAATTTACAAATTGGCCCGTAAGTTACATTTGGACCAATGAGAGTCAAATCCACAATTTTCGACCATTTCAGACGTAACGGTGACCTTCGATTTGTGAAAATCAGCCCCAACTTTATCTCATTTCCAATTTAAACTTTAAACTTATAATGGAAAATGAAAGATTCCTCTCATGGTACAATGATCAATTCGATATGATCGAGGTGAAGAGAGTGAGACCAGATTCTATCAAAGAGATTGACTGGATTAAAATCAATAATAGAACTCTGGGTGAGATTAGACAATGGATTGACTACAGTGTCTTCCACCACGTAGCATATGATACAAATGCCTATGAAATATAGATAAAACTGGAAGGCATGTACCAGGCTAAGACAGCTTGGAATAAAACCATGTTAATGAGGCGTTTGGTGAATTTGAAGCTACGGAGTGGAACTTTTATTGCAGAACACACCAATGAGTTTCAAAGCGTGGTGAATCAGTTGTCTATAGTAGACATATAGCTGAGAGATAAAGTACAAGCCCTCATACTACTCAGTTCTCTTCCGGATAGCTGAGAAATAGTGGTTACTCTCAGCAATTCGAATCCAAGAGGTGATTACGCCCAAAAAGTACTTGCAGTTACTTGCGATTATCGCAGTGTAGTTGGGGTGTCGATTCATCAGAGAGATGGTTACAGGAACTAATTTACTCAAACAAAAACATTAACAGTAACTTAAATAAAGAAAACAAACGGATGGATAATTTAAGATAAAAACTATGGAAAATACTATAAGAATATCAGTAGAGAGATATGACAAAGAATCCGGAATCCCTCTTATATCAAACTCCTATGTTCAGTTATTGATTCTTGTTATTACTCAACCGAAAGTTTTACATCCCAATCCAACAATCAGAGGATATTTAATTCTACGCATATTCAATTCTAAGTTAATCAATGATTATTTTCTCTATGTTAACAACATTCAAAAGTCATCGTTACGAGCTATCTAACGTCGACAATATACCCTCAGGCAATACTGCAGCAGAAGACCAACACATAAAATGACTTTACCAGTCACAATTGAGTTCACAAATCACACATAGAAGAAGCATGACTGGATCTATATAGGAGTTGACAAGACTCAGTTTCTGGATTCAGAAATCGTAAAATAATAAAGAATAACAACCATCAATTTATTAAACGTTAAAAAGTACTTTAAAAATAAAAAACATAAATATAGAAATTTAAATAAAAAAAATTCATCCTTAACTTTTCCTAGAAGATTAGTTATCCATGCGGAATAGAGAGATAACCTGAATAAATCGGAGAGACGACATGTTTGTCTTTGAAGTTCTTCGTTCTTCTCTCCCTATCTTGTGTTTGTGGCTCTTTGTGTGTGTTTCTCCTTTGTTTCTCTCTGATTTTCTCTTCTCTTAAGGTTTGGACGAAGTTGGGTCTATATAGGGAGGCCTCAGAATCATAATACGCATCAAAGAAGTCAAAAATCAGGGTTTTGGGGCGTACGGGACGCTGCGGCACCAGTCTTTGCGCGCTCGGGCGCTAAAACTGCGGCCATATTGTATGGAGAGTGCGCAGGTGCAGCGGCGCCAAGATGTTTGGCGCCGCGGTGCCAATGAGTTTCTTCACTGGTGCTTCATGTCGTGCTTCTACTCTTCTCGCGCAAGTCCGATGCTTCCGTTAGGCTCCAAAACATGTTTAATTGCTCTATTCTTCATATTTCATTGCTCCTAATAACAAAGCATAAAACAAACTCTAATCAAGATTAATTATATAATAATTAATCTGCGTTAGCAGTGTTCTAAGTACACTTTCGTGCACTTATCACAACCCCCAACCAGCTTATTTCTAGTCCCTAGCAATTCAAGCACAAAAAATAAAAATAAATAAATAAAACTATCTAAGCCATTTTCGTAAGGATCATGATTGCATTTAGCGTATGAAATAAGCCTTTAAACCCCTAGGTGTCCCTAGTGGATGCATTATAGTCTCTAGAGGACTTACAACGACGGCACCCACAAACGTCATTCAAAACATATGCAAAAATAATCAAATGAAAATAACAAACTGAAATGGTCCCAATAGTTACACATATTATTGTCCTCAGCGAATGCCTAGGAATGAAACCAGAGAACTTTTAAAGTACTCAACGTAACTCAAATCCAAGTCTTTGAATAAATCATCTAAGCCAGACTCACTGTGTGTGTGTAAAAGTTCATTCATATCTTGATTCATAGGTAAGCCAACTCAATGATTTCGTTTAAAAATTGGGATCTGATGGGTCAAACTGACCTAGATATCTCAATTATGCTCTGTAATTGCCTTTCTGTGCTCAGTATGTTATGTTTTTTTTTTTTCTTTTATTTCTTCTTTTTTCAACACACCTACCCTTTAAGGTAGCACTTCTCCTCATGGTAGTCATAATACTCTCCCATGGGTAGCTTCACGCTTATCAATTACAGGTGGTTTAATTTCTTTCTTTAGAGAGTTTTTCATTCTTAAGCTTTATTTTTAACCATACCACACATCATAACTCTAGCAAATCAGGATAGACATCTAAGCAAACGGTCATTCATCATCATGCAATTTCTTTAACTAGTCACTTTGCCAATAGCCCAGGTTCTTACTGCTAAAAACCTATAATTAAGTGCTTACGAGTCTAACCTAGATCAATTACTCAATGCATCAGATAAAAGCACATTAAATAACTTATCGTTTCTAAGATTTCACCATAAAGCATACAATTGTCGGGAAGCGGCCGCGAGTGTGTAGCGGAAAATCAAGAAGAAATTATGATGCCGCTATCCCTTTGCCCAAGACCCATTTATTTTGATTATTCTACAAGCCTAGGCATGTTACTATATATTCTAAGCATAAAAACTCATAAAAGATGCAAAGAACATAAACCTAAACATGCTAACTATCATAAGAACTCTAATTAAAATAAAGAAAGAAAAAAGACTTACTTGAACCGAAGACTCCTTCAGTCCTCCCTCCAATCTACAAGCTTTTCTCGAACTCAGCAAGCTCTTCCACGTTCCAAAGAGCCACCCAAGTGTGTGGCCTCCAAAGGTGCACACACCAAAGCCAAAACTCAACGGCAATACTAGGCCTTGAGTGCACGGGTATTTTGCCCTTGGTGCTAGCCTAGGCAAATACCTCAAATTTTTTAACTTGAGGTTCCTTTAGTTAATTAGACTTAAGGATCCTCAAAATCAGTGGCGTACTATTAAACTTTAGAGTTTCTCTCACTTATATAACCCAAGATATGAAAGGTTTGGTGTAAAAATTTGTAAAGAATTCTTTGGGTTTATATAGGTGCTCCAAAGACAACAAAATTAATTAAGAATCTGATGTGGGATAAAAGCTAATTTAATCTTAGCCATTAGATCTTAATTTAGTGGTTTAATGAGATTATAAAACCCTAATAAGAGTTTGTGCCGAATTGGAATTCAAAATAAATAACAAATAAAAAAATTACTATTCAAGTTACTATTCACATTACTATCATGTTACTATTCACGTTATTATTCACATTACTATTCATGTTTTTATTTATTTATTCCAATTCCCAAAGTGCTCCTATCGTCATTCACCAATCCCTAAGCCACTATGGAACCTTATACATGATCTGTTCAATAATTAAACACATTGAACCATTTATGAACAATTCCTACAACAATCATATATGCTGTTAAATTTGCACTGTGCACTGTTAACCATTGATTTCGACTTTGTTGTGTGTGACCTTTTGGGTTCCCCTCAAGTTGGATATGAAATGAATCGTGATAATTTAATCGAACATAAATTATCCTCCGATCAGATGGTCGTTCGATTTCAATGACCAAGGTTGACATCTAGCAACATGCCAAGGCCCCCAAATGAGAAGGAAAGATATATACCCATTCTGTATGCGATTTACATATCATACGGTCCCTCGCCTCACTGTATCCCCACCGTTTGACTTAGGGTATGGAAAGTGTCTACCCATAAAGTCAAAGGTATGATGTTGATAGTGTTGGAATTCTCTAAGGTCCCAAAGATCATTATCAAGCATGAAACAAGTGAATACAACAAAGGAGAATGGCGGAATCATACTCACATCAATCGGTTGAGCGACGTGGCAACAAACAAAATTCATTTTCTGCCCTTGAGAAATCACGGCAGTGAGCTGCAACTGGGCTCTCCATTTTCGGCTTTGCAAGGTTCCATCAAGCTCCAAGCTTTGTGAGATGATTCCAAGCTCATGGGTGGACTTCCCTATCACCTTCGCATGTCTCTCGGAGTGCTGGCTCTCAAGAAATTTGCCACAAATTTCCCCACTTTGCTTCCCATTGCTCTCGGTTTTACCAGAAAAAGAAGAACAAAAACAGCCCATTTGTTAGGCGAGAGAGAGATGAAAGAAAGAGAGAGAGTGGTGTTGATTGATACAAAAATTGTATTAGTATTTGTTTTCAAAAAACAAATAAATATATACAAATTTCCTTTTCCAAAAAGTCAAGCATTAATGCTTTCCATCAACTCCCATCAAGTCACATTAATCAATCAATTAATCAATTGTCACATCACTCAAAGTGACATGTGATTTGACGCTTGATGTGACTAATGATTTGACGCTTGATTTGACTTGCATGCCGCACTCGAATTCGAAATGCGAATGCGATCGCAAACAATCCCGGGCTCGGGTTCGCTAATTCCAAATTAACGAATTTTCCGTTGTGATGCTATTAAATAATTAGGCCTAGCAAAATCACTATTCACGTCGCTAACGAATTAATTCTAAATTAACTCGTTCGCCCAAATTAAAATCTAATTTTAATTCCGCGTCGAAATCCATTTCGTATAATATATCAAATATATTATTTAATCGATTAATTCCAAATTAATCGTTTTCACTCTTTAAATGATATTTTATCCCAGATAAAATATCTTCGCAATTAATCCCAGATTAATTTTCTCTCTCATCTGATTAATCCCAGATTAATAAAAGTGCGCAGTCATACGTCATCGGTGAATCTTCGGGAAGCGACCCATGAGATCCCCGGATATGTTGGCAGTAAATTCGGTCGTCGGACTATCCGAACACGTAAGTACCTAGTACTACGTTTATACCGATTTACAAGACAAGGTTGGCTTCTAGCAAAGCGCCATGCCTACCCAATTCTCCAGAAATATCCTTACAGGAATATAGGATCTATATCAGGCGTAGTATACATAGTATTGCGTATGTCGATCCAGTATCGGATGTTCACGTGCTATGCCTGGGGCTGGAATTGTGTCTACCCCGTACGAAGCACATATCGGATGTCTGGTGACTAGTCTCTATAATCGGATATACATGACCTTGTCATAATATCCCGATAGCTGTAGCATTTAAGAGAACCAGTCCCGTATCCTACGTGACCATCATCTCCACTATGACTGGAGTGATACTTCCGTCTTGACATCACACCCAACACACTACGATTCTCGATATACCCAGAAGAGGCGTACACAGAAACTGGTTAAAGCCCTGGACGACCAAAACCAAAGTATATTGACTGTCGTAAGTATTAGCGGTGCAAGTCTCAGGTTAAGACCAAATACACCTACCCTGATTTTGGACTTCCATAGACACATAGTCATACTACCAATGGAATTCCGATGGGGTATATCCAGAGCGAAGCTGTTTCCCGTACCATCGGTAAAACACAACCTCCTATTACACTTGCATGAGTATCCTAAACCCAAATATATGAGAACTATGTCGTTGTGCCCTCACAATGTGCACAAGTGTAATACTAGTCTTTTACGTATTTATCGATGTTCAATCTCGATAATACTCTAACTAGGGATATTTAATGATTTATCCTTCGTGGACTGATACTATCTCATATCATTCTCAATCCAGGAACAAATCATAGGGACCTCCTATCATTTATACATCTTGGTGATCTAATCACAAATGATAAGAGAGCAATCTCATTTGTCACATAGTTAATTTGTACAACAACACAATGATCTGTACAAATAGTGACGCTATGGGTCATAATTGTCCAACAGATAGTGTCATGAATCGTGCTACCCAAGAATCTCACATTATTCTTCCGCTGCGGCCACAGTCTCCAAAAATAATCAGACATATCAACCCGCGAACTGGAATACTACTCTTATAAGAAAATATTATCCGAGAGAGTGGCGATTCTATGTTGTATCTTTACAAACTTCATGTGTTTCAACAAATGACCCAATCATACCTTTATGACCAGATTTTTGAACCGAGGAATGAGGATGTCAAATTTATTTGATCCACACATAAGATTTTAAAGACCTCAAGTCTAAGGACTAGTCATACAATCGATACATGAAAGTTCTCACAAACACATGGGATAAACACTCCATGTGAAAACTTTCAGCGGTCAGTTCGATGGACACGAGCAACTCATGCATCCATGTGATACACCAAGCGGACGGATCTCCGCTAATAGCCTATGAGATCGGCTACCCCACTTAAGGTCAGATCATATCATCATGCTAGTCTCTCCGTTTTGTGAACGCCCAGATTATTCACTTAACTATGACGAGGAACGTTTAAGAGTAATGATTCTCATAAGGCGTGGAAGCCATCATCTTATTACTCCAAGGGCTTTATTACAGTGTTTGATGATTCATATAAGTTATGTAAGACACGTTTAATAAAGATTTACATTTTATTAATTAATGAAAATATTACAAATACATGTACATATAGCCCATCCACAAGTTGGGTATAGGGCATATCCCTAACAATCTCCCACTTGCACTATAGCCAATTAGTATGAATCTGGACACCATACTCTCGGACGTGCCTATCATGCTTTTGTTGAGTCAGCCTCTTTAGTCAGAGAATCTGCAAGATTATCTTATGTGGGTATTTTCTCTATAATAACTTCTTTTCTCTCAATAATCTCCATGATGAGATGAAATCGCCTGAGTACATGATTAGATTTTTGGTGGGACCTTGGTTCCTTTGATTGAGCAATGGCGTCCGTGTTGTCACAGTACATCGTGACACCATTCTTTATCGCGGGAATCACTTCCAGCTCCGTGATGAACTTCTTTATCCAGACTGTTTTTTAGCTGCCTCAGATGTTGTAATATACTCACTTCAGTGGTGGAGTCTGCTGTAGTTGACTGCTTTGAGCTTTTCCAACTTACAGCACCGCCATTCAAAGTAAACAGATATCTTGTTTGCGATCTGATGTCGTCCATATCGGTCTGAAAGCTCGCATCATAGTAACCAATGACTTTCATCTCAGAACAATCTTCGTATGTCAAGAACACATCCTTAGTTCTTCTTAGATACTTGAGGATTATTTTGACAGCTGCCCAGTGTTGCTCACCAGGATTTGGCTGATACCTGCTCATTATTCTAAGAGTATAAGAGACATCAGGTCTTGTACATAGCATGGCATACATGATCGCCCTATTACTGAAGCATAAGAGATACTACTCATACGCTCTCTATCTGAAGGAGTATGTGAAATTGCTCCTTAGATAATTTGATTCCCTGACAAGTAAGTAAATTACCTCTTCTGGAATCTTCCATTTTGAATCTTTTCAAAACTTTATCTATGTATGTAGATTGAGAAAGTCCTAACAACCTCTTAGATCTATTACGGTAGATCTTAATGCCGAGGATGTAGGTTGCTTCTCCCAAATCTTTCATGGAGAAATTCTGAGATAACCATTGCTTGGTGGCTTGCATCATGGGAATATCATTCCCGATGATTAATATGTCATCGACATACAATACAAGAAATACAACAGCATTCCCACTACTTTTCCTGTAAACACAAGGCTCGTCTACATTTTTGATGAAGTCAAATTCTTTGATTATCTCATCAAATCGTATATTCCAACTTCTGGAGGCTTGCTTGAGTCCATAAATGGATCGTTTAAGCTTGCATACTTTATTATGATCAACCTTAGATGCAAACCCCTCAGGTTGTGTCATATAGACTTCTCTACGAGGTTCCCATTAAGGAAGGCTATTTTGACATCCATCTACCAAATCTCATAATCAAAGTGTGCAGCTAGTGCTAGTAAAATTCGAATGGACTTTATCATTGCAATAGGCGAGAAGGTTTCATCATAGTCAATTCCTTAGATTTGTCTATAACCTTTCGCCACCAACCTAGCCTTATAGGTTTGGATGTTGCCTTCTGCATCAGTTTTACGCTTGTAAATCCACTTGCAGCCTATGGGTTTTATCCCTTCAGGTGCATCCACCAAGTCCCAGACTTGATTATGATACATATAGTCTATTTCGGATTTCATGGCCTCAAGCCACTTGACTGAATCAATGTCACACATTGCTTTGTCATAACTGGTCATTAATAATGACTGATCATGTTCCTCATCAATATGGAAACCATATCTTTCAGTCTCATGTCTTTCCCTACCAGACCTTCTAAGTTCATAACCTTGGGTTGTTCCGTCCTCACGCCCTTTTGAGGTGCCTGAGGTTTAGTTCTATGTTAGTTTGTTCTTCTAGTACCTCATCGAGGTCAAGTCTACTCCCACTATGTTTCTTGAGAAGGAATTCATTCTCTAGAAATTTAACATTTCGTGAGACAAATGTTCTTTGTTCATTTGGGACATAGAACACGTATGCTCTTGAGTTCAAGGCATATCCTACAAACTTACATTTAACTGCCCTATCATCCAATTTGTTAGTTTTGTGTGCTTAACATATGTGTCACATCGCCAAACTCTTAGATAACTAAGACTAGGACGTTTCCCAGACAATAACTCATATGGTGTTTGACTAACAGTCTTGGAAGGAACTTGGTTTAGTAGTAGTGTTGCAGTTTCTAAATCAAGACCCCAAAATGAAAGAGGTAGATCCGTGTCTGGCATCATTGATCGGACCATATCTAATAATGTATGATTTCTCATTTCGGAGACCCCATTATGCTGTGGAGTTCCCGGAGGAGTCCACTGGGAAACAATTCCATTTTCTCTCAAGTAATCTGAAATTCGTCGCTTAAGTATTCACCACCTCTGTCAGACCTTAGTGACTTAATACTTTTATTAAGCTGGTTTTCTACTTCAGCTTTGAACTTTGAATTTTTCAAAGGCTTCAGATTTGTACCGCATAAGGTACACATACCCATATCACGAGTGATCATCGATAAATCTAATGAAGTAGGAGAATCCACCTCTAGCGGTGACTGACATTGGTCCGCATACATCTGAGTGTATGAGTTCTAATGTCTCCGCTGCACACTGTCATTTACCTTTGAAGGGTAATTTGGTCATTTTACTAAGTAAACAAGACTCACAAGTTCCATAAGGTTCATATTTGAAGTGTCTGAAATACACATCCTTATGTAGCTTAGTTAATCTTGTTTCATTGATATGACCTAAGCGACTGTGCCATAGAAGTGATTCAATGAGATTATTCGAGTTAGCGTTGTATATATTAGAGATTGAAAATTGTTTGTTAGTTTTGTAAGACATAGATACCATTATTCAAAATACCATCTCCATATTTTATTTCATTGAAATAAATAGAACATTCATTACAACTTATTATGCATGAAAACCTTTATTACATAAAGAAGAAATTGAAATGATGTTCTTTACTAGAGAAGATACATAAACACAATCTTCTAAGTCTAAAACTAAATCATTCGGCAAAACTAATGAATAAGTCCCCACGCACAATGCGACCAGTTTTGCTCCATTACCCATGCATAAGTCAACCTCCCCATGACGGAGTCTCATACTATTTCTCAGGCCATGGACATTGTTACACAAGTGAGTCCCACAACCGGTGTCAAGCACCCAAGTAGAAGTTTCAGTGTTTTGAGAATATAGTTCAATCATATACAACATACTTGAAGCATTGGGCTTCTTGGTCTCTTAGGCTTCCCTAGCTTCCTTGGCTTTCAAGGATCTGCAGTCTTTTTTTCCAATGACCCTTATTTCCACAAAATAAACATTTCCCCTGACATAAAGCCAAGTATTATGCAAACTGCTTGCTCATCATCATCGACATGTTTCTTCCAAGCATCAAATGTATTTTGGTCAGCATCTTCTATGGGTTCAGGGGAAATGGTCTTTCAAGAACATAGAAAATCTTTTCTTGTCGTAAACCAGTCATTGTAGTTGTCCCCTTTGAGCTTATGCTCATAAAGGATGGAACGAAGTGATACTCTGTTTTCCATTTGAATGTTTGTTAAATATTTTAACCCACCTGTTAAGAGAGAATGTTAAAATTAGGAATATATTTTCATTAATTTTTCATAATAACATGGGCTTTTAATATTATGAAGTTGTTCCCACTCAATTTTTTTTAAAATTTTAAGCAAATCGCATCAACCCTAATATGATGGATTTCTTTTGGGCAAGGATCCCATTATCATCATTTCATAACTCCGACTAGGGCCGGTCGTTATAAAATACGATAATTAGGTAGGTTCCCAACTAATTTATGATATATATCACAATTCTTTGATCATTGGGTGGGCAATCAAACATGCCATAGCTTATGCTAGTCTTTGTGGACACCCAATCTTTGCCACTAAGTTATAAGACCACTCCTAAGTGTCGTCGATGCGTCTTATGACTCAGAAATGTCAAACCATTGTCAATAGTACGATTTATGGACAAATTGGTATTGGTCAGTCTGGTAAAGCCTAGTCCTGCCAATACGGTTTAAGCTCTTTGAGTCTATATTTTACAATGGGAGCAAATTTTAGACTTAAATTATTATTGAGGATTTTAGCAAGTTTAAGTGAATAACTGTCAAATGGATTCCTCATTTGAAAATTCCCCAAAGGGAGGGTGGAGCGAACTCTCTTAAATACCCTTACCTCTTAGGCTCTTATTACCTTGGTGACAGGAATAAACAATAGATCCTCCAAATTAGTCCAACACTTTAAATATGATTTAAGGTAAGCTTTGAGTAAATGATTATCTAGATGTCTTCACAACTTTTCCTTTTGGCTATAAAAAGGTAGTGAGTGAAGGAAGACACCAAATCATTATCTAACTCTAGTAATACCTTTGGTTAAATTAACTTTAGTTTGGAAAGTCTTATTAACGCCTTGGTCCCACCCCACTTGTATCTTTTATAATGTCTTTTATTATAAACAAGTGATTTATATCTATTAGCCTTAAAGGTAATAAATCTATAAGTTCATCACGAAATAATTACTTAGCTAAGGGATAAGCAATACACTATCTATTTCCTTAGAAAGTCTCTAGATGCTTGCACCCTAAAATAATCATGCCAATTCTAATCATACATAGAATCATCAAGCATATGAGTTTTAATATGTTGGAATTATTTTAGGCATTAAATAACTTTGATTAATATTAATTATGATATTGCATTTTATTTTAATCAAATAAATTTACTATTCATGTTTTTTTTACAGATGCGTGAACTTTAAATGCAATTTCAAATTCAAATCTTAACCAAATCATGCAAAACTTGTGCCTAAAATTAAGTTCAGGGTGTTAGCTTAACAACAAGCTTTTACACACCCAATTTCGAGTTCAAATGAGAGAGAACTAATCAAAACAAAAAGGGCGCGCTGATACCACTGTTGGGAAGCGGCCGTGAGTGCGCATCAGAAAATCAAGAAGAAATTATGATGCCGCTATCCCTTTGCCCAAGACCCATTTTTTTTTATTATTCTACAAGCCTGTGCATGTTACTATATATTCTAAGCATAAAAACTCATAAAACATGCAAAGAACATAAACCTAAACATGCTAACTATCATAAGAACTCTAATTAAAATAAAGAAAGAAAAAAGACTTACTTGAACCGAAGACTCCTCCAGTCCTCCCTCCAATCCACAAGCTTTTCTCGAACTCAGCAAGCTCTTCCACGTTCCAAAGAGCCACCCAAGTGTGTGGCCTCCAAAGGTGCATACACCAAAGCCAAAACTCAACGGCAAGACTACGCCTTGAGTGCACGGGTATTTTGCCATTGGTGCTAGCCTAGGCAAATACCTTAAAACTTTTAACTCGAGGTTCCTCTAGTCAATTAGACTTAAGGATCCTCAAAATCAGTGGCTTACTCTTAAACTTTAGAGTTGATCACTTATATAAACCCAAGATATGAAAGGTTTGGTATAAAAATTTGTAAAGAATTCTTTGGGTTTATATAGGTGCTCCAAAGACAACAAAATTAATTAAGAATCCAATGTGGGATAAAAGCTAATTTAATCTTAGCCATTGGATCTTAATTTAGTGGTTTAATGAGATTATAAAACCCTAATAAGAGTTTGGGCCGAATTGGAATTCAAAACAAATAACAAATAAATTTTTTTACTATTAATGTTACTATTAATGTACTATTCACCTTACTATTCATGTTACTATTCATGTTTTTATTTCTTTATTTATTTATCTATTACAATTACCAAAGTGCCCCTATCGTCATTCACCAATCCCTAAGCCACTATGGAACCTCATAAATGATTTGTTTAATAATTAAACACATTGAACCATTTATGAACAATTCCTACAGCAATCATATATGCTGTTAAATTTGTTTGTGCACTGTTAACCATTGATTTCGACTTTGTTCTGTGTGACCTTTTGGGTTCCCCTCAAGTTGGACATGAAATGAATCGTGATAATTTAATCGAACATAAATTATCCTCCGATCAGATGGTCGTTCGATTTCAATGACCAAGGTTGACATCTAGCAACATGCCAAGGCCCCCAAATGAGAAGGAAAGATATATACCCATTATGTATGCGATTTACATATGATATGGTCCCTCGCCTCACTGTATCCCCACCGTTTGACCTAGGGTATAGAAAGTGTCTACCTATATAGTCAAGTATGATGTTGATAATGTCATGAATCGTGCTAACCCAAGAATCTCACATGATTCTTCAATGTGGCCACAGTCTCAAGCACTGATCACACATATCAACCCGCGAACTGGAATACTACTCTTATAAGAAAATATTATCCGAGAGAGTGGCGATTCTCTGTTGTATCTTTACAAACTTCATGTGTTTCAAAAAATGACCCAATCATACCCTTATGATTAGATCTTTTGAATCGGGGAAGAGAATGTCAAAGTTATTTGATCCATACATAAGATTGTAAAGACCTCAAGTCTAAGGACTAGTCATACAATCGATACATGAAAGTTCTCACAGACACATGGGATAAACACTCCATGTGAAAAATTTCGGCGGTCAGTTCGATGGACACGAGCAACTCATGCATCCATGTGATACACCAAGCAAACAGATCTCCGCTAGTAGCCTATGAGATCGGCTACCCCACTTAAGGGCATATCATATCATCATGCTAGTCTCTCGCTTTGTGAACGCCCAGGTTATTCACAAAACTATGACTAGGAATGTTTAAGAGTAATGATTCTCATAAGGCATGGAAACCATCATCTTATTACTCCAATGGCTTTATTACCTATTTGATGATTCATATAGGTTATGTAAGACACGTATAATAAAGATTGCCATTTTATTAATTAATGAAAATATTACAAATACATGTACATATAGCCCATCCACAAGTTGGGTATAGGGCATATCCCTAACAACAATTCATCATTGGACTTATGATTTACTATTAAGGACTAAAAACAAACAAAACAAAATAATTTTTTTGTTTTTTATAACAACAGGTAATATCATGCACATGCATACACCCCCACACTAAAGCTTGCATTGTCCTCAATGAAAGATAAATATAAAGAAAAAGGATTAAGGAACAACAATACCAGACGTAGATTTGATCAGGTTCATGCTGGTAAGACTTTAGTTGTATGGTTGTGTAGGTTGTGCTAAAACCTGCATAAATACTTATGCAAACAACAAAAATAAAACATGCAATTACCACACAATAAAATAAAACTACAGTAAATAAAATAAAATAAAATAAATGCATATACAAGGGTTGTCTCCCCGCTAGCGCTAAGTTTAACGTCTTCAGCCAGACGTAAGCACTCAGATTGTCATGATGAAGGCATGAGAGAGAATTTTTGTCTAGCTATGACAGTTTATCCATTGATCCCTCAGGGTCTGGTGGCTGAAATTTGGTACGGCATATAAGGAAAAGTTGGCTCAATCTCCTTTTTAATCTCCCATGTATCATTTTTAATTGAACCATAATTTTTCTTTTCCTCATTTTTTCGGTTCTTTGAGGTCACTTTCACTTCGGGAGGATTTGATTCATGGTGAAAAGAAGCTGTTTCTGGCATGACTGTTTCTAGCACGCATGAGTAATGACACTCATCATCACCATGTGATTGTTTCTCGACATGAAAAATGTTAAGTTCTTAAGGAAAGGGTATTCCAACTTGGAAATGCGGCACTTGTTCTTCCTGAGATGTGTTAGCACTATTATCCTTAGGGTCCTTTAAGGTGTTGGAAGTGTTTTGCACGCCTACCTCCTCACCACTCCTAGTGAATATTACATTGACACATTTTATATTGGCTGCCTCATAATCAGCCTGTGCCATGTGTTGCCCTTGTGGATTTGGTTGAGCCTGAGATGGAAATTTTCCTTGTTCATGTACACTTAGGACATTAGTTAACTTAGAGATCTGACTCTTAATCTCCCTATGATCTTCAGCTACCTGAGCTATCAGTCACTCAAACCTTTGGTTGGTTTTGTTATGGGCTTCCATAATTGCCTTATGGGCATTCATAAATGCTTTCACAGTATCCTCTAAAGAATTCTTAAGAACAGTAGGTGTGTGATACTGAAGAGCACCGTAATCTCTAGGTGGTGGTGCTTGAATAGGCTGATGAGACTCCTGTCTCCAACTAAGATTGGAATAGTTTCACCAGCTGGGGTTATAGGTATCTGGATATGGTGTATAAGGCTTTTGGTACGTCCCTAATGCATTGCATTGTTCTTAATATGTCCATCTCATCTCACCATATACCATACACTCTTGGGTTCTAAGTGGGAGATGGAATGCATGGTCTTGCTATCTCTAGCTTGTAAGGCTCATATCTGTCTAGTTAATAGCACAACATGTGCCCTAAGACTATTTCTTTCCCTATAATGGTGTATGCCTCTACTAGAAGGAGTGGGGTGTGATCTATCAGTGCTATCTATGGCATTAGGTCCAGTCCAAATATGAGAATTTTCAGCTAGGTCATCTAAGTACTCGAATGCCTCATCAGGGTCTTTCCGTATAAACTCACCATTGCATATTGTCTCCATAAATTAACGCTCTCTAGGGGTTAGACCATCATAAAAATAACTTAATAAGTATCAACTCTCATATTAATGGTGAGGGCAATTGGCTAACATCTCCTTATACCTATCCCATGTTTGGTAAAGGGTTTCACTGTCTCTCTGGGTGAAGGTGGAGAATTGTCTTTTCAAGGCATTCATCTTATGGTGTGGGAAGTATTTGTTAAAGAATGTCTATGTCATCTCGCCCCATTATCCTATTGACCTAGGTCTTAAAGAATACAACCAGCTCTTAGCTAGATCCTTAAGGGTAAAAGGGAATAACTTAAGTCTAATTGTGTCAGTGGTTCCAAACCGGTCATGGAAGGTTGCTACTACCTCTTCAAACTCTCTAATGTGCTCATAAGGATTTTCACTCTCTAAACCGTGAAAAGTTAGGAGATACTGTATCATCCCAGGTTTAAAATCTATGTGTGGTGCATTAGGAGGAAATATTATGCACGAAGGTGTAGCTGTGCAAGTTGGGTGGAGGTACTCTTCATTGAAAAATGACCCCTATTTATAGAGTTTTAGAATTTTTTTTTATACCAAAAATGCCCCTAAATATAACCATTTTATTACCGTTATTAGGGGTATATTAGGAATTAACTATTTCATTTTTTTAATGGCCGTTAAGGCCTTTTTTTGGTATTAAAGGGCATGGGGTTCTTGTTGGAACCCTATGGTTCCAACAAGAACCTTTCGGTTCCGGTTGTAACCGTTGGAACCCCAACCAAATAGGTCAATCACGGTTCCGGTTCCCGAACCGAAACTGTTTGGAACCAGAATCGTCTGATTCCAACCGGTTCGGTTCCGGTTCCGAACCGGAACCGTGGCCGGGTCTACTATTCAAGAGTCTTCATGGGTGGTCTCTCGTACTCACTCATAGTATGTGTGCTAGACGCGGATGGTGTGGCAAAAAGTTTTCAAATATGTTGTCAGAGTCTGTGTCTGAACTTTCATGTTCAATCCTAACGAATCTACCAAATCTATCCATACATTTAGGCATGCAATTAAAGCTCAAGTAATATGGGAAAAAAGAATAAAATAAAATAAAATAAAATAAAAAAGGAATAAACTAAAAATTAAAATCTAAACTAAAATAATAATTGAAATAAAATAAATAATAAATAATAAATAAACAAAAGAATACAAGAAGGAACAAAGTTACCGTTTTGTGTTTGACCAAGCAAACTTGCTCATTTGAATTGTAAATCGTCTCTCCGACAACGGTGCCAAATTTTGAGTACGTCCAAAAAGTACTTGCAGTTATCGCAATATAGTTGGGGTGTCAATTCCTCAGAGAGATGGTTACATGAAATAATTTACTCAAATAAAAACGTTAACAGTAACTTAAATAAAGAAAATGAATGGATGGATAATTTAAAATAAAAACTATGAAGAATACTATAAGAATATCGGTAGAGAGATATGGCAAAGCATCCGGAATCCCTCTTGTATCAAACTCCTATATTCAGTTATTGATTCTTGTTATTACTCAACTGAAAGTTTGACATCCTAAACCAACAGTCAGAGGATATTCAATTCTACGCATATTCAATTCTAAGTTAATCAATGATTATTTTCTCTATGTTAATAGCATACAAAAGTCATCGTTACGAGCTATCTAACGTCGACAATATACCCTCAGGATATACCACAACAGAAGACCAACACATAAGATGACTTTACCAGTCACAACTGAGTTCACAAATCACACATAGAAGAAGCATGACTGGATCTATATGGGAGTTGACAAGACACAGTTTCTCGATTCAGAAATTGTAAAATAATAAAGAATAATAACCATCAATTTTATTAAACGTTAAAAAGTACTTTAAGGATCAACAACATAAATATAGAAATTTAAATACAAAAGTTCATCCTTAGCTTTGCCTATGAGCTTAATTCTCCATGCGGAATAGAGAGATAGCCTGAATAGATCGGAGAGACGACATGTTTGTCTTTAAAGTTCTTCGTTCTTCTCTCTCAATCTTGTGTTTGTGGCTCTTTGTGTGTGT